>CM034541.1:40701656-40833452 GCA_020002185.1 Paraescarpia echinospica
TCGTTGACACACTTCCGAGAATACCGGAAGCGTAGAGGCCGCCATGACAGTCAAGTAACTTCCGGTGTGACGGCACTTCCGACGTGTCGTCCCTAGTAGAGGCTGCCATGACAGTCAAGTAACTTCCGGTACGACGTCACTTCCGGTGTAGCGCCCCTAGCGGATAATCGGAGTACTACGTCACATGGTGGTGCCATCTAGCGGTTAAAAATATATAATTAGGTTAGCTAGAGAAAAAAAGTTGGGGTTAACCTCGCGAAAATTTAATGTTTTTGTCCCTCTGGGACAAAAACAGAAAATTTTCAGAAAATTTATACAACAACCACTTTAGTGGTTGTTGTTAAAATTTTCGCGAGGTTAACCCCAACTTTTTTCTCTAGCTAACCTAATTAGATATTTTTAACCGCTAGATGGCACCACCATGTGACGTAGTACTCCGATTATCCGCTAGGGGCGCTACACCGGAAGTGACGTCGTACCGGAAGTTACTTGACTGTCATGGCAGCCTCTACTAGGGACGACACGTCGGAAGTGACGTCGCACCGGAAGTTACTTGACTGTCATGGCGGCCTCTACGCTTCCGGTATTCTCGGAAGTGTGTCAACGAATAGATATCTATCATGGCCGGTAGTTGGCGTTATTCTGAGTAGTTACACTGCTATCCGTTGGGGCCATCAGATGTCGCCTGTCTCATGAACGTGCACAGTTTTTGTGTTAAGGGAAGTCACGTGATATACGTTCGGTCTGATTGATTATGCAAATGAGCTCACGTCGAAAACTAGTGTATATACCGTGCTTCCGACGATTCTGGTCTTTCCTTTTTCGACTCTCGAGAAGGCCGTATCGTATCTGGTCGCTCTCACTATTTGAAAATATGGAATTGTTACGTTGAAAAGATGGCTGCTTCATATACATATGTTTTCCATTAAAAGAAGCGATACTTCATGCGAGTCCTATGGTCGCCTCATTGGACGTGAATCCGAACAGTTGATCGTCTCTTGCCATGAAGGTATGTGATGTTTGGCACCTCATTGAATGAAGTCCTGTCAGGTGGTTGTCCTTACATGTTATTGACATAGTCGTTTTCGATCGTAGCAGTTTTCAAATTCGCTTGCTATGATCGTGTGTGACGTGGTACTCCGATTATCCACTAGGTGTCTCTACGCCGGAAGTGACGTGGTACCGGAAGTCACTTGACTGTCATGGCGGCCTCCACTAGGGATGCTACGCCGGAAGTAACGTAGTACCGGAAGTTATTTGAATGTCATGGCGACCTGACATGGCGGCCTCTACGCTTCCGCTATTCTCAACGAATATGTGTGTCAACGAATAGAGAACTATCATGTTCGATAGATGGCTATACTCTGACTAATTACATTGGTGTCCGTTGAGTGGCGTCGGAAACCATGATGGTCACCTCTTTGAATGTCTCGTGGCGTATCTCTTGTCTCGTCCGTACTCTCGTGTGATGTGACATCCGTAGTCTCGTGTGATGTGTCATCCGTAGTCTCGTAGCATATCTCTTGTCTCGTCCGTACTCTCGTGTGATGTGTCATCCGTAGTCTCGGTCATAGTCTCGTGACAAATCTCGGCCATAGTCTCGTGTGATGTGTCATCCGTAATCTCGTGACATATCTCGGTCATAGTCTCGTGTGATGTGTCTAGGTGATCTAAGTTCAATTCGTTTGACCCGTGTTGGTCAAAGTGTAGTGTTTCGTTTGCGTGATTAGTTGATCTGAGTTCAATTTGTGCCACGTGTTGGTCAAAGTGTAGTGTTTCGTTTGTACAACTCGTGTCTATAGACCGTACTCTCGTGTGATGTGTCATCCATAGTCTCGTGACATATCTCGGTCATAGTCTCGTGTGATGTATCATCCGCAGTCTCGTGATATATCTCGGACATTGTCTCGTCGGTACTCTCGTGTGATGTGTCATCCGTAGTCTCGTGTGATGTGACATCCGTAGTCTCGTGTGATGTGACATCCGTAGTCTCGTGATATATCTCGATCATAGTCTCGTCTCTTGTCTCGTCGGTACTCTCGTGTGATGTTTGTGTAGCGTGTTGGTCAAAGCATAGTGTAATGAGTGCGTGAGTGAGTGACTGCGTGAACAGACACAAAGGATGAGTGAGTGAGTGAGTGAGTGAGTGAGTGAACATATACGAAGGGTGAGTGAGTGAGTGAGTGAACAGATACGAAGGGTGAGTGAGTGAGTGAGTGAACAGATACGAAGGGTGAGTGAGTGAGTGAGTGAGTGAGTGAGTGAGTGAACATATACGAAGGGTGAGTGAGTGAGTGAGTGAACAGATACGAAGGGTGAGTGAGTGAGTGAGTGAACAGATACGAAGGGTGAGTGAGTGAGTGAGTGAGTGAGTGAGTGAGTGAACAGATACGAAGGGTGAGTGAGTGAGTGAGTTCTTTGCTTCCTTTTCGGTCATGGTCTCGTCTCTTGTCTCGTCGGTACTCTCGTGTGATGTGTCATCCGAAGTCTCGTGTGATGTGTCATCCGTAGTCTCGTGACATATCTCGGTCATAGTCTCGTCTCTTGTCTCGTCGGTACTCTCGTGTGACGTGCATCCGAAGTCTCGTGACATATCTCGGTCATAGTCTCGTGTGATATACCTAGTTGATCTAAGTTCAATTCGTGACACGTGTTGGTCAAAGCATAGTGTTTCGTTTTCGTGACACGTGTTGGTCAAAGCTTAGTGTTTCGTTTGTCCAACTAGTTGGTCTGAGTTCAATTCGTGACACGTGTTGGTCAAAGCATAGTGTTTCGTTTGTCCAACTAGTTGATCTAAGTGCAATTCGTGACACGTGTTGGTCAAAGCATAGTGTTTCGTTTGTACAACTCGTGTCTCGTCGGTACTCTCGTGTAATGTGTCATCCGTAGTCTCGTGCCGTATCTCGGTCATAGTCTCGTCTCTTGTCTCGTCGGTACTCTCGTGTGACGTGTCATCTGTAGTCTCGTGACGTATCTCGGTCATAGTCTCGTCTCTTGTCTCACCGGTACTCTCGTGTGACGTGTCATCCGCAGTCTCGTGATATATCTCGGCCATAGTCTCGTGTGATGTAGTGTTTCGTTAGTGCAACTAGTTGGTCTGAGTTCAATTCGTGACACGTGTTGGTCAAAGCATAGTGTTTCGTTTGTCCAACTAGTTGGTCTGAGTTCAATTCGTGACACGTGTTGATCAAAGCATAGTGTTTCGTTTGTCCAACTAGTTGGTCTGAGTTCAATTCGTGACACGTGTTGGTCAAAGCATAGTTTCGTTTGTCCAACTAGTTGGTCTGAGTTCAATTCGTGACACGTGTTGGTCAAAGCATAGTGTTTCGTTTGCCCGCTAGTCGGTCTGAGTTCAATTCGTGTCACGTATTCGGCTAAGGTTAGTGTTTCGTTTGTACAACTCGTGTCTATTTTCCTGAAAACGGAGGGATTTGCTGCGATAACACGTATATTTTCCTGAAAAAGGAAGGAATTGACACGATAACACGTATATTTTCCTGAAAAAGGAAGGAATTGATGCAATAACACGTATATTTTCCTGAAAAAGGAAGGAATTGACACGATAACACGTTAAGATTAGTGTTTCGTTTGTCCAACTAGTTGATCTAAGTTCAATTCGTGACACGTGTTGGTCAAAGCATAGTGTTTCGTTTGTACAACTCGTGTCTCGTCGGTACTCTCGTGTGATGTGTCATCCGTAGTCTCGTGACATATCTCGGTCACAGTCTCGTCTCTTGTCTCGTCGGTACTCTCGTGTGATGTTTCATCCGTAGTCTCGTGTCATCCGTAGTCTCGTGACGTATCTCGGTCACAGTCTCGTCTCTTGTCTCGTCGGTACTCTCGTGTGATGTTTCATCCGTAGTCTCGTGTCATCCGTAGTCTCGTGACGTATCTCGGTCATAGTCTCGTGTGATGTGCCTAGTTGCTCTAAGTTCAATTCGTGACACGTGTTGGTCAAAGCATAGTGTTTCGTTTGTACAACTAGTTGATCTAAGTCCAATTCGTGACACGTGTTGGTCAAAGCATAGTGTTTCGTTTGCACAACTAGTTGGTCTGAGTTCAATGTTCGATTCGTCCAGCGTGTTGGTCAAAGCATAGTGTTTCGTTTGTGTGACTAGTTGATCTGAGTTCAATTTGTGACATGTGGTGGTCAAAGAATAGTGTTTCGTTTGTCCAACTAGTTGGTCTGAGTTCAATTCGTGCAGTGTAATCGGTTAAGTTTCTGTTTCGTTTACGCAACTAGTTGGTCTGAGTCCGATTCGTGCCGTGTGTTGGTCAAACTATAGTGTTTCGGTTGTCCGACTCGTGTCTATAGTTCGATTCGTGATGTGTGTTGGTCAAACTGTAGTGTTTCGTTCGCACCACTAGTTGGTCTGAGTACTTTATCGTGTGATGTGTCATCCGTAGTCTCGTGACACATCTCGGTCATAGATCACACATCACGGTCACAGTCTCGTCTCTTGATGTATCTATATATATATATATATATATATATATGAATCTATGAGTTCATTTTCGATTACCCATGCCAGGTTATTTGTTTTACGACAGAAGTTGGTTTCGAAGGTTTTACCGAAGAAGCACGAATTTAAATACTATAGTACGAAAAAGGATAAAAACGTTCTAATGGTCCTGTGTACACTTGAACCTTAATACGGTAAACTATATAGATACTGGTACATCTTATCTGGGAGGTTATTATGTACCTGTACTGTTGTAACATGACGCTTCACTTTCCTCGAACAATGTAGATAGCGAGCACTGCACCGTCTTGTATTGATATATGATCTTTGGCATCAAGGTGATCGAGTCGACATTGCGCATCGCCCATAGCGCATTTATTTATTTAATAATGATGTTGAACGCGATTATGCACCTACGTACATACGTACATACGTACATACGTACACACGTATAGGTTAAGAACACCAGCATGATAAAATGCTGAAACAGTATTGGTGGTCTCTAGGCACAGATGAAATACGGATGAGCCTTGGATAGGATATATCAGTTCAAAACAGTTTGACACCAGTTTGGATCCGGTTTGTACGCGGCCTTTCAACTGTGACCGTTGGTAAGTGCAAATGACAAACAGTTTGACCAAAATATTACACAGATAGCTGGTAGTTTGAATGTTTTAACAGATAAGTTCGTATAACTTCCCTATGGCTAAACACGGGGCCAATACACAGACCCTTGAGGCTTGATTTATACCAGTTTATACCGGTTAACAGGGAGATTTTTCACTCACTATAACGTCAATGACCATAACATCAAATGATGAGATTATATTCAAGTACGAAAGCTCAAAACAATGGCTAACCAAAGCGCTATCTGATTAACCAAGTCAACCTCGGGTACAAAATTACTGTGCGTAGCAGTTTGAAAAATTCCCTATGCTTTAACATGGGAAAATTCCCTATGCTTTAACATGGGAAAATTCCCTATGCTTTAACATGGGGAAAATTCCCTATCTCATAACATAGTGAAAATTCCCTATGCTTTAACATGGTAAAAATTCCCTATCTCTTAACATGGGGAAAATTCCCTATGCTTTAACATGGTAAAAATTCCCTATCTCATAACATGGGAAATACTTTTCCAAGCTCATTTGCATAACTAGCCACGCCCACAATGCCCAACTCGCTCGTGATTGGTCAATCGCAGGTGGCGCAGAGGCTGTCGGGATACCATCAGTTGCATAATCCTTGACTTTGGAATTGGCTGAGAGCAAGAGCAAAATCCGGCAACATCCGGGTGTTTCCCTATCCTTTAACATGGGGAAAATTCCCTATGCTTTAACACGGGGTTCACTCACTTGTCCACTAGGGGATGATGTTTGTAGTTCCTGAGCTATCCGTCAGGGGGCTCTATTGCACGCAAGCGTGCAAGAGACACGAATATTTGCAGTACTCGAACATTTACTTCACAACTTATCCTCCAGTCTCAAACTGTATTTCGACAAAAATCCGCTAGGTGGCGCTATCTAGTTTTGGCGGGAAATATTTTAATTCACCAACTATCCGTCAGGGGGCGCTTCCATAGTTTTGGCGGGAAATAATTTCAGTTCACCAACTATCCGCCAGGGGGCGCTATTTAAATATTTTAGTCCCGAAAAATTCCGCTAGGTGGCGCTATCTAGTTTTGGCGGGAAATATTTTAGTTCACCAGCTATCCGACAGGGGCGCTTTTTCAGTTTTGGCGGGAAATATTTTAGTAGCGAAAAATTCCGCTAGGTGGCGCTATCTAGTTTTGGCGGGAAATATTTCAGTTCACCAACTATCCGCCAGGGGAGCTATTTTAGTTTTGGCGGGAACTAATTAGTTAACCAACTATCCGCCAGGGGCGCGATGATATTTTTTGGCGGGAACTATTTCAGTTCCGAAAAAATCCGCTAGGTGGCGTGCCATCCTAGTTCCGAAAAATTCCGGTAGGGGGCGCCACGTGACCTGACCTACATCCGGGTACTTGACCTTGACCTACATCCGGGTATTTGACCTTGACCTACATCCGGGTACTTTGCACTTGCACCGCGACGCGACAACCATGCGCGGTACTTAACCTCCTTTACTACTTATATATATATATATATATATATTTAAACAATAAGCAAACTATTTAACAGTATTAACATTTGTAGAATTAACATTTCACATGAATGTTAATGTGTTATTTGTATCAGAAATCCATCGAAAATACACAATGATTAATATTTTACAGACGCGATATGTTGCAAGACGGACGGTCTTTGTGTTTCGCGTGGTATCATAAGAATTATATACGCACCTTCAAACTCCTCTCTCTGGCACAAATAACCACATTAAGATGTCTCATGTCTTTTCTTCAATTCTTCAGAATGTTGTATTATACTAGCAAAAATGCCCCTCACCTGAAGGGATGCCTTGGTAGTTGACAGTCGTCATAGTAATATTTACCAAATGTTAGAAAACACACACCATCGTTACATCAACACCATAACGCGCTCGCCGATACTCGTTGTTTGTTCCAAATGACGATGGTCGGAGAGAACGTGAAGTTCACGTCCATCGATGGGCCCTTGTCGTGATAGTATAGAATTGTCAAATAACTTTTGTATTGCAATGCTATTGGCAAGAGGGTAGACATAAGCATTACTGTTTCAGCGTCTACATCATGTTGCCATATCCATGACGCATGGGCCGTTTTTTAAGTATTTGCCGCGCGCGCGTGGTTTGTGCAATTGTAAGGTTACTTTTTTACGTGTGTGTGTGTGTGTGTGTGTGTGTGTGTGTGTGTGTGTGTGTGTGTGTGTGTTGTGTGTGTGTGTGGAGGCCTAACTGGGGACTTCCACCTAACACACAAGCCAGTAAGTGGGGACCTCAAATGAACTGGGGACCTGAAACAGGTCCCCAGTTCCTTTTTGACTTTTAACCACTCAGATCACCCTGGCATAGTATAAGAAACATTTTAGCCGAAGGTCCCCAATTACGATTTGGCAGATGGAACACACATACACAACGTCGTCTAACTTATAAGCAACCTAGCAATTCCACTGACCTCCATTTATAATTGGATAAACACGGCCTATCTCTTATCACTGGACTGGTTGAGGGGAGCAGAAACAGATCTGGCCATCTTGACTGATACCATTAATGACCAGTCCTACTGTTGCATTCATACAATTTGGCTGGCTGTGTTTCTGGTCGTCCTTTGTGGATAACCATAAAAAATGCCATGTTGTTGTGCATTCGGGTGTATGTACTATGTATAGTAGTTAATGTACTTACAGTGTATATAGTTGGTTTTCTTTCCAGATGCAGTTTTATTACATATACGCAGTGAGTGTAAATGGTTGAGGGATTATGTTGGAGAGACTAGGCAGTGATGGTGTTGCTTTGTTGTGTCACTAATGTTTTGATTTCTTTCCAGATACAATTAGGTGGTGGTTAGAGAGACTGCACTAGGCAGTGATGGTGTTACTTTGTTGTGTCTCTAATGTTTTGATTTCTTTCCAGATACAATTAGGTGGTGGTTAGAGAGACTGCACTAGGCAGTGATGGTGTTACTTTGTTGTGTCACTAATGCTTTGATTTCTTTCCAGATACAATTAGGTGGTGGTTAGAGTGACTGCACTAGGCAGTGATGGTGTTGCTTTGTTGTGTCTCTAATGTTTTGATTTCTTTCCAGATACAATTAGGTGGTGGTTAGAGTGACTGCACTAGGCAGTGATGGTGTTGCTTTGTTGTGTCACTAATGTTTTGATTTCTTTCCAGATACAATTAGGTGGTGGTTAGAGAGACTGCACTAGGCAGTGATGGTGTTGCTTTGTTGTGTCACTCTAGATGTCACTAAGTCTTTGATTTCTTTCCAGATACAATTAGGTGGTGGTTAGAGAGACTGCACTAGGCAGTGATGGTGTTGCTTTGTTGTGTCACTAATGTTTTGATTTCTTTCCAGATACAATTAGGTGGTGGTTAGAGAGACTGCACTAGGCAGTGATGGTGTTGCTTTGTTGTGTCACTAATGTTTTGATTTCTTTCCAGATACAATTAGGTGGTGGTTAGAGTGACTGCACTAGGCAGTGATGGTGTTGCTTTGTTGTGTCTCTAATGTTTTGATTTCTTTCCAGATACAATTAGGTGGTGGTTAGAGTGACTGCACTAGGCAGTGATGGTGTTGCTTTGTTGTGTCACTAATGTTTTGATTTCTTTCCAGATACAATTAGGTGGTGGTTAGAGTGACTGCACTAGGCAGTGATGGTGTTGCTTTGTTGTGTCACTAATGTTTTGATTTCTTTCCAGATACAATTAGATGGTGGTTAGAGAGACTGCACTAGGCAGTGATGGTGTTACTTTGTTGTGTCTCTAATGTTTTGATTTCTTTCCAGATACAATTAGGTGGTGGTTAGAGAGACTGCACTAGGCAGTGATGGTGTTGCTTTGTTAAACACCAATCTTTACCTTCAAAGTCAATATATTCTACAAAACAGCAGACATAATGAAATGTCCATATCTGTTTTGCAAGATGCGATTGAACTACAGCCATACCAAGTTATTTCCTATATAATAAATGCTCTCCCTCTGGGTTGGTGAATTCTAGTAACATCCAGCTGGCCATCAGTGACACCAGATAGTAAATCTGTTGTGAGCTTATGTCTGTCACTTCTCGTGCGTACAATGAATCTTTGTATTCAACAACACACACCACACACCACCCACCATGACTTCAGTTAATTTGGGGGTGGATATTTGGTGTCATGGTGAGCAGTACTGAATCAGTCTGCGGATGTGGTATATAAATCGATTTCCAGGGATTGCACGTCTGAATAATTATCTCAGTTATTCACGCGTGGTACCGTTTACTTTACTGAAATATTGGTAGCTCGCGCTATACATATATATATATATATACATATATGTACATATATATATATATACATATATATATATATATATATATGTATATATATAATATATAGTGTGTCCACTTAATTTATTAATGAAAATATGTAAGTGATTTACTATATATAAATATATATATATATATAATTAGTATGTAATGATAGTCATATATTACAAAATTAACAAAATATATATATAAAACATGTATGTGATATAGGCCCATTTTATGTCCAGTTACTTAAAGTTACATAAATTTTCATCAAACGAAAACAGTTCTTAATTGTTCTGCAGGACACTGCAAAGTTTATATGGCGCAGATGTTTGGGAGCTGCGTGCGCAATCTAAACCGAAGACTAGATCAAAGGGAGTAGCGTAAGCGGGCTGGGGTTGACTGATTGCGTAACTTGGACGCCTGCCGAGATGGTTGTCGAGTTCAGCGGTTCATCAGATGATCAGCAGTAAGCGACATAAAATGAGTGGCTAATTATTCATTAGTCCCGATTAAGTGCGATGTTGTGCGCGTCTCAGTTTCCACCTTTTATTGTAAAAAGTGCGTATTACGTTGTCAAAATGTGTACGCCTTTCATAACGCGCAATATGCTTGATTTTATGTGTTTCTCATAAACCGAGGCCAATGGCCAATATACCAATATATAGCGTTTTGACAACAAATCTACATGAATTTATAACGTTTTAGAAATTTTGTTTATATTTCATTACATAACTTTGTATGTAACAATTAAAATAACTGTGCCAAATGTACCGACATTTATCACAGTTTCTTGATAACGAATAATATACCTTGTAAAGCCCGTTGACAGAATGCATGGGCCCGAATTAATATACACGTCGTAATAAGTATGTAGCGAAATTAAATAGTCTTTTCAAATGTTTTATTACTACATTAATAAGTGATCAGATGATATTTTTAGCAGGGGTATTGCCAAATAATGTGACTATTTAAGTAGTATCATTTCGAAGCATTTATTTACCCGCTAAGAAAGCGCACAAAACCGTTTTTATTATAAAATCATCGACGATCTGATAAAATTACTGTCGTCACTTCATCTTCGACTAAAGCATTTCACAGCGCTCGAGGTGTGGAAAGCACTGACACTTTTACAACTGTTTGAGTCAACGCACTAAGCCAAACATGTGCTGTTTACAACCGTCTTCGGTTCTGGGTGTATGCAGCGTGTGAATGTCCCCATTCATTGCCGTAGCATGTGATAGTTTCAGGTAATTAGTTGATTGATTTAACAGCTGCAGAAACTTATGCACAGCGACCCGAAATGCATGGGCGTTCCCAGGAACTGTGTGGTGCATTATCCTAGCAGTGTCCAGCTTGTCGGCACATATTACAATTAACTGAAAGGAAATACCAGTGTTTCTCATAAAACAATAACTTATTTGAGAACAACCGTTATATATGAATGACTTTCGATATTACAAGTAATTTTGGAAATAATAATTCCCAAACGCAAAAATATTAACCTTCTTTGAAAAGTCGTAATATTGTTTTGTTGACAGTAGTAGTTTAGGGTTCAAATGTTATCTAAGTAGAATCTAAGTAATTATCAAAGTATATAAAGCTTGCACCTCGGGCGCCACATTTTCAATGATTACTCTACGATCCCACGGATGTAACGTTCAGAGGGGTGTCGAAATAAAAGTTGTAACTCGCAGCAGTGTGCAACTGGGGAAAACAACTGTATTGCCATTAAAGCAATTGTCACTTCGTATTTTGGACTGAGCCTTTTTGCGGTAAAATGGCTATATTCTAAAAGCGGAACACTTAAACACTTATTTTACAAAACGCTCACGCTTTTGGGTCAGCGAGTTAAATACTGTTAGAATGCAGTAAGAAAACTACTTTATATATTAAAACAAGGTTCGGACCATTTTAATAGAGCTGATTCCCGGATTAAACAACGCGCACGACTATCATTTATGAAATACAAAGTCATCTCGTCAGAGGACGGGTATGTTTGCTAGTATTTTTAACACATGCATTTTACGTTTCCTCTCTGTTATCAGTGTAGTTACTGCAGGCCTGTCTTCATTTTACGTTTCCTCCCTGTTATCAGGGTAGTTACTGTAGGCCTGTCTTCATTTTACGTTTCCTCCCTGTTATCAGCGTAGTTACTGCAGGCCTGTCTTCATTTTACGTTTCCTCCCTGTTATCAGTGTAGTTACTGTAGGCCTGTCTTCATTTTTTATGTAGTTTGTACACACAAAATAGTTTCTTCTATGCATTTCATCTAAATTCGTGAATGACTAGACATATATAACATGCGTAATTATAACATATGATACGAATAAACGCGGCGCACATTAGGTCTACTTGGAATAACAACGTGGGGTCACTAAAAACTACAAACGAAAAAAAATTCTAAGTGGCAAAATGCGGTAACTTGCAAGATTGATTGTAAACGCACGCCAGCTGCCAAATGCAAAGATCCACAGCATTCAAGATTGCATTGATCCGAAGAACTTCGGTGAAACACTTGAAGCTGTCAAGCAGGTCGCAGGGTATGATGCTATTTCACGAAAGTACAAAACACCTAGCATTGCCCTCAATCTCGGCTATTCTTTGAAGAAATGTGCAAAGAATTTGCACTATGAGGGGTTGATGGAAGAAGATGAAACGAAGAGATACGGCAAGACGTTTGAGGAGCTTTATGACGTAATGTGGACAGACAGCATTTCTTCAGGTGCACTCCAGACAATTGACATCAACAAATCGAACAAGTTGAAGCTGCTTCCCCTGTGCGAAGATGTCCAAATCCTGTTCGCCCATGTCAAAACGAAGTCGGCACAGCTACGAAGACAGGTGATAGTCAACGCAAATTCCTATGCTGAATTTGCCCACTACACGCTGTGCGAAATTACAATGTTCAACCGAAAGAGGGGCGGAGAAGTTCAACGAATGAAGACCACGGATGTGCAAAAGGCACTGAAAGAAATCTCCGTGTCAGACAAGGAGATAGAGCTGTCCTTGTCAGCAACGGAAGTAGAGTTATGTAGCATAATGAAGAGGGTTGAATTGCGCGGAACATTTGGTCTGCGAGTCGCCTTAATTCTGACGCCAAAGATGCTAGACACTATTTCTACCATGTTAGAGGTAACGTTCACGGCAATTATCTCTTTTGCCAACCAATCTCTGAAAGGCCTTACCGAGGAGCAGATTCACTCAGAGAATGTGTCCGGGAAGTGGCTTTAAAAGGCTTCACCTGGACCGGCCTGAGAAAACACTTGGCCACACTCCCCCAGGTGTTTGAATTGTCCGAAACGTCCCAAGACCAGCAAGCGCATATCATGGGACATTCCTTTCGTGTTCACCGCGATTTCTACCGGCTATCGTTGGACCTCGTCCAGAGAGCGAAAGTGGCCATGGTGCTACTGTCCACGAATCTGGGTCGCCACCATCCCCCTGCAAAGTTTGAAGACATCACAGTCGATTCGGATGGTGAATGAAATGTCATTGTATCAATTTTTGCTTTCCTTGATTTATCTATGTTTGGTGTGCAGATACAATTACGCTCTTTAGTCAGTTCTTGATTAAGCAAATTGCACTGTTGACATCTCTTTTTACTAGACATAGATGCGACCTTTGCTTAAATTGATGTTTTACAGAAGTGGCTGTGCGAGATGATCCCGACAGTGAAAGTGACATGGACGGAGCTGAGGAGACGACAGTCACTTGCACTGCTCATGTGGGTATTACTATTACTGTTATTTCATTTTACTGATTTAGCTAATTTGATATCAACCACAGATTAGCATGCACGAATTGGATCTTGTTCATCAATAACATTTCTAATCGTAAATATAGCATATTGCGACACGAAAATTGGTATATGGATTTCATTCAATGTCACCTTTATTCCTGTACGATATCCAGAGCTCTGTGGATAGGCATACTTGTTTGTAGAGTGTGTTTTACGATCGTTATTATCATTATTGTTGTATCACGTATTACAGGGCAGGGACAATTCGCTTGGCCAATAAATACTTCATGTATGTAAATATAAAAAGTTCACAAGTGTTGTATTTCGTTTGCAGGCGACCCCCTCCCATGGGCAACCAACATCAAGTGAGAAGACTAAGCCAGACCTGGGGTCGAGACCTTTTCAATTCCGATTCCGTTTCCAACTCCGGTTGTCTGAGTTAACTGCATTTTAGATAAAGTGGATAATAAAACATTTGGTCTTCCTTAATCTGGGTCACTGTAGCCAACAGTATGCTGTGAACATTAACTCAGCTTAAAATGTCATGTACCTAATGAATTGATGGTAGACACAATGGGCTTCAATATATCAATACACCGATTACCAAATATGGAACATATCATGACATAAACTTCATTAAATACATTGTTGTAATGTTGAATGTATTCAATCTATTCATTGGTTACATTATTTATAAATATAAAGCAAAAGTAGTAGGCCCGATTGGAGTTGGAATCGGAAAGTTTGCTGGAATCGGAATCAAACCGACTCCAGCACAACTTTTGAATCAAAAATTGTGTTGGAGTTAGAATTAGAATCGAACTGAGACAACCGGTGTTGGAATCGGAATCAGAATTTAAAAGGTCTCTATTTCCAGCTCGTGGTTGAGCAGACTATCTTTGGTCATGATCTTCTCATTATATGTAATTTCTATATATTCAAAACACTGGTCCTTGTCATTATCATTACCTGAGATATATACCTATTTTATATTTACATATACTTTCTACCTATTGTTATTCTACTTCTAGCTCGTGCTTGAGGCACTAAATAAATACGTTCTGTCAGCTATGTGGGCACTGAATTCTCGCTTGAAGTCCCCGAATGGAATCTAACAGCTGATTATATTTTAACATTTTGGTCCTTCTCATTACGTCTATTGTCTACTTGTTCCTGACAGTTTGTCCTACTTCCAGCTTGTGGTTGAGATCCTAGTCTTCGTGTGGAATTTCACAGCTGACAATCTATGATCCTTCCATATGTGTGTACATTCTACCCCTGTGTGTGTACTTGCACTAATTGAATGATGTTATCTCTTTAGATGGAAATAATGATGATGTGCATACGGTATCTCTTCCTAACGCTACTTGTGGTGTGACATCATCAAACAACTGTGTCAATATGCGGACATCTGATTAAGTGTGACATTTAAACAGTGTTTGGTATCTGCTTATAACTTACATCTGAATATGATTTAACCCGTTGAAATATCAAGTTATTAAAAGTGGCAATGTTCTTTATTGCCCATTATACATTGTTGATGTACGAATTTAAAATTTGCTCAAAAATTAATAGGGAATGCCAGAACAACATTGACCTTCGCGATGCGACAAAACAAACATGGCAATCAACGCCGACGTCAACGCGAGTTTCAGTGAGCGTATCATAAAAATAAATATAATTTTATAATAATACATACATCTGAACCATGTAGTTTGCATGTACTCCATTTTTTCACAGAAAGGCTGCGTACAAAAGTTGTCGAATACAAAGGAGATGTGATGTTTGACCGAAGTCCCCAGTTCCAATGTGTGAATGTGTGTGTACTTAATGTACTTAAACATCTCCACGAAGATTTAAGGTTTACTCATTACAACGCTGCACGGTGACTATATATGTGTGTGTATATATATATATGTCATTAGTTGTCCTCTGAACGGAAATCGCATATATATATATATATATATGTATATAATTTCCATTAAAAGGACAACTAATGACATTACCTCTAATATTTTCTAAAAAGAGGAAAGAATAGTATGTGTGTGTTTAATTGTTTAATAACTGATTAACCGTTTAGGTGGCGATATTAATTATTAAATAATTTTGTTTTATTTTTATCCATCCATCACCACTCGGACGTAAACTCTCGGAGCAGCGATCTTCATAGCACGATACACTTCTCTCCTTTAGTAGTTTTCCCACCGGCACTATGGCATGTACTTTCTTTATTAATTGCCTAATAAGGTTAAAAAATAACGTACCATTCTCATTATTACCAACTCTTCTTCCATCACTTCCAGTATATGACATTTGTTTATAATAGTACACATGGCTGCACTAGGTTTCCTGCAGTTCGTCACGATGCTTCCACGTTTAACCTTGTTGTCTGTTTTTTTTTCAGTGAGTAGGGTGTGGTGGCGTTGTGTTTAGAACAACGGACTCTATCTAGATAACAAAGGTTCAAAACCTCTTTTTGTCGTTTCCAAGCTTGGGTAATTTCGTCTACTCCACGTCTTCTCTGTCCACATAGTCGTATACCAGAGCAGGCTATAGGTAGCGGTTGAAGGTGTGACAGAATAGTATTCATGCAGTAACTGTTGCGTGGCTGAATGCTTCCCAGAGTAGATGAGTTGGTGTTAGAATTACCATGTTTGCCAGTAGGAAGTGTTATGCGTGGTGAACAACACACTGCTGTATATAAGAACGTTCGTCTTAGTCTTCGTGCTGAAACTGTTGCGTGGCCGAATGGTTCCAACATCATATGAGTTGGTATAATAATTAACAGGGCTGCCAGAGGGTGAAATTTAAAGCGCGTGCGACTGTCAAATGGATTAAATACTGCGCTATATAATAACGGGAACGTCCCTCTTCTTCTTAATTGCTCCTCCCACTCCTTCACACCGGCCCCTCCATTGACCTGCCTCCAGTCACATCCTGCATGGTTGTTATGATTGCGTTGCTTTTGTGTTTAATATGTTTTCACTGCTGGAACTGGAGTAAAGTTATCCAGTTTCTCCGACACAGCTTCATCACTTGTCAAGATTAAGTATGATGGGGAATATAGTAGTATACATATTGCATTATGTCACATTGAGGAACCTGTAGGCATGACGCTGGAATTTAAAAGTGAGCATCATGATTGTCGACCCTGTATCTATCAACGCAATAAATTAGAAATTGCCGCGCAACATGTTATTACCAGGCCTCTTCAAAAAGTATGTATCCAACATCCGACGTGAATTACTAACCCTTCCACCTATTCGAATGACCTCTGCCTTTTGTGTTACACAGTAGGCTATCAGATTTAAGATTTTGGTTAAAGATAGGTTCAGTCAATCAAACAATACAACTTTATTTATCCCTGTAAGGGCAATTACAGTGTCGTTTGGACGGGCACAGTGTATACAAATATATATATATATAAATATTAAAATATAACATAGTTTCATCATGGTCACAAAAGAATAATTTATGACATGAACACATGGAGTGCATTTCTTCACACTGTAACTGCTAAATATATAGAACACACTCACACTACATTCATTTCACATCGTTAAAAAGACTGATTGCAGCAGGAATAAAAGATAGTTTCTTACGGTTTGTTTTGTACGAGGGGCACCTAAAACGGCGGCCCGACGGCAGAGTCTCAAACATGGGATATAGAGCATGACTATCATTGGCTAAAATAGAACGTGCCTTCCTAAGCACCTGTTGTTCACAAAACTGAGTGATGTCTCTCTGAGTCTCTCCAATTATTTTGGAGCTGACACGTACACACTTCTGTAAACTGTTCTTGTTTTTAACACCCAGGTTGATATACCAGCAGATAAACGAAAAGCAAAGAACACTCTCAATAAAACACTTGTAAAACAGGTATAAAATTGTTTTATCAACAGAAAATGAGTTTAATTTTCTAAGAAAGTACAGGCGCTGCTGACATTTCTTGACGATTATTTCAGTGTTGTCATCCCATCTAAGTTTATTATCAAATACTGTACCTAAGTAATTGTACTTGATGACAATTTCAATCTCTTGATCATGAATGGTGTTTTTATTCAGGACTTTCACTGTGTTTTCTGAAATCTATTACTATCTCCTTGGTCTTGCATACATTAAACTTTAAGTATGAGCCATCACTCCATTCTACAAAATCTCGTAGTGCCGGGCCATGATCTTGTTGAGAACCAAAGAGAAGTGAAAGTAAGGCACTGTCATCAGCAAATTTCTCTAAAAACCTGTCTGCGTGAGCACTTCTACAACTGTCAGTATACAAGATGTACAGGAGGGGTGAGAGACAACAACCCTGAGGTGAGCCCGTGTGTGTCAACCTCATGTCAGAAAACTTCCCATTCACACAAACATACTGGGGACGACACGACAAAAAATCAACAATCCAGGCAACAAGCTGGTTTCCAAGATTAAAATCAGAAATGAGTTTATGGGCCAAGATATGAGTCTACATCAAATTAAAAGCCGATGAGAAGTCGGCGAAGAGAATCCTGGCATGTGCAGTTGGCTTCTCAAGGTGAGTATACGCTTTGTCCAGAATGAATAACTTCGCATCTTCAACACCTCTTCCAGCCCGGTACGCAAACTGGAGTGGGTCTAATTGACTCTCGGTGATGGGCAGGATCAAAGACTTAACTAGCTTTTCAAGGGTTTTCATAACAAGGGATGTTACAGCAACTGGTCTGAAGTCGTTTAACTGTTTTGGGTTGTTTGTTTTAGGAATGGGGATGACAGCAGAAGTTTTCCAAGCAGTGGGAATACTAGCAGTGTCTAGAGAGGTCTGAAAGAGATGCTGAAAGACGCCACTAAGGTGATCTGCACAAAACTTCAGAGTTCTGCCACATATGCCATCAGGGCCTGGGCTTTTGTTTATGTTGATCATCTTAAGACAATTAGCTACACTCTCCTGATCAATGACAGCAGTTTTATCAAACGTCAAAGACGACTTTAGATCAAACATGTAGGATGAAAAGTTGTGTTCTTCAAAACGTGTAAAGAAATCATTAAACACTTCGGGCAAAGACTCATCACTCACACCCTGCAGCCTGACTTTAGATCTAATTGGGTCTGTCATCATGTTGACAGCTGCCATGTTCTTTATCCCCTTCCAAGCGTCACGAAAATTACCACCAACAAACTTGAGTTCAACCTTCTGCTTATACTGTTGTTTTGCCTGCCTGATTGCTGCTTTTACTTCTTTATTTACCTGTTTTTTTTCTTCGGTCGTACCCTGGAAAAAGACTCTTTTCTTTTTATGTAGGACGGCTTTTAGATCTTTTGTGCCCCAAGGTTTATTGTTGGGAAAAACAGTGATTTGTTTAGTTGGAATCACAGAGTCAACACAGAACGAAATATAAGATGAAACAACATCAACAAGTTCATTCAGATGTTCACACGTGTCATAGAACATGTGCCACTCAGTGCAGTCAAAACAGTCAAATTTCGGAGCATCTGGGGAAATAAAATCTTGTTTGTTGATGTGGTGTGATATGATTTCTGTAGCCCTTGCGGCATTGGCGCGTGGGTGAATGTAAACAAGTGTGAAGAATAACTGGAGGAATTCACTTGGCAGATAGAAGGGCTGGAGTGAGACGGACAGGAGCTCAATGTCAGGCGTGCAAAGTGTGTAACGAACAATGACCGTTCTGCACCATAGAAGCATATTCCCCTTCCGTGTTCTTTCCCAGTGTCACGTTTGTTTCTGTCCAATCGAATGGGTGTTCCAAACCCATCGATAAATAAATCACTGTCTTGCACATGATCATCAAGCGAAGTCTCAGTAAAAGCAAATAGACAGGCCTGTCTGTATTCGTGCATATAGTTCACGTTTGCTTGTAACTCGTCCACTTTTGAACGAAGTGAGAGGACGTTAGAAAGGAGTACGATGGGGAGGGGTAATTTGCAACTCTTCATCTTTTTCAGTTTTTGTCTTATCCCTCCCTTTTCCCCCTTTTCCTCTTCTTGCGCTGCTTGCTGTCTGTGGTGTTTTGCTCTGTGTCTGAAATTAACGATTCAGGAGGGAAATCAGAGTGTATCAAAGGTCTAACAGCGCTGGAGCCCTGCAGGCTCAACAGGTACTCACGGGTGTATTGAAGAAAATGGCCGCCATTTTGTTCTCCGTGCACTGGTCCAAGAAGGCATGAAAAGGTCACAGCACATGCACATGCCAACATTAGTAATCTACGCATATCCATCCTGGTACGCTCCAAACACTCGGGAGTCACTCTGCCAGTTCAAACGACGAAAGAAACTCGAAATACACAGTAAACATTTAATGGTTGGCCACATGTTTCATTGTTTAAGAACAATTGCCTCAGCGGAGGGGTGCATACGCACCCATTGCACCCTCTCATATCCTACGGGCTGCTTTGGCTTCTTGGACTGCAGCTGCAGGTGACAGTACTGCATTTGTACTGCGTTTGAACTGTGTGTGTGTGTGTGTTTTTCGTCGCAGCGCCGCTGTAACGTCAGCTTCTCCGCTGCAGTCTCGACTGTGAACTCAGAATTTTTTTTACGTAGCGCCGCTGCTGTCAGTTTACCTTCTCCGGCTTCTCTCCGCTGTCTCAACTGAAATTATGACATCCGAAGGGGGGTGCTTTGGATATAAATTTTCGCCACCATGCCGCCTATTACTAGGAGGCCAGAAAACAATATGTCTACCCTCCAATTGCACACCCCTTTCACAGTCAACAAAAATACACATTAATCGTCTCATAAAATTTACATTTCCACCCGCCATTGACGCTCGCCACAAAAACAAACGTTCACGCTCACATTTCATGGTGGGGGGAACCATATGTCGGCCCCCCAGAGAATTTCCAGGAGGGGCAGCTGCCCCTCGCATCCCCTCTTCCCGCGTCTATGCAGCGTAGTTTGTTTAGATACGATGTATGCACTACTGGTGGCGTCTCGTTTTGATTTACCAAAATTACATTACATCATCTTTTGGTACGTCCTGGGCGATTTATTAACGATATAATTCAGTAAACGTGCGCACTTCGTGAGCGCCGCATTTTGCGATGACCTTTCAGGGTAATTACTTTTTGTCAAGAGTTTGATTCTTACAACGGCCAATTTTGACGATTAGCTGATATGAATACTGACAGTCACGTGGACCTGTAACTCCAAAAAGTTACTGACCCGGCAAAAAAATAGGTGGTCAATGTATAGTTCAAACACTACTATAGCCACACTGTTTTTGCGGAATGTCAAATTTGACACAGAATTTGACAAAAGCCTACGTGTGACCTATTGCGTATGTTACCAACCTGTTTAGCATTTCTATACGTGGGTCACTGATCACATAATTAGGTTTTAGCTACCAATTCGTTTTTTATGTTTGAATCAATATGGGACATGTTGTCTACGAAATTACAATATTTGATAAACAAATTATTAAGTAACCATTTTAAACTTCATATGACAGGATATCACCAGCGTTGTAACCTGCCAACCATATCAGATTGCTTTAGCGTGTATTAATGGTTATAACACAGTGCGGTCAAAAGATAACTATTGGATTATGATATATTTGAAGAAATCATCGACGGATAGAACACCTTCCTGGCAACGAGGATCAGTTCCTGATCGATCTGATGATGACAGTACTATAGGCAGAAAGCGTTCCAACACGAAACGATAGATTCTAAGCTTCACACGTTGCACCATGCCAAACTGGTACTTGCCTATCCCCTGTATTTCACCCAGACAACAAGATAGGTGTAGAAGACTGGTTTGCAGAGAGTGATGTATCGGTGTTATCCCATATTTTCAATGTTGCAAGCTAAAATGTACCATGTTGGTGCAACTTCATTGCAACTACCAGCACCACTGATCCTCCTGTTACAACTCTTGGTGTGCTTCCAGTTCTTCAGGCATCGGTAAATGACACAATGACTCCCATAATTAATCTCTTTGTTAACATGCATGTAAGTAGCTGTATTACTGCAAGTGTTGTACGGGTGAATGTTGTATTTGACCAAACAGTCAGTTAAAGAAACAGTCATAGAGAAATGAATTGCCAAAAACAGGCCAATATGTAAGTTAATTAAAAGAAGTCGACGTCTCGTTGCCTAAAGCGTGGAGTTCATTCATGACCCTAGATGAAAACAAGCCTGACTTGGCTCACTTTCTCATCCATTGCATGCTGGAGCTCGGTGAGCACCTGCCCGATGAATGTGAACTAGTCGTGGATAGGGGATTTCAAGAAAAAAGGTGCAAAATCATCTGTTAGAGATGTTGTGCATTTAAGTAAGGAAGCAGAACAGACACGCGCCTCATATTACATGCCTGCGATGCAGTGACAAGCACGTTCAACAGGATAGTGATCGTGTACATAGACACATGCGTTTTCCTCTTGCTGTTTCTCTTAAATTGCGACAAACAATACTTTGAAGTATGGACGGTGAGTGATGCAGCTCAGCAAAAAGAAATGTTATCCTGTTTATCAGTTTACCACCAAACATTCACAGCAAGCAACGGACAGCATTCTTGGGTTCCACGCATTTATTATTGACAGGTTCCGACTCCACAACATCACTGGCCGGATTCAGTCAGACGAACTATTGGGTTGTACTTGGTAATGTTGGAAGAGATGGCACTACATTGAACACATAAAGGTGTTCATCTGCATGTGGTGTGGTGTCCTATATCCGTTTGGAGGTGAACGTTTATTGTAAACGCATTATGTTATAACCAGTAATATAAATGACAACAATCTGATATCGTTGGCAGGTTGTAACACACTGAATATACCTGAAATATGAGGTTTAAAATGATTATTTACTAATAGTTTGGACCAAAATGGCCCATGTTCGAGCAAAATAAAAACAACTTGGCGGATAAAACGTAATTTCGTAATCAATGACCTATGTATACAAATATTAAACAAGTTAACGTCTTGTAATATACACAGTAGACCTCGTGTACACAAAATATCTTGTTGACCAATTTTGTATCAAATTTGATTTTAAGTGGAAAAATAACCCGTAGTGTACATACATAACGTAGAAACATTAGTCTACATTTTGTGTGGTGGGTACCCCGTGTCTACTTAGAGGTGTTAATTAAGCCGGATATGTTATTTTTGAAAGCGGCCCCCAGGAGCATTGGAGTTACATTTAGCTAGTTCATATTTTCAGGCGAAAGTGTGGCTATTGGCAGCTGCAGCAATATCCCATCGGGTTAGCGTAATACTGTTCATAAAGCCTTTCTGCAATTTTATATGCCTTAATTGATCTTGTAACATACGGATACAAGTCAAAACACAGGTCTGTCCCATGCAGTCGATGTAGCTAAAGGCAGGTATGTATGCTGCGGGATGGTGCGACGGGTGCGTACGCATCCCACCCTCGCTGAGGCAATTTTTTCTACAAAAATCATAAACATTGAAACACGTGGCCAAAGTTATGAAGTGATTGACAAGTTAACAACAACGAAAAAAACCTACTGTGAACCAGTGACCTATGTACATAACCAGTACGTGATTGGCGACTTGTAACCTAAATAGTAGACCTCATGTGGGAAAAACAGCTTTTTGATTAAAAAAAAGTAAGTCAAAAATACCCGTAATTAACCCAAAAAATCAAAATCGTGTCTTACTGCCGGCATGTACCATAACCAATGATATGTGTGGACAAAATCTAAAATGGTGGACAGTTGTAACCCACTGATTACATCCTGAAAAATAATGGTTAACAAAGTTGTTTAACTTCATTTTAGTCAAATTTTTTATTTTTCGGGACACACATTACCCATATCTGGCCAAAAATCCCAAGTCTAATCGGTAAAAACTCCGTGTGTGGTCTATGTAAAGAAACGTTAAGCTGATTATGAAAACGTGTAGCATTGGCATTGTGTCTTATAGAGCCATAATAAGGTTTTGATCAAACGTATGTCAAATGTGTAGAACCGCCCCGGAATAACTCAAACAAAATAGTTTTAAGTGTACTTAAACAAGTACGATCTAATATTAATTAGATGTCCGTTTAAATGCTATTGGAAAATTATAATATCACGATTTGATATATTTGAATTACAATGTTAACACTCCCAACATCAATACATATCAAAATACGATCAATACTTTATTTTGAACTTATCATGCAATATTGCCTTATAGGAAATGAGCGATCGCAGTACCAGAGACAAGGTTAACTGACACGAGCCATAACCAGGATTATATGATCGAAGGGCATGTGACCTGATAGCATTTCTTTCGTTAACGTGTTCTAGGACTTGGATCATGTGACACGCCTGTGACGAGGTCAGTTCACAAATGAGTAACAAATGGTTTGTTTAAATTATTCGGAAAGTATACAAAACATTTCTTCATCACCGTTTAGAAGAATATAAGCTTAATGATGTGCTTAAAAATATTTATAACACGGAAACTAATTTTCACAAAATAGTTACGTATCCGTTCACTTATTACATATTCTGTCCAGCCTCTTATTTATTTCCATGATTTGTTCTAGACATTCGTCTTTCTGTTGATCGTTCCTCTCTTGCTCTGTTGCGTAATATTCACACTACCTATATATATATGTAGGCTCGGGGGAAAGGCGAATTACACAGAAAAACACTAAAAGAATACAGACGTTCATCAACAAATAGCTGCGCAGAATCTTACACATAGCAAGGTCAGACAAGGTATCCAATACCACGCTATAGGAATGTATCAAACAACTGCCAGCATAAAACTAAACAAAGAAGAGAAAATAGAGAAAGATAGGACACGAACTGAGGAAAACCAACAATAAACACCATACCACAAGCACTTACATGAAACCCCAAAGAGAAGAGGAAGAGAAAGGCCGAGAATCACCATCTTTATATAATATGTTAATATTTACCTATGACATTCACAAAACAAAACACACCTCTTATATATACGTTTTATATCAGTTCTACTGAGATCTTCGAAAGGTTTGTTATATAAAAGTCCGATTTTGTGGAATATAATTCCATCTGTTATTAAAAATAAACCTAATTTAAACAATAATGTGTATTAATATTAAAGGCAAATTAAAGGCACATTAGTCGTATTAAACGACCGAACGTCTACCTTTCGGAAGATCTGACACAAAAGCGAGCGAGACTACTCTTCTTGTGCAGGACAATGAAGAGACAACACAAGCTCCTTGACTGTTGGTCATATGACGGAAGGATTATTACCAAAGACTTAAACGGTAAAATAAAAACCATCAGTCAAGAGGAAGGTTGAAAAAACTGTAAACACGTTGGTTAATAACACAGGACATGGTGGATATTTGATATTACGTTTTTATATAGGGACTACAAAATGCACTAGTGATGATCATGCTTATTGACACCTACTTGATCTACACCTTTTTGATTTGTTTAACCGATTTATATATATATATATATTCTAAATAATTCACATCTATTAACAACTGTCATTCAACACTGTATGTTATAAACGTGCTTGACAATGCTATTTGTAATGATACAAACATTATCGTGTACCGCATTTCTGTGTATGTACATAAAACGTACAAGTAGTATGAGCCAGTTATCTAAAACTACCCTGCCATATGCAGGTGATGTACATGATTATGAAAACTGTAATGCTGCAATGCGTAATATAGATCCAGATTGTAATTGATTTAACTTTGCAAGTACTAAATATTATCTTGAGGATGAAATTAATGAAGTTATAAATAAAAATAAATAATTTCAGCGAGGAAGAATTCATGCATTTAAATATTAGAAGCGCATCAAAGACAATTAGCAAACTGAGTGACTTCTTATCGTTGATCGACAACAAATTCAAGGTTATTGGTGTAAGCGAAACTTGGTTAAATAATACTAACGTTGACTTATATGAATTACCAGAGTATAAAAGTATTCTTTTGACTAGACCTTCCAAGAAGGGAGGTGGTGTATCTTTGTATGTTCATAGTTCCCTTGAGTACACTGGGTTATCAGATATGAGTGTCATAACTGAATGTTTGGAATGCATGTTTATTGAAGTCAACACTCAGTCTACGATACATAATAAAAAAACAATTGTTGGTATTGTCTATCAACCACCTAATACAAACATTACCACTTTAACTGAATATGTTATGAATATTATACAAACACACGAGGTTGAAAATAAACAATGTTACATAATGGGTGACTATAACATCAATTTACTTAATTATGGTAATGACACGGAAACTAAAGATTACATAGATGCAATGCATTTATACCCCTTATCAATAAGCCTACTAGAATAACACCAACTACTGCCACGTTCATAAATAATATATATATATATAGCAATGATGTACTTGGTGCAAATTATCATTTGCATGGAATAATATATTTTACATATATTATTTCTGACCACTTGCCAATATTTTTACATACTAAACAAACTAATGACACAAAGGTAGATACAATAATAGAGACTAGAATATATAACGAGCAAATTACTAATATATTCAAAGAGAGTATTGATCAGATAACTTGAGATGAAATTTATGCCTGTAGAGATCCTCAAGAAAGTTATTCTAAATTCCTTAATGAAATTTTACTGTGGATTCCTATGGAACTTAGACATTCCATTAGAACTAAACACAAATTGTACAAGTATTACCTAAAAAATGACTGTTTAAAGCGCTTTGAGCAGTCCTGAGGACTGGATACTGCGCTCTATAAGAACATACCTTTACTTTATTTTACAATTAAATTAACTATAAAATATATAGAAATAAATCAAATTGCCTTATTGCCATAGCAGAAAGAGAACACAAAAATAGCTGATATAGTCCCCATTTTTAAAAATGGCGATACAACATTAATCAGCAAGTACAGCCCGATTTCTATCTTGCCTGTATTTTCAAAGGTTTTTGAAAGATTATTATATAATAGATTAATAAGTTATATAACACAACATAAAATCCTGTATAATTTTCAATTTGGATTTAGGAAAGGATACTCCACTGATATGGCTATTTCAGTGCTAATAGATAACATTAGTAAGGCTATTGACAACAAAGACCACGTAACTGAGGTATTTCTGGATTTCGCTAAAGCGTTTGATACTGTTAATCATAACATCTTATTGAGAAAATTAGCACAGGGATAATAATATTTACATGTTATGTTGACACTATAAACCAAATAAAATGTGTGGGTCTACTTATAAATAACACATTGAACTAGAGCGCTCACATTAAATGTATATAAAATCAAATCAAATATATAAGAATATTGGCATTATTAAAAAGGTGAAGAACAAAATAGCTAACAGTTTATTCCTAAATCTATGGTATCTGTAATATTGTGTTGGGAAGGGCCCCGAATATATACCTAACTAAGATATATATACTTCAAAACAAATTTTGGCGCATAATTAGTCATGTAGGGTTTTTTGATCACACAGAGCCTTTATTTATATCTTATCGGATAATTAATATTGATCAATTAAACAAATACTTATGCTGCATTCTAATGTTCAAACGTAATAACGGTATGTTGCCAGATATATTAAATGATGTATTTATTTTGCAAATATCCACACATAAATATAGTACAAGACAGGAAGTAGTATATAAAATACCATAATGCAAGACAAGTTGCAGACAATTATTTTTGGCCTATGTAGGTCCAAAATCTGGAATTCTTTCATCATGAATCATTTTCTACAATGTTGTACAAGTTTACATATCTTCCAAAAAAGAGTCAAATGTCTACTTTTGCGTAATTAGTAGCATAGATTATAGTTTCTGTTCCTACGTTAAATGTAATTGTTATGTTATGGTGCACCTTTGTTATATCTGTATTATTCATTTATCACTAACACATGTGCATAAAATATGCATTTTTATGGTACACTTATAATGTTCTTTTGCACGAATTATGATTTACTTACAACTTGAACACATGAATAAGGAATAGAAGCAAATGTTTTACTTAATTCCATTTGTTGCACACTGTATATTTGTTATCTATTTTTGTCACTGCATTGTACTGTAGTGAGCATTATGCAGGAATAAAGGTTATTATTATTATATATTTTTTTAAATGTTGTAAAGGGGTAAGGTATTCTGGCTTAATCTTAATCCATCTCGAAATGCCTGACACACGTGCATATTATATTATGCTATGTCTTATTAATATGGATTGTATTTAACTGAACTTGCTCACCTTGTTCACCGTGACTCCATGCCATCTAGGGCCATATCCACCGTGACACCTACATCCCTCAAGTCATGGATTTGTTGCTTCCGTGTTTTCCTTGAGCGTCCTCATCTTCTGACACCTGGTAACGGTAAGCTCATCATATTGCGCACGACGTTGTTCTCATATCGTCGTTGCACGTGGCCGAACCATCGTAGGCGGCCACTTCGCATGACCTCGTCGATTGGCGGGAGGTTCAGTACCTGTGATCTAGCCTTGATACTCCGAGGATCCCACGAAGCATCCTCATCTCTGTGGTGACAACTTTCCTCTTGTTGTTGGTCTTCATTGCCCAACATTCACTCCCATACGTTAGGGCTCTCGGTATTGTTTTACAGTCGATGATGTCCTTCAGATGTGTTCGACTGGTCAAGATGTAGTCGATTTGTGATTCCCTGTTGCCGACTTTTAAATGAACCATGTATTCGCAATCGCCAGATCATAACTGTCGGCAAACTCCAGTACTCTGTCTCCTTCTTCGTTTCTGTCACCGAAACCTCTGTTACCGTATGAATTTCTGTCTCTTCCATTCTTTCCAACGTGTCCATTTAGGTCACCACCAATAATCACCGACTCAACTTGTTGGGTGGTTCTCTCCAGTTTTTTTCTCTCATAAAATTTGTCTTTTTCCGACTCAGGTCGTCCTTGTTGCGGTGCGTAAGCCGATATGATCGTTGTGACCTCTTCCGTGTATGGGCATATCAATTTGACTAGCCTTATCCTGTCAATTATCCGACTGACCTCCAGTACGTCCTTCGTTCGATCCTCTCACAGGATTATTCCAACACCATTTCTATTACTGTTTTCTCCGTGGTAGAAATAAATAGCCATGGCCCATGCTCTTCGCCTTTGACCCTTTCCATTTCACCTCCTGCAGTAGGACATCTGCAATTTCAATCGCCTTGCCCGTCATGGTACCCACATTCCATGATGCCTCTCTGAGTCTACCAATTAGGTTCTTTAGCCGCGTCCGTTCGTCTTCACGCAATATCCCTTGTACATTTTCCGTTCCACTCGAGTGTGAACCGCGTCGACTACAGGGGACGCCCTAGCATTCAACGTATTAAAAGTGGAGGACATATTCATTTGATTTGGCTCGTTTTTTTACGGCCGGATGCCATTCCTGACGCCAACCCTCCTCCTTTCGCATCCTGGGTTTGGGACCAGGCAATGGTGGAGTTTGTATTTAACTGAACTGATTGAAATATTTGTGTGGATACAGTACCAACCATTTGTGTTAATGCCTTTGCTGTAATACGAGTTGCTATAGAATGTATCTAGTTACACTCGCAGGTTGGATTAATTTATTTACGCATAATATAATATAGTACACATAGATAATAAATACATTCTAATAATATTGGTATGTATTATCTAAGGGTAATATTTTATTGCCATCTAATGGCAACTGCTTATATCTAACACCACCGTGGTAAATCGTATTTTTTATTGTTTTGGTCCTCGTGACAATCCAGTCTGGAGTGCCCAATTATGTTATGTTACACATTAGCCATTATAACACGAAATATCCTGTATGACGATATGATTTTATGTGCTTCTGATTTACAATCTGCGTTAAATAAATATGGCGTTCTAGTAATGCTGCCATACATTGATCATTTACAGTTTACATGATTTTGTTAGACACCCGATCAATCGATATGTGTCATCGGCTATTATTATACTACTTTCAAGCCAAAGATTACAAAAAAGTAAATATATTCGAAAAAGAAGATACGGAGAATACTGATGGTTTAAAGGAAAACAATAGGCAACTGTTTTGTGTATGCACCTAAAAGATGGGCTAGCGGGCCACATGTTTATGAATATTAATTATCATTTGTATAATGTTCATGAAGACTGTTATATTATTTTAGAATATATAAACATTCTAGCTCTTATCCGTTGACCATACACATTTGGGGATGTCATCCGTGATACGGCGTGGGCATGGCTTATCCACGTACGGGACGTAGCGCCGTAGAAATGTGAAAAGGGTGACTCTGCCAGACCCGTGGACTTTGATGGCGTACTGGTCGTGTTGCCGTACCTCGATGACTTGTCCAGACTTGTCCAGACTTGTCCCAGCGTCGTGGCGCATTCCCAGTCTGGTTCTGGATGCGGACGCTGTTCCCCACTTTCAGAGGAGGCAGTTTCTTAGTGTGGGGTAGGAGGGCTTCCACCTCCTTTGCATGGCGTTCCATGAGAGCCTTCTCCCGATTGGCGGCTGTGTCTGTCCAGGTATCGCATGGCTCGTATTTTCCTGGCATGACGGGTATAAAGTCGCGGATTTGGCGGCCAAAGACGATTTCAGCCGGGGAGCGTTTGTCAAGTGGCGTAGGCGTGTTCCTATATGTGAGCATGGCTCGCTGGAATGCCGGGATGTCGGCGTCGCCATGTGGCCCATGTCAAGCGCTTAGCTGACTTAACCCCGATCTCGGCCCGAGTGTTGGAATGGGGGTAGGCTACCGACGAGAGGCGGTGAGCAACTCTCCAGTTTCGGAGGAACTGCTGGGTGAGCTCAGCCGTAAACTCGGGGCCGCCATCTGATGACAACTCTTCGGCGATACCATATGTGACAAAGAATTCCCGTAGCTTCTTGACGAGTGCCGGCGACCCCCCCGTTAGTTGACACACGTAGGGCCAACCCGAGTATCTGTCAACGATGACGAGGTAATTGTGGCCGCTGTAACAGAAGTAATCGGCGCACAACATCTGGAATGGGTAGACTGGGTCGGGTGAGGGTGTGGGAGGTGGCTTGGGGTTGCTGGGAGCAATTCTGTGGCACGCCTGACAGTTATTGCGCAGCTCTTCGATCTGAATCGTGATTCCCGGCCAGAAAACCGATGCTTTCGCTCTGGCGTTCATGGACGTCACACCTTGGTGGGCGGCGTGTAGTGTTTCCAAGACCTGGTCGCGGAGTGATGGCGGGATAATGATTCTGTCCTGGTACAGTATTACGTCCGCTGTACTGATGATAGATCCGGGTGAGTTCTGGCATGTGCCTGCTGTCTTCCGGGAAGCCTACTAGGATCGTGTCGTGCAACTGTCGCATGGTGGGGTCGCTGGTGGTCTGTCCTCTGACGCTGTCCCACGTGACCGATTCGATGGACGATAGTGTGGTCATGGCTCCGAATGTTAGGTGTTCCTCCTGTGTGGCAGCCTCGTGACTGAAATTCCCCTCGTTGCCCATGCGGCGCAGCCCCTGGTACCACCAAAGTTCAGCCGGTACCGATGAATAGCCAGCCGCATGTGCATCATCTGGTAGGTCCATCTTGTTAGGATTGGGGTCTCCAGAGGCGTATCTGGACAGGCTGTCAGCGGTGAAGTGGCGTTTACCAGGTACGTGGGTGATCCTGAATTGGAACGGTAGTGTTTTCTCTTTCAGGTTGTAGAGGCGCGGGTTTTTTTTTTTTTCATCTTCCGGTCCCCCAACACTTTGAGGAGGGGCTTGTGGTCGGTGGCAACGATGAGGTCGTTACAGCCTAGGACGAAGTGCCTGGCTTTGTCGAGTGCCCAGGCGACGGCCAAGGCCTCGCCTTCTACAGGGGCATAGTTCTCCTCTGCGTTGTGTGTATACCGATTGCTGGCGAACGTCAGTTTCCAGCCGGTGTTGCAGCACCATGGTTCCTCGGATGGACAGGAGCAATGTTTCTGTCCAAGGAAGAACCCGATGCCGTACTTGCACCAGTCGGTGGACAAGCAAGTGTTTCGTCTTTTGTCAAAGATCTTGACCCCCTCGGCGATGGTCTTGATGATCTCGCTCTTGGCGTGTGCAAGGGCAGCATCCAAGGTCTCGTCCCTGTAGAACGTGTTTGAGGGTGACAGAAGTTCGCGAAATGGTCGTAGTTCTTCGGACGACGATTGACAGTAACTGACCTGGTTAATCATTCCAAACAGCGACCTTATGTCGGTGATGTTCCGCGGTGTTGGGAAGTCCTGGATCGCGCGAATGAATGTGTCGCTGGGCCGGATGTTTGTTTTCGTTATCTCAAATCCGACGAACTCAACCGTGTCTTCCGCGAAGTGGAATTTTTCCGGGTTCTGAGTGATATCGTGTCGTCCGCATATATCCATCCAGTTGCAGGTTTGGAAAAATGCTTCCTCGATTGTCGGGGCCCATATGCCTACGTCGTCGATGCACTTAGTTTTGTTCGGGATGTCGGCAACAATTTCGTCGTATCGTCGAGTGTAGCCGTCTCCGGCGGCGACAAACCCCTGGGGCAGGGTCTTGTACCTGTATCGGCCCCATGGGGTGATGAATGTGGTGTAGTGACGGTCTTCCTCGTGGATGGGGACTGAGTGGTAGCCGTTCCAAGCGTCGGTAACAGTCTTTTTCATGTTTGCCGGGAAGAGCGTCGCCTGATAAAACAGGCTCATGGTGTGGTGTGTTTCTCTGCTGCAGAACTTGTTGAGGGCCTGGTAGACTACGCAGCGTCGAGGCCCCCCGCTCTTTTTTCTGGTGATGACCATCCTGCTGCACCATGTCATAGGTTCACCTACAAGAACAGGTTCGATGACGCCGAGTGCGATGTCTCTGTCCAGGTCGGCCTTGACCTGTTCCTGCCAGTATAGAGGAACCGATGTAGGTGTGTGAATGGTGACAGGTGAGGCGTTCGAGTTGACCATGATGCGGACTGGTGGTCCCTCCATGAGGGGGAGGGGTTGATGCTCGCATGTGTTGAAAGTACTGCCTTTGTAGTAGTCTTTAATCCACTCCTCAAGTTTCCCTCTGTTGTTTTCTGTAGGAGGGAATGGGATGGACGTGGGCAGTGGCGGAGGCATCGTATGCCCCGGGCAATTGCAGTTGTCCCTGGTGGATGGTGGTGGCATAGATGAGCTGGCTGCGGCATCGTTGTTTGTTTCGACAGCGCCAACTGATGGGAAGGATTCCGGTATGATCCCAAGCTGTTTGCACCCATGTTCGCTTAGGTACATTCCCTTGATCTTGTTAGAGACGTAGCAGATCTGGGTTGTCTCGTGCGAGTTTCCATGACGGTCCAATCCTGACAAGCGGAGAATGATTGCCCCGATGATTTCGATGGGGTTGATGTCTATTGACCTGCATCCGAAGTCGGGTGGGAATGAGGTCGCTCTTCTTGTACCCCATGTTGTGGACCTGTTCCGTGTTGATGATGGTCGACTGGCAGCCAGTGTCAGTAATGACCCGCAGTTGACAGGTGCGTGCCGGTTTACTGAAGTGATAGCCAAAGTGGGCATAGTCTGATGGCACAACACGGGCCTGCAGTGTGACTGTGGGCTGGCCTTTGACTGGCCTCTCGATCCAACCACGGAGTCTGTTGAATTGTTGCGATTCGATGACGACTTCCTTGCCACACTTGTTGCAGCCGCGGCTGGCGATGCTGGTGACGAGGCCGATCTCCTCGATGTCATCAGTTTCCTCGTTGTTTTCCTGACCGCCAGCACGACTGCCAGATCGAGTGCCGGAAGGTTGTGAGCTGCCGGCACGAGCCCGGCCGGCTCGAGTATCGCAAGAGTGTGAGTCCTTCGCCTCGCACATCTCTTCGTACACGGAGAGCATGGATCGGTTTGCAGCGCCCTCGGTGTCGTCTAATTTCAGCGTTTTCATCTCCTTGTTGCCGGACTTGGGCGGCGAACCCGGTTTGTCGATCTTGTCCGACTTTCGAGGCGTCTGTTTGCGGCATACGGCAGAGAAATGAGCATTTGTTGCACGTGGCGTTGAAAGCTGGACAGTTGGCCTCTCTGTTAGCCTTGGACGTACGCCCGTTTGTATTAGTTCCGTGGCCGGTTCTACCGCAGTAGTGGCATTTAAAATGCCTGTTCTGTTTGTCGATTTGCGATGGGTTCTTGTCCCTTTTGTACCTGGATATGCCGGCGCCTGTATCGCCGAGGATGGAGGCCTGTGTCTTCTTGCCGATCTCCTTGGCCTCCAGTAGTTTGATCAAGGCGTCGAGTTCCATGTCCTGTTCCTGCATGCCGAGGACCTCGCGTTGTGTGTCCTGATCATACAGTCCCCGGATGATCACGTCACGTACCATATCGTCGGTGTATCGCACTTCTTTTGTACACGTGCATTTTTTTGTGAACTGGCACATATCTGCTTGACCTTTCACCCGGGCAGTACAGTTTCTGATTCCCTCATCAGCCTGCTGTTGAAGGTTGTTGAGCGCGACCCTGGACACCATAACGTTTTCGGCTTTGACGGCTAGCCTGTGTATGGAGTCGAGAATATCTTTTTCTGGCTGTTGCTCGATGTCGTTGTTGTCCTGAAACATGGCGTAGCGGAGCTGCTCACTGCAGGTGTCCATACGTTGACATTGTATGTCCGCTCCGGTGAGGCCTGTTGCAATCTCGTACGTATTCCACCTTTTCTGGAAGTAGACCCACCGCTCTGTCGTGATGCCCATGTCAATGGGCGGGCGGTCTGCCTTCGCTTTTTGGGGGGCGGTGACTTGGGTGGGCGGCGGCACTGCATTGTGCTCCGACGTGTTGTGCATGGTCAGAAGCTACATGGCATACTCGACCGGTAGTTTTTCAGTCTTGTAATCACAGTCTGTGTATGTGCATCGTATTTCCACATTGGCCATGATGATGTAGTTTGAGTATGTTTGTTTAACTACAATCTTGGTAGAGCCTCCGTCTGTAGTACTGTGTGTATGTGTAGCAGTGTTTCGTTCATTACGAGCATTCTAAACACTATATTATCGCTCACAAACAGAACTATTCGCGGTTTCGTTGATCCCACCGACGAGGTCGGGCACTTTATTACGTACCGAAAACAACCGCATTATCGCTCACGAAACCACGCTGTTCGAACAGCCATGGCGGAAAAGTCTAAGCCGAAGTCGAGCTGCGGGAAAGAGGATCGGGAGGACATTCCAATCGTAGATACAGACACGCTGGCAATGACAATTATCGGACTGTGTACCGACGCTCGTGTAGCAGAAAAAGCTTAAAAGGGTGATGTACCCACAAGAACTTGTGGACAAACTCGACCATCTGACAGACAGGGTGTCGGCGTTAACTGAAAGTGTCCGTGAGCGCGACGAGAAAATAAAACAACTGGAAGGTAAGGTGGCAAGATTGGAGACGGAAGCCGATCAAGTGGAACAGTATTCTCGCCGCTCCAACCTGAGGTTCAGTGGCATCCCGGAATCAGGAGAGACCCCAGAAAACACTACTGACAAAATTCTACAGATCATAAACAACGACATGTGCCCGGATAGCCCAGTGTGCAAAAAGCAGGTAGAAAGGAGTCACCGACTCGGACCGAAAGTGGAAAGAAATGGAAAACCTCGTCAGAGGAACATAATCATCCGATTTACCAGTCAGAAGGTTCAATTTGAAAAATCGAAATGCAGATTGTCAAAGGAGGGTGTTCGTGAACGAAGACCTCACCTCAACTCATGGTGCTCTCGCGTTCCGCACGAGACAGCTGAAGAAAGCCGGCCACATCGCGGACTGCTGGACAGCAGCAGTGAAAGTGATGACTAAAGAAAATGCTGGACTGGTAGTGAACATTACGACAGACACTGGGCTCAGTGCACATGCTCATGTGTGAACTGTGTGTCTACCACATCAAATGTATTATCCCTGTAACAGTTAAACACTAAAATGGCTGTCAATATAACCAACGGTGCGATCAGTTCACAACATGACGACAATTTGATCACTAGTATTAATATGATAGGAAATGACATTAACCTCAATGTAAACCACTCTCAATATCACGATAGAAACACACATGAGCTTGGCACAGAAATTGATCCTGATAACATTAAAAAAAATAATGATTCATCCTCCTGTAAATATTATTTACATATAAGTACTTCTGTCAATGCTAAAGACTGTCTTAATATAATACACTTAAATGCAAGAAGCTTAAATGCAAACTATAAGCAAATTGAAAGTTATATTCACACTCTTGATATAGTGTTTGATGTAATTGCTATCTCAGAAACTTGGGTTGATCCAACAACACTGCAACACTATAATCTACCTAGGTACAATTCCTTCCAGATATGTAGAGAACATGCTCCAGGAGGTGGAGTGGCCATATATGTCCGTCAAGATATTATCTGTATTAAAAGCTTAAGTAAATCCTTATTAATAAATTATGTCCTTGAATGCATAACAGTAGAATTAATAATATAAAACAAAAAGAATGTAACAGTAAGTTGCATCTATCTTAAACCAGGATCTAACATTGACACCTTTTGTGAAAATGTTGAATACATCTTTGGAAATAACCCAACCAATAAGACATTGTTTTTATGTGGGGACTTCAATGTTGACATTCTAAAACAAGATAGCGACTTAGGCACAAAACACTTTATTGATACTATGTACAGTCTAGGCCTGTACCCTCTTATCGATAAACCAACGAGGATAACTAGAGATACAGCAACTCTTATTGACAACATTTTTACAAGTTCCATAAATAAGCGAACCACAAATGATAAGTGACATAACTGACCATTTCCAGTATTTACATTATGCGAATATAGAGTGATTAAGAGGAATCAAGAAACATACAAATATATCAGAATTCATACAACTGACAACATAAATTCTTTTGTAGAAGATTTAAGTTGTGAAAAGTGGGAGAATGTTACTCCCCGATTGCCGGATGCCACATATTCCTTAATAAGACGTTTAGGACTGTCTGCGACACGTCCAACCTTGCGTAGCAAACGAGGGGGCACGCGCAAACAGCGCGCGATCCCAGCGCGGATTACTAACCATTTGGGGTATGCTACACGAGCTGCAAATGTTGGCAGAGCAAATAATGCAGCCCATCTGGTAAATTTACACTGCAATAAACATCATGCATGTGACGTTCCACTGACGATGTGTTGTCTCAACGCTCGGTCAGTTCGAAATAAAGCTTTGTCGCTGGCAGACCTAGTAATTTCCAGGGACATCGACGTATTGCTGTTGACAGAAACCTGGCCTGGAACAGTCACTGACAATCAGGTGATAAAAGAACTTGTGCCATCTGGCTACACATTTCAACATACCTCTCGCTACAGGTTTGATGCCGCGTCAAAACCTGACCAGAAGCGCGGTGGTGGAGTGGGCTTAATGTATAAGTCCGGCATGAAAGTTGAGAATGTGCCATCAAGTCATAATAGGCCTAAATTTACCCATTTTGAACATGCCGACTATTATATTACGACACATGGCGCCAAGTTCAGATTGGGTGTTATATACCGTCCGCCACCGTCTAAACGAAACGGCTTTACAACGTCTGTTTTCATCGAGCAGTGGTCAGCATACTTGGACACCGTGATGCTGGACCCGCATGACATCGTTATTACCGGCGATCTGAACTTCTACCTTGACATTATATCAGATCCTGACGCACTGCATTTTTCTGAGACGCTCGCTGACCGTGGCATGAACCAAATAATTACAGATGCCACGCACAATAAAGGTCACCTCCTGGATGTAGTTATCGTTCGAAACAACAGTGCAATAGTTACTACACGACCGGGTGTGTATGACCCTTGCTTATGTGACACACATGGAAATCCATCCGGTGATCACATGGCCATAGTGTTATATGTAAATGCCACAAAGCCTGCTCGAATGCGTAAAGAGATAGTTTTTCGACGATTGCGTCATATACGTCTTCCTGATTTCAAACGTGACATTACCTCTTTGCTACATGACATAAACAGTGAGGCATCCGTTAGTGACATGGTTGCCACATACAACAATGGCTTACGTCGGCTTGTTGACAAACATGCCCCACTGCGGAAGACGACCATAACATTGCGACCGGACTGTCCGTGGTACACTGACGAGCTTCGTGACGAGAAACAGCGTCGACGGCGAGCTGAGCGCAAATAGCTGCAAACTCGTCTTGAGGTACATCGACAGGCGTATCGCGCTCAATGTGTGGTCTTCAACAACATGCTGGTTACCACAAAGAAAAACTACTACACAGCTAAGATCGCCAACTGCAAAAATGACCAAAAACAACTATTTTGCATCACAAGAAACCTCATGGGCAATAGTGGCATAACGACAATGCCATCGTATGTGTGTCCGGTGAACATGGCACAAGGCTTTGGTGATCACTTTATTGAGAAAGTTTCTAACATCAGAAAATACATCGTCGACTGCGGTGAGGATCGTTCGGACATTACGTTGGCTGCTATGAGCAACGACGCGGCATTCAGTGGGGTGCCACTAGTCTGCTTTGAGACATCACTGAATCGGACGTTGAACGATTAGTTGCATCCGTTCCGGTTAAGTCGTGTGAATTAGATCCAGTACCGACGTGGCTGCTAAAACAATGTTCGCATGAGTTAGTTCCACTAATCACCGATAAATGCGTCTCTCACCTCAACGAATGTACCTACAGACTTCAAGCATGCAATCGTTAAACCACTCCTGAAAAAACCTACGCTGGATAAAGACATTTTGAGTAACTACCGGCCAGTGTCGAACTTGCCATTTGTGTCGAAATTGGTTGAGAAAGTCGTTGCAAAACAAATTGGCACGCACGTTGATGAACATGCTCTGCACGACCCTTTTCAGTCTGCGTACCGTCGTGGACACTCCACATAAACAGCTCTACTCCGTGTCAAGAATGACATTGCCGCGACACTGGAAATGTACAACAATTCTCGTGATGCTTGATTTGTCGTCCGCGTTTGATACAGTCGATCATGAGTTGTTGATGATTCGACTTGAACACTCATTCGGTATCACCGATAAGGCGCTTGCGTGGCTGAAATCATACATTAGCGAACGGTATCAGAAAGTGACAGTAGGAAGTGCCGAGTCGGTTGAGTCAATCTTGGCGTGTGGCGTCCCCCAAGGGTCGGTGTTGGGCCCTACTTTGTATTGCATGTACACCAAACCTATCGGAGATATTGTTGCTAAACACGGCATGGAGCATCACTATGCTGATGACATTCAAATCTACCTCACGGTTGAACGAGATGAATCAATTGTGGCGGCACTGGCTAAGGTGGAATTGTGTGTTGCGGAAGTGGCTGCATGGTTGACTAGAAACCAGTTAAAACTGAACACAGAGAAATCCGAGGCGATCGTTTTTTCTCCAGCGAAGAAACGCGGCAGTCTGCCTGCTAATGTATACATCACAGTAGCCGGCCATCGAATTCAACCATCATCGTGCGTGCGCAGTTTTGGTGTGGTATTTGATAGCAACCTGAAAATTGAACAGCAGATTGCCAACACTGTAAAAAGCTGCTTCTATCATATTAGAAACATTGGGCGAATTCGGCCACATCTGACGGAAGAATCATGCAAGACACTTGTTCACGCACTAGTGACATCCCGTTTAGATTATGGGAATGCACTTCTTTATGGTCTCCCACACACGGTGATGCAACGTCTACAAAGGGTGCAAAACTGTGCCGCTCGCCTAATTACTTACAATTTGCCTCCTACACTCAGGACAGCAACATCATTACAAGTGTTTAAAACACTTTTGAAGACTCACCTTTTTAAACAAGCGTTTTTATAATTCACCGACGAGGACATTTTATGTGCTTTCTATTAATAAAAATATGTTTTGTTTTATTAGTTTCTTAACATATTTATGGTTATTCTTCTTGTATAAATGAATGTATTTATATAGTTTTTAAGAATGTCTTAATTTATTTAAACGTTTTTTTTTAATGATCTCTCTTTTTTTAGTAACTATATTTAAGGTAATGTTATATTTTTTATATATTTATTTCTTAGTTAGCATTTCTTTTTACGTAAAATACTATTATGTACGTGTGCATGTATGTAAAGCGCCCGAGGGCAATTTTAATTGATTGGGCGCTATATAAGTACTTTTATTTATTTATATTTATTTATTTAAGAAATCATTGGCATTGTCAGAACCTGTAAAAACATAAAATCAACAGATATTAATGGCATAAGTATGAATGTTGTTAAAAAACCATACAAACTATTATTAAACCACTGACAGCAATATTTAATATGTCCTTTGGAAGTGGAATTTTTCCATCTAGCATGAAAGTATCAACAATTATCTCCATATTAAAAAAAGGTTCAAAAGCAGATTTCAATAACTATAGACCTATATCTCTACTGTGTCAGTTCTCCAAAATACTTGAAAAGCTCTATAATAAAAGACTAAAACAATGTCCTATAAAACAGCCAGTATGGGTTTCGTTCCTCAATGTCTACCTCACATGCACTGCTTGACTTGGTAGAAGAAATTAGTGCATCACTGGATAGAAAGAAATATACACTGGGTGCCTTCATCGACTTAAGCAAAGCGATTGATACAGTAAACCATTCTATACTAATAGAAAAACTCAATTACTATCTGTGTGACAGATAGCAACTTGTCAAAATAGGTGAATGTTCATCTGATTTAATAAATGTCTCATGCTCTGTACCACAAGGTTCAGTGCTAGGACCTAAACTATTTATCCTGTATATTAATGATATTTGTAATGTATCACAATTCCTCAAATTTGTTCTGTTAGCAAAAGACACCAATATTTTTTATTCTGATACAGATGTACATAACCTTATAAGTGTAGTCAACTGTGAACTTGAGAAACTGTACACATGGTTCAGTGTGAACAAATTGTCATTGAATGTATCAAAAACAAATGATATGGTCTTTGGCAACCGCAGAATAAATTGTGATATGGACATAAACATTCACAATAACCAAATGACTAGAGTCACTAAGACCAAATTCCTTGGAGTTCTGATTGATGAAAAGTTGACTTGGAAAGATCATATAAATGATGTCAAGACAAACCTGTCTAGAATAAACGGTGTGATGTACAAGGCAAGTCATGTCCTAGGTACCACAAGCTTACTTACCCTATATTACTCACTGTTCTTACCAATACTGTGATACTGCTGTCCCCCATAGGGAAATGCATATATTACTAATGTACACTGTATTACAGTGGTACAGAAAAAGGTGGTCAGACTGATATGTGGTTTTGGTAGACTACATCACACAAACCCACTATTTTATAGGTGTAGAATATTTAAATTTAAAGTTTTAGTAGATGTGAAAAATGTTTCAATGATGTATAAAAAATACAATAATATGCCAGTACCTATCAACGTTCAGTGCCTCTTTGTGAAGCAAACTAATTTACGTCCTTCTCGAGTCCAATGTCAATGTGTACTTCAAAGTATCCGAACAAATATTAAATCATGATGCTTATCAATTCATGGTGTAAAGTGCTGGAATTCACTACAATGATGCCAACCTTTTATGCATTCGTTAACAAATTAAAAACCGATATATTCAAAAGATATTTATAATAAAAACTTAGAAAAATTGCGCACTTAACTTAAATATGCATTTTTCTTCCTAGACAAATGGCTAGGGAAATGTCCTGATGAATGTATGATAGTGTTATAATGTACTGTATTTGGACGTTTAATATTAATTTATACACTAATAATGCCAGTGCTTGTCTTCACTTACCGGGTATTCGTGCAATATTTCATACCAAAATAAATATGAAGATTATGCTGTATTGTCACATACTAAATTGTATACTATGTAATAACCTAAAGAAACTTGTTCAGGGGTATACAACTATAAGAACTTTCTTCATTATACCCCTTTTTCTGACATAATACGTATTTATGTGCCACAAACATTGTGTGTATATATATATATATATTATCGTTATTTTAGAAAATAACGTCTTATTATTATTATTATTAAATATGATATCGTACAGGAAGCCAATCCAAAGACTTCAAAAATGGTACTGAGCGAGAAATACGAGGAGATCTTGTAACTACTCTTACTAGACAAGACGTTATCGTTTTGCTTAATAGTTTTATTATTATTATTGCATAAATGGGTAACATGTGATATCCTACGTAAAATAATATAATACCATAACACTACAAATGCATGTATGGGTATTGTATCAACAGCATATCGACGATAGCGAATCCCTGTTACCATAGTGGACAATATAGGGGTCAGTTTTGGGCGCACATCACAGCTTCGGATTGATAGTCAAGTTGAATACAAACTCTCCATGTTTTTAAAATATAATACATATATATCACAGCATTTACGTTTGACTTATGCATACCACAATTTTCGTTGTTTTCAACGCGCACAAAACGGTTGATATTTTGAAAATAGTGCTAACATTTTAAGAAAAGTGTGAAAAACACTCTTTTTGAGCTCACCTCTTTGAATGTGCGTTTCGCACCTTCGTTCACTAGGGCCCATTTATGAGTTACTTAGCAGTGTTACCACACATTTAGCTGTATATAGTACAATAACGCCAAACGGGTGGGGGGCCGTTTTGGCAGGGGGCCCGTTTTGCACGCCGTTCCCCTATAATTTTGATATGTTGAGTATTAACATATATGTCCGCTTCATGTCACCGTGCAGTGAAAATTTGGTCTGAAACTCGTGCGATTTGCTTGGAATTGTAGCTGTCCTTTGGGTGTGATTTTAATACCACCTTGTTTGTAAGTGACTAGTGCCTGTGATTATTGAACTTGTGCATCTGGACCTTCAACCTGTTGTAGCTAGTATATTGGTGACTTTTGATAATGCATTGGTACTGCAGTGCAATCATGAACAGTGACGATGACCGTAGAGATTTGACACACCCTTAAACACTGGAACCTCAGCCAGCCGTGACGTCTCCAATAAACCAGGTAGTCGATCGCTGTACGTATATGCAGTCATCGCATCACGCCTGATTGACTGCGTGCTTGTTCAACAATGAGTAGAGTCGTAGTCTGCATCGCATCAGGACAGAGCAAAGCCATTGACGAAATACGAAAACCACAAACATCCCTGTGCGAATTTAACGTTTAACGAAATAAAAAACAAAACGCATCCACGATCTAGAACAAAACTCCAAAAAGAAGAATCCTATCGTGACATGATAAAACCTACATACGTACGCCAGCACAGTGACCAACGCCACGACTACCCGGCGACGACATTTCTACATCAACCACAGTGAAACGATGAAGGCAAACTTCATGACGTTTGCCAAATAAAAACTGGACACAACTCTCGAGCCATACGATATCACGGCCATACACCACTATCTGCCACCGAGACAGGATGGAACTCGACCAGTCATCGTGCAGCTACTGTCTGCGGAGAAGAAGGCAGCGCTGATGGGCAAGCGAGGTTCGCTGAGAGGCTCGTCTGTATACGTAGACGACCACTTAACATCATTCAAAGTGAGCTGATTCGCCAAGCAAGACAGTTGAAATGTGAAGCGAACATACACGCGGCCTGGATCATGAACTGTTGCGTCTTTATAAGGTGTCATGAAGGTGACCCTAAGATACAGATCAGACAGAAGTCTTGTGAGGTTGTCATCATGAACATTATAGAGACAACATATCTCTATAAAGATAAACCATATAATCTATATAGCAATAACGGATGATCACGTACCTACTGATCACGTATTGCTACCTTTTGTTAATCTTTCTGATGATGAATTCTGCAATATTAATGGAGATATGCTATAAAAAATTAACGAAATTGTAATGTAATGGAGAATATTTTTGATACTTTTAAATATACTGAACACGGTATATGTAATTATGAGACGGACGTCGATCTGGAGAATAATTATTATAATTATATCACAACATCCTGTAAATATTACACTGACCAGCAATTTAATAATAATTTAAGTATAAAAAACGAAGTTGGTCTCTCTTTGGTACACTTCAACGCTAGTCTTCATGAAATTCAAGATTTTCTTAAACTGCTCAAATTACAATTTCATATTATAGTTATCAGTGAGACATGGTTGAACAAAGACACCACTCCTTTTTATAATGTTGATGGTTATGACGCTTTTCACATAGTCAGAGATAACAAAAAAGGTGGTGGTGTGGCCATTTATATTAAGAAAGAGCTTAACGGCCGAATATGTGAAACTAAGTCGATTGTAGTTGACGACGTACTTGAATGCGCAACTGTTGAATTTAGAATTAACAGAAACAAGACTGCATTAGTCAATTGTATATGCACATACCCTGGTTCCAATTTAATATGTTTTAGTGACACACTAGAACGTTTGTTTAATCGTGTACGTAACAACGACGCATTATTCTTATGTCGTGACTTCAACATAGATTTGTTTAAATCCGACATTCATCGTGGTACGAAACAATTTATTGATTTGATGTATAGTATTGGTCTATACCCTTTAATTAGAAGAGCAAGTAGAATTACTTCTACCTCTGCAACCTTAATAGACAATATATGTACTTCAGAACGTGAATGCAACATTGAAAGTGGACTGTTAGTAAATTATTTTAGCGATCATCTCCCTATATTTGCTTTGTGCAAATGTAATATAAAAATAATATAAGTAGTTCTTCAAACAAATGTGGAAGTCATGAAAACAGCAACGCGTTGAAAACTTACTTAACCAAACATTCCTCGAGTACTGTTGTAAATAATGAAAATGGCAATCTTGCATATGACTATTTTCTACAGACGTTTACAAAATTGTACAATAAACACTGTCCACTAAAAAATAGCTAACTAAGTTGAATTTAAAAAATGCATGGTTTACCAAAGGACTGACGAATGCACGTATAAAAAAAAACAAATTATTTAAAACATTTTTATCATGTAGATAAATTAATTCCGAAACCAGGTATAAAGCATATAAAAATAAATTAACTAGTATTCTAAGATTTGCTAAAAAAACAGTATTGTAACAGTCTTCTTGAAGATAAAAGAAATTGTATGGCTGATACCTGGAATATAATGTAATGGGAACAACTCATTCAGGGAACCACTTCCCCGACCATCTTGTTAATAATGGTGTAACTGCTAATAATAAAAAAAGGATGTGGCAGATATGTTCAACAATTTCTTTACTCACATTGGCCCGAAATTATCAAAGGATATAACTGCATGTACCTGCAAATGTTTCAATGTATGACTATTTAAACAATAGAAATAAACATAATTCATTTTTAACTCCAGTTAATGAAGAGGAGGTAATCGCAGTTGTAAAACCATGGGAATGTAAAACATCAACTGATTATGAAGAGATAAGAATGAATTTGATCAAAAAGGTTATTAATTATAATGCGAAACCTATTACTTGTATTTATAACCTATATTTCAGCACCGGAATATTCCCGGAAAAAATTGCAAAAGTTTTCCCATTTTTCAAGTTTGGGGATACGTATGCCTGCATTAACTATAGACCTATTTCATTTCTGCCACAATTCTCTATAATTTTAGAAACAATTATTTAATTCTCGCTAAGATAGTTTTATTACTAAACACAATTTGTTGAGCCCAAATAAATATGGATTTCGTCAAAATATGTCAACATGTCATGCATTAGTATATTTAATTGATGGAATAAGCGAATCATTAGATGAAAAAACATGCTGTAGATGTCTTCATAGATTTTTAAAAAGCATTCGACACGGTTGTTCACCAATTATTATGTTAAAAAATGGAATTTATTGGTATCCGCGGAGTGGCATTTAAATGGTTAAACAGTTATCTAGAAAACAGAAAACAAGTTGTGTCAATTGACAAATGCAAGTCTTCTGTACGCCATGTGTATCATGTGGCTTGCCGCAAGGTTCGATTTTAGGCCGCAATCTATTTGCATTGTACGTTAATGATATGTGCAAAATATCTAAGCTTGTAAAAAATATATTCTTTGCAGATGATACGAACATTTTTTATGGAGATAGCGGTATCAAAAGACTGAGTGATACAATGTGAAGCGTACTGGACAAAATGTATATCTAGTTTGCAGTAAATAGATTAACATTAAACATTTCTAAAATCAATTATATGTTATTTGGAAATCGTATGCTTAAGAGGGATGTCGTCATAAGTATAAGGAATGTTAATATTAAAAGAGTACGAGTTGTGTAATTGTTGGGGGTGTATGTTGGTGATATTTAATTGGAATGTTCATATTAAATACGTAAAACAAAGCTTTCCAAAAGTAGAGCTATAATGTACAGATGTAGTCATCTGTTTAACAGAAATAGTATGTATATTCTATATTGTTCACTGTTTTTGCCTTATTTAACAAATATTAATGGTATTTTCTTACTACAAAAAAATAGTTATCCGCGTTGTGTATGGTGCCAAGCGTTTGGATTACACGAAAACACTTTTTCAGCAATTACATGTCTTAACATTTCTAGACATTATAGAATTGAAAACGTTTTTATTTATGTACAAAGCTTACTACTGCTGTTTATCACCAAACATTCAACGTCTATTTGAAACGTCGTACTCGTTGCGAGCTAATCATGATTTAGAACGGCTCCGCGTTCATTCCACAATGAGATCGATGCATCTCTGTGTCTACGGACTGCGATTGTGGAATTCTCTGAGTAATGACATAAAAACATTAATAGTATAATTACATTTAAATCTAAATATAAAAAACGTCTATTTCATAAATATGTTACTGCAGAAATGTAACTGTTAACGTATTGAATCATGCTATGTAATACATGTATATAATAACCTGTGTATCGTGCATCACAATAAATACATAGAGAGGGTGCACAATATGTATTGATTATAGTGTGTGAACAGTACACGTGTGGGAAACCTACCACTTTTAGCTTAATATAATTGTCAGGGGTATACTTACATAAAAGTCACTGTCTTCGTGTTTACCCCTTTCAAACATTGTATACACCCTTTTGTAGATTATGTATAATTATATCGTATCAAATATATAGATGTGTATATGGTTATGTATGTGCATATATGCACGGTTGTCTTTTCTTGTATCATGTTGCCGATGTTTGAATAAACGAATAATTCATTCGTTCGTTCGTCCATTAATTAATTAATTAATTCATTCATTCATTCATGTGTTGTCCGTGCTGTTGGCATGCAACTGATATTTTCACTAGCACGTGTGCCGCGTGGTTTTCTTGCTGCGCCACGAAGTGTCCCACGTCTAGCTGCAGACTTGATCCTATGAGCTTATGTGCGTCAAGCAATTGTCCGTCAGTTAGCTGCATCCTCGTCTTGCATATTTTCACATCTATCTTCGAGTACTACTGCTCACACCCATACCAAGTCCCAAAGAGACAGGCAGTGAACTTGGCGTGTTTGTCAGTTTACGAAATTGTTCCATCGGCAAGTGTGTGTGGTAGAATTCTGCAGGGGCACCTAGTCGTCTATTGCTTTGAATGTCACAGAAACGTATTGCAGTTCGGTGAACTTCATCTAATAAACGCCACGTCCATCTGGAACGTGCTTTAAAATAAGAACAATTGCGAGCACTGAGATTTGTAAAGCTCTCTGCGAACTCCCATCTAGCATGCCAACGAATGCTACGTACGTGTCCGAAAATGGTTCTTTTCCCAGGTGTTTTTGAGTAATTAAATTAAATGTAGTCGATGTTCCGCAGTTTTCTCCCACACTAACAACTTGATCATGAAAGCGAAAACGAATTGGAAGAAATAAACTGGAAGAGTTATCTGATTAGGCCCATATGTTCTCGTCCCTTGAGTTTAACATTCAGCAGAGATGGCGACAAGAATGCACATGCATGGCTGTGGGATTTCATTGATTTTGCCGTTCAGGCTTTGAAGGGGGTGATGTAATAGACCATGGAGAACTTCACAGAGGCACATCGTGCCGAATCTTTCCCGTCAACGAAACAACTCATTTGATTCTTTCTCCCATAGAAGGTGCACAATGCAAATGCATGTTGTCACCCAGCAGGCCGCATTGGACGCAATCTCGCTCTTAGTCCGCGGGCAGTATGAAATAGTTTCGCGGGTCGCAGTTAGCCCACGGGCCGCATGTTGCCGACCCTTGTTCTAAACACTTTATTGTGAAATGTATTTTATTCTGCTGCTGTTCTAGCTTGGCCCCAGCACATCTTAACTTTTGCACACATGAACGTGATACCAATCAAAATAAGACTAAGTAGGCTCTAGTAAATGGTTAGCCATGAATTTTCTAGCGGATACCCTCCTGCCCTGGCACTGCAACAGGAACCAATGTATGCCTCATTTATCTTTAAGAAACGTAACTCTGTTGGAAGTTTATAAGCAATTATTACAATATACATGTATTTATGCATATAACGTTAGGTTATCACTTAGATATCATTACATTCTTGCGATCTGATTTCGCAACGCGCCCGACGGGGGTCAGTGATTCAATACCGTCGGCACTGCTCCAAGCTTAAAAACTCAACGTCGCCGACGTTTCGTTGTATTTTGTTTTATTAACTGGTGATATGTCTACTTCAAAGCACGTTTCTTCCAAATAAGCCGAACAAAGTGCATTATATTGCGAGGGTTTCCAACTAGCCTGTATACTGTTATGAATCCACTGTTTCAGATCTGGTCTGCTGAAAGAAGTTTAAAAAATGTTCTCCGTAGTATATTGCTACAACCGCATGCGGAACAGTGTGGCGTATTACAAAATCACGTTTTTTTTTAATAGCAAACCGACCTTGTATAAGTCCTGCGAACGGTTCAACCGTATGCCTTGACTTATGTTCACAACTGAATCTGGTCCAGAAGGTGTTGTTTGCGAGCCGGGAGCACCGCGGTACGAATTATGCTCCTCGTTTATTGTTTGTTTTTGGCCAAGTCGTCGCGTCATCATCAAGACGTCAGCCTTCATTTTATCGGAGATTTCAGTAGAATATATCAGTTTAAGACCACATTCTGAGTGAACCGCGGTCGTTAAAAATGTGATTGTGGTTGCAAGTGTTAAGTTTGTATTAACCCATTTAGGTGCAAAAAACCAAAACACTGTTGCCTTTTGTTTCCCTCTAATGGTATTTATCTGTCTACTAAGACGTTTTCACAAATAAAGAAACATAATTCGTTGAGAAAGACCACCGGACGAATAACTGATGATCCGATACGTCACGTATAACTTAGCATCCTATAATATATAATCATATAACGAACATTCTAACAAGTGTATTCGTCATCTTAGCGAAGAAAACATCAATGCATTGAAGTGTAACTTAATGCAAAATTCTTGGCATACTGTTATCGGTAGTGAAAATGCAAATATAGCATATGACAACTTTCTTCATGATTTTACACAAATGTACAACAAACATTGTCCTGTGTCAACTGTACGACCTAAAGTATTAACAATTAGTTTTTACAAACCGTGGTTTACTAAAGGACTCAGAAACGCATGTATCAAGAAAAATCATTTGTATAAAGCATTTCTGTCATCCAGATCAATTATCTCGGAAACTAGATATAAATCATATAAAAATAAATTAACAGGTATTCTCAGATCCACTAAGAAACAATATTATAGCAGTTTACTCGCACAGAAGAAAAATGACATTGCTGGCACCTGGAAAGTACTTAAAACTGTAATGGGAACACCTCGCTTAGGAAATCACTACCCAGATCAGTTTGTTAATGATGGCATAACCATTAGTAATAAGGAAGATGTAGCGAACATGTTTAACAATTATTTTACTAATATCGGTCCGGAGCTGTCAAAGGATATAACGGCACCAACAAATGTTTCTATTTATGACTACCTAGAAAACAGAAACAGTAACAATTTATTTCTAACTCCAGTTAATGAAGATGAAGTTATCCGAGCTGTGAACAATTGGGAAAGTAAAACATCCACAGATTGCGAAGACATAAGTATGCATTTGGTCAAAGAAGTTATTAACTCCATTGCAAAACCTATCACTTATATTTGTAATCTATCTTTCACTTCTGGAGTATTCCCGGAGAAAATGAAAATAGCAAAGGTTATCCCACTCTTTAAATATGGGGATAAGTATATGTGCACTAATTATAGGCCTATTTCACTATTACCACAATTCTCAAAAATATTAGAAAAAAATTTCAGTTCTCGTTTAGATAGCTTTATTACCAAACACAAACTAATAAACCCAAGCCAATATGGATTTCAACAAAATGTGTCAACATGTCACGCACTAATAGATCTTGTTGATGCAATAACCCAATCATTGGATGCAAAAAAATATGCTATTGGTGTTTTTATCGATTTAAAAAAGGCATTTGACACTGTCAATCACAAACTGTTATGTAAAAAAATGGAATTTCTTGGTATCCGTGGTGGGGCATTTAACTGGTTAAATAGTTATCTAGAAAACAGAAAACAATTTGTGTCCATTGACAAATGTAATTCTACTGTGCGCAATATATCATGTGGTGTCCCACAGGGTTCGATCCTGGGCCCCAAACTATTCATTCTATACGTCAATGATATGTGTAACATATCTAATCTAGTAAAATACATTCTCTTTGCAGACGATACTAATATCTTTTATGCAAATAGTAACATCAATAAACTAAACGAAACTGTATGTAACGTTCTGGACCAAATGTATACATGGTTTGCAGTAAATAAATTAACTCTGAACATATCTAAAACCAATTATATGTTATTTGGAAATCGTATGCTAAACAAAGAAATTAATATCAAAATACAAAATGTTAATATCGAAAGAGTAAGGGTCACCAAGTTTTTGGGTGTGTTTATTATTGATCTACTAAATTGGAAAGCTCATATAAAATACGTACAATCAAAGCTTTCAAAAAGTACAGCTATAATGCATAGATGCAGTCATCTACTTGATAGAAATAGTAGACGTATTCTATACAGTTCTCTCTTTTTGCCGTATTTAAATTATTGTGCAGAGATATGGGGAAACACGTACCCAACAAATACTAACTGTATTTTCTTATTACAAAAAAGAGTAATCCGCATTATATTTGGTGCAAGATGGTTGGATCATACAAACTCACTTTTCCAACAATTACATGTTCTAAAATGTCCAGATATCATAGAACTGAAAACATCGTTATTTATATACAAAGCTTACTACAGCTGTTTGCCATCAAATATTCAGTGTTTGTTTACTAGACGGGAAATAGCATACTCAATGCGAGCTAATCATGACCTAGAACGACAGAGAGTCTGTTCTACCATGCGATCAATGTCTCTTTGTGTAAAGGGAGTGCAATTATGGAATTCTCTATGTGATCATTTAAAAACTACTAATACTATTACTGAATTTAAGCGTAAATGCAAGAACTTTTTTTGAGAAATATCTGGTTGTGGAAACCTAAATAAAATCAAACAAAAATGTAATCATGCCATTGAGGAAATTACTATATTTGTAAAGATGTGTACTTATGGCATACTTTAAATTTTGAATATGCACATATTGCATTGCATGTTTTCAATTATTGTAGCTAGATGGTTAGATGAATAGCAAATTCGAATAATATAATATTGATGTCTCAAAATACATGTATGTATGTATGTGAATATATGTATGTATATATGTGTGTATACATACATGTATATAATTATATATATAAATACATGTCAGGGGTAAATTTACACAAAAGTCAATGACTTCGTATTTACACCCTTCAAACATTGTATATTCTCACTTGTATTATAGTTAAACTTGTTTGGTTGTCTTGTCTTGTATTGTTATCAATGTTCTGAATAAACGTTCATTCATTCATCCTTACCAGATCCGACGAACTTATTAAAAATACTCTCTTAGAAATGTACGCTAATATTATGATAAAATGACTGGCAGCACGGGTGCCAACGGAGTGCCGTAAATTTACCGGTATATGATTTACGGCGTACCGTATTTTGTACGGAATTGTTCTGTAGAATATATGGTAGAATGTTTTGGTGTACCGTATTTTATATGGAATTGTAGTGTAGAATATTCCGTGGAATTTTTATGGTGCCATATTTTTATAGTAGAATATTTACGGCGTATGTTAATTTTAAGGTATTATATTAGCGAATATACAGAGATTATTAAGTACCATGATGGTAAAATTACTGACTGCATGGGCGCCAACTAACTATAGGGTCTATTACTAATGTAATGGTAGACAGGACACCTCTGATCTTGCCCTATATGAAGAAAACATTGCACATGGACTGCACTATATATATATATATATGTACATATGTATGCACATCACATTAATATCAAATTAATACATTTGGTACCAACAGAAAAAATACATGCATATTGATGAGATAGCTAAACAACTAACACAAACATAAACATGCTCATCAAGAAAACCGATAATTAATTAACAAGAAAAGATAGCAAATGTTGGGCATTTGTCCCATAATATAAAATGACATAAGCATAACAATTATAATGCTATCAAAGTTCAACTTTATGCAGACCTATCAGGCATGAATTTGAAATGCACAACTTTTGTGGAAGATTAACAAACCCTGTAGAAAAAAATCAGAAGGGAAGTAAAGCACATACACTAAAACCTTCTAAAAACTCCATGGGAAAATGTACATAAAAACTACAAAACACGATGTCAGTTGTAATAAAGGTCAACGTACTGTATTCATATTGAAGTAAAAGTGTATATGCTAAAAACCTTATCAAAACCCAATGGGAAAATGTACGGGGAAGTCTTAAAACAACGTAAATTGTTACAAAGGTCAATGGGGTGCATACATTTTGTGTATGCATTTGAAGTAGAAAATGTACACATTAAAACTTTCTCAAAACCCTATGGGGAAAATTACAAGGAAAGTGTAAACAAAGTGTTGATTGTTTACTATTATGCAAAAAACCATGTTAACATTCGCATACCATAACCTTTGCTATAGCCAAACATGAACAATGTTAGATTTAATCTGTATCTACTGGAGAGTACACACGTATAAACATCAAAATAGATTACACAAGTTGTACAGTTACATTTGTTATACAATACTACCAGCTTTCATAGAAACTTCTACAATGTTTTATCCCTATCCAATAGGTGGCGATTGTGTTTGTTCTGGCCTGATGCACTAACTAAGCTACACAGAGGAAAAGTTATATTGTTCTGACCCCAGAAGGATAAGTAAGAAATTACTATTAACCATGAAATATATTATTTTAGAGAGATTTGTAATTAAGGGGAGACATCTCACCTAAATGTTTTTTTTTCTGAACAATGTACTCATAAAATGTTTCCGCCATATTCTGATAGCTTATTAAGTTAGCTATCAATAAAGTTCACTTTTATAACCATTACATACCTCTAAGTCAAGTGTATTCATGCTTAAAAAAAGTCAATATATATCTGACTCTGTACGACCTGTCTTCGGCCAAAAAATAAATCCATTAAATGTGAAATTACAAAAATCGTAACTAGCTATTGTGTCTCCCTTTTACTGCTCAGTCCACTTGACTTGTACTGGGCCAGTCCATTGATCAGACCGAGGACCTTGTTGATCATGGTGATGGACTTCTTTCGTTTGTCCCGCTGCACTTTGCTGCCAGTCTCCGGGTTGATGTGCAGTAAGCATCTGCAACATATTGCAAATCATACATTTCTTATCCGATAAGAAACCAAGGGTTTACTATGGAATATCTGGTTTGTTTTGGTTCATTGGCATTAGCAGCCCCACACACCTGTATACCATATTTGATCCTTGAACACAGTGTTACAGTAAATAATTGCAGCAGACCTATGATTAAGCGATTCTGATACCATTGCTCTCACATAAACAATTCCAATTTGGGAATCAGCCTTTCCAATTCAGGAATTGCCGCCGGCCAGTTAATAATTTTTTAATTGTGTTCAGTACAAGGCTAATCAGAAATGTTGCCATGGTAGCACGGTGACATTTTATTGTTTTTCGTGACATTTTACAAGTTTTTCCGCTTTGTATTGCTTTGTATTACACCATCATGGCCTAGTCGAAGCGGGACGACCCACATATTAATTTTGTTTATCAAATCAAATATAGATTTTATAAATACTCATACACATTTACATACCTTAGCTTCTACAAAGAGTTAGTCGCTCTTTTATTCGAACTCAGCCATCATTGCCAGGATGAGTCTAGCTGTCTTGCACTGGCCGCTGTTAACATCAGCTTGCTGGAGGGCGGAGCTTGATACTGGTTTTCCTTTTGGAAGACACCGTCAGGTAGCGCTTCAAGATGTCGTAACGTTTGCTTTGCTTACCTAATCCTTCACCGGGTCTAAATTATAGTAGATTTGCCGAACTACAGCTACCAATATAACACCAGACACAAAAGTCGCGATTTTATTCTTCAAAATGCAGCCTTTTCTAAATAACCTGTATTCAAAGCTTGTTAATCCCAGTTCAAAGCGAGGCTTAGTAATATCTTCCGCTACATTTGGCGGCTTCTTCTTCTTCTATGTGCCATGTCTGTCACAGGCGTTGGCGATCATGCCCTCCAAACCGCACGGTCGTGTGTAGTTTGTAGCAGTTCTGTTGTGCTCCTTCCACACCATGTTGAGAGACTATCTATTATTTTATTCTCTGGCGTCCACTGGATTTTTTCCTTCTATCTTTCCTGTTTTTACTATATGTACTAACTTTTCCTTTTTCTTTCTCATGACATGGCCTATAAATCATGCTTGTTGTGTTCTAACTTTGTTGATGATCTTTCTTTTTGATTTGGCTGTCCTAAGGATGACTTCATTGCTTTGCTTTGCAGTCCATGGCACTCGCAGCATTCTTCTTAAGAACCACATTTCAGTAGCTTCTATGTTTTTTTGTGAACTTTTGGTTATTGTCCAGGATTCACATCCATATAGCAATATGGGCTCTATGTAGCATTGAGGTACACGTTTTGTCACTTCAATTGATATAGTTTTATTTGATAAAATGTTTTTCATGCTGTGAAAAGCTGTTTTGGCTTGTGCAATTCGTCTCTTGATCTCATCGTTGCATCGACCGTCGGATGTTATTAGTGATCCCACATAGTTAAACGTTAGGACTTGCTTCAAAACAGTGCTATATGCTACCATGTTGTATGTTGGAGTGTAATTTTTCTTTGAGATGATCATGATTTCTGTTTTCTTTTTGTTCAGGGACATACCTTTTTCTCACTTTCCCTTATTACTGTATCTAGCATCTGTTGTAGATCTATTTCGTTCTCAGCAATCAGTACCGTGTCGTCTGCATATCGTAACTGATTCATGTTGTATCCCCCTACTTGAATACCTGGCATATCTTCTAATGTACGTAAGATGATCACACTGCATAGTGAAAAGAGATCGGGTGGTAGGACACACCCTTTTCTTACACCACGTTTTATTTCTTGAAATTTACTGATGTCATGTTCTATTCGTATTGCTGCTGTTTGTTCCCCATTTCTCACAACTCTCAGATCTTTCCCATCAATGTTCAAACTCTCCAGCATTGATATGATTTCTTCATGACGAACTCTGTCAAAATGCCTTTGTGTAATCAATAAAACATACATACAGATCGTTCTCCACTTCCAGTGCCCTCTCAATCAGTGTTCGTTGGATGTATATTGCATTACTTGTACCTTCATCTTCTACAAATCCACATTGTTCTTCAGCAATTTCCGGCTTTATTTTGTTTCTCATCCTGGTCATAATAATTTTAAGCAACATCTTGGTGAAGTGACTCATGAGACTAATTGTACGGTGTAGTTCACATTCAATTGCGCCTGGTTTCTTTGGTATTGCTACAAAATGGATCTTAATAAATCAGTTGGGATTCTTCCGCTGTCATATATTTTGTTCATGAAGTCTGTTACTATATCACTACCAAATTCCTCTATACACTCAATCATTTCAATGGTAATATTATCTGGTCCAGCAGCTTTCCCATTTTTCATTGATCTGATGGCTTTTCGAACCTCGTCCTTCAATATAGGAGGACTATCAAAATTCTTCTTAATTGATGGTCTTTCACCCCTTTCATCATCGTACAGTTCACCAATATATTCTGACCATCTCTCGAGTATTTTGTCTTTGTCCATTATTATGTTTCCTTCTTTCGATTTCAGACAACCTGTAGCTGAGCATGTTCTTTTCCCTGTGATTTATCTTATTCTAGCATGCATGGATATTGTGTCGTGCTTATGCTTTTGTTCAATTTCTTTGCATTGTTCATTAAGCCATTCCTCTTTCGCTAGATTACATTTGACCGTTATATCCTTTTTCATTGCTACATATGCATCATGATTTTGCTTAATTTTCCTCCTTTCGTCCATCAACTTTAGAATATCGTCAGTCATCCATTTTTCTTTACTTTTCTGCACTGCCTAGAAATAGTTTCTTCTGCAGCCAGTGTGATTGATTCCTTCATTTGTTCCCATTGGTCGTCCACGTCTTGAATATCATTCAGAACATTGAAACTGTTTTGAACTGCTACATTGAATTTCTCTTTGATCACTGAATCTGATTTTAGTATATTCATGTCCAGTTTAATGTTCCTTGTTGCTCTTTTCCTTTTGTTCAGTTTCAGTCGGAACTTGACTCGCACTGGCACATGGTCGTAATCGCAGTCTGCCCCGGGAAAGGTCTTCGCCACCAGTAGGGCATTTCTAAATCTTTTACTGACAAGGATATAATCAATTTGGTTCCGTGTACGGTCTCCTGGACTTTGCCAAGTCCAAAGTCTTCTTGGGTGTTGTTGGAACTAGGTGTTTCTTACAATCATGTCATGAGATTTTGCCCACTCTATTAGTTGATCTCCTCTCTCATTTCTGCTCCCCAGGCCATATGGTCCCACTACGTCTTCGCATCTTTCCCCACCTACTTTAGCATTAAAGTCTCCCATAACTATTGCAATCTCATGTGATTTGCAATGTGATTTAGCCAATCCAAGATCATTATAAAATGTGTCGTGCTCTTCATCAGATTTGTCTGCAGTTGATGCATACTCTTGTATGATGTTAATGTTAAATGGTTTGCCAATGATTTTCACCAAGAGGATGCGATCGGATATGGTCCAGTATCCTAGTAAGCATTTTGCTCTTTCTTCATCCAACATAATTCCAACTCCTCTTTCATGTTTATCGCCTCCTGAGTAAAGTATCTGATGTCATCAGTCCTGCCCCTGTCCATCTAACTTCACACATTCCCATTATATTTATTCTCAGTCTTGTCGCTTCTTGTTTGATGTTTTCTAGTTTTCCTTTCTGATATAGTGTTCTTACGTTCCATGTTGCAATATTCAAAATCTTTCTGTTGCACGCAGTAGCTGGATGACGATCTGGTGTCACCTGTCGCACATGACTATCCCTACCGAGCGAGGTGGTCCTGTCAGAACTGTCAGAACAACCGTTCACGCTGTTAACGTTATTTTATGTGGTTGTGTGGGTCATGATTGTCTTGGGAAAGATACAGCAGTGGTTTCCCATTGCCTTCAGCCGGTTTGGTTTACTCCAAAGAACAGTAACTCGTACTGAGCTGTGGTCGCCGCCGTTGTCCATACAACTGGATCTTCCGCCGCCGGAACTGAGGGGACATGCTGTCCATCACATCCTCTGCTTTGCTATTTGCCCCATAGCTGGAACATGATTTGTGAGGGTCGGGACGTGTCCACACACTGGTGGGCCCATTGCAGCACCCAGCTGGCCATCTGTAAGGCAGGAAGAGTTGTACCCACTGCAGACCACATAGCCCACCACTGTTTGGCATCTATGACATGTAATAAATGACTGGCAGAGGAAATGTTTCACTTACAGATGTGTCACTGTACTCCCTGGATAAGGTGACTAAAGGCTAATTAATGGGGTAGGCTGTAGCCACCAGCTTAGTCATTTGGGGAAGGGTTGTGATCTGGAAATGAGATTAATCTGTTAATATCCCAGTTGGATTATCCTAGGCTGTGGACGTTCGGGTGGCTCACACGGGTCAGAGGTGCCAAGTCTACCCATGTGGCGGTAGAACATGTCCTGTTTCTTCAATCTTGGGACAATCTCACGGCCTACCGCTTTAGTACCAAAATCTGCCGTCAGATCGATAGTCCACGGTTATAAAGGAATTCCTCATTTCAGTCCAATTATACAGGCTAACCAACATTTCACTTTGGAAATGCCGTGCAATAAGTAAATATAACCTAACGTTGAAACATTATCTGGCCATGGCCGGATTAGTTCCCTATTCTCTCGTCGCGACTGAGGCTCATATATGCACAAGATCCTCATCTACCGCCATCACATCATGAAAAGCGGTAGATCTACGGCAGTTGATGAAGAATTACTTGGCACATTTGTGTACCTGTTTTTAACTCTCAACAACATTTGGAGACTTAGCTGCCAATATTTATTGTGAAACATCAAAAATGGTATATTTCATGTGTAGCTTACAGCTTTTGCGACTTGCGATCACTCTGATCTCTCCTGGCAATATGGTACGTAGACCTAGATACACTGTAGTAGAACAGGCAGCGTCACCATTTTGTTCAGACGTTGTTTTATATGGCGTTTACATTATGGTTCAGTGTAGCATAACACAAGCTTCGAAATACGAAAAGGTACGTTATGTTTTATCTAATTAAAAGCTTTGGCCTGCTGTGGGCCAACAATGTTTACGGAATCGTGACTTAGACTAAATTTTTTCCACCAATTAATGCTTTAAATGTATAAAAATGCCCATTTAGTGGCGAAAAAGGGAAGCACAGGGGATTACTCGGGAAAGGGGATTCCTTAATGTTTCTCATCTGTCTAAATATTTTTAACACAACACTTGAAAGGTGCAATATGATGAGATTTAGCAATCTTATTAATATAGTTAATTTTTATGAATATACATACTGATTTTTTTGGCTTAAAAGGAACATCGACGGGGTGGGGTGGAAGGTGTGTACGTATCCGTTCTATATTAAAAGGAGGGAGTTTGTTCCTAGTTTTTCATTTATGAATTAATATTATGTTTCATAAGACTATAATAAATATGTTGAAGGTATACTGCCTGCAAAATTGTTCTTAGTTAGTTTAGTAAGTTCGTAACAATGTTTATGATTTGAAAGTTAAGTCCGCGCATCATGTTCAAATGGTAAACAATGCATCCAGTGTCAAACAAGTTTTATTAGCAATTTCGCCAAAGCGGTTCTATTTGACCATAATTCCCTTTGATATCCAATTTTCTCACGTTCAACGCAGCAGAATTCCTGTTACAAATTACCACGCTAGCTAATTCCTGGTAATGTAGCAGCAGAGAAACAGACTCCCTCCCTTTAACGTGTTCTGTTTATGTATGTGCCTGTTGGTCAATTGTCCGAAAAGCTGCACTTGAGTGAAACTTTGTTCTATTGAGTTCACAATAGACCACACTTATACTAAACATACACGGCAGCATTACGTACGTAATAAATTATGAAAGTTTACGGTATTTTGTCAGATGTTTCATTGACAAAAGGACAAGCTGTAGTAATAACATTTTAGTCAGTGATGCATCTGTTTGCGCAACAGATCGATATGTTATAAATCACTAAAAGTAGTATAAATCCATCGATCCAGTGCATTTTTAGACAAGCTAAATAATTTACCACTACAGTCAATGTGATTAATACGAGCTTGGGTTGCAAGCAAACTGTCGGAATATACAGCTGTTGTTTTACTTAAGAGTGAAACGTGTATACAGAGCCATGGTCCATGGCATATGAATATCCCACAGAAATATTCATGCCATGGCTGTTATGACGTTTACATTTTTGTCCATCTTAAAATCCAAGGGGAAATTAAACTTTGTACATTCAGTCATAAGTTCATATATGTGTTGACCACTCACTGAACTTTATACCGATATTCTAAGCTATTTGCAAAACCAAAATCTTTGACATGAAACATGATGAGGTTAACGTACAATATTGGAAGAAGAAGAAGCAGCAGCATTGCCATTGGTGTAAATTTGTATTTGTACACTATTGACCTGTTTGGAGATCGCTAATTTTTGCGACTGCGCATGTGCGAACATGGAATGACGCGGAAGCTTGCGTTTCAAACATAAATGTAAACAGAATAATGTATTCATTTTGTTGCTGCCAGTTGATGTAACGTATTTATATGTGGTCTGTGCTATATAAAGTCACCTCTGACCGCAGGTATCGCAGTCATTCTTGTCACGGTTTACTTAAATTGAATTTCGCGCTATCACGCGGCTATGCAGATGAACGCAGTGTTACCCAGGATACTTTGCTTAGAGTTGAAATGAACCGATCTCCGAACAGGTCAATAAACAGTCGATTAACCCATTGCATGTTTCTTCCACACTCCGCAGCAGTGACGCCACTTACAATATGATATAATTTTACACGCATGCGCTGAAGCGCGGCAATCGTGATTTTACTCTTAGCCGATATATGTCGTACGTGTAATTCAGCGAATGTACCGTAATTCCAATTTACGGGGAGACACCGTAAATATTACGGTAGATGCGCGTTAATTATACGGCAATCGTGGTTTTTCTCTTAGCCGATAGATGTCGTACGTGTATTACAGCGAATGTACCGTAGTTCCATTTTATGGGAAGATACCGTAAATTATTACGGTAGATGCCCGTTAATTATAACGGAAATTTCTAAAAGTGTACCGCCATGTATTAAATATTAACCTGTCGGACATTCCTCCGTAATTGACGTTGAAATTATGGTTCAATTGTTTTCTTTGAGACAATAAACAATAGACAAAGTAGTTTAAGCGAGAACAACATGAAGGAAAGGTTTATATGACGTATACTTTTAATATAATAATAAATATATTTGCGAAAGCAAACTTGACGGTGGTCAAGCGCTAAGTTTGGATTGTGATGGTTTAATTCACCAATTGGTTACTACGAAACACGGGATATACACATTTGTTTGCACTTCGTGGGACAGTAGGACTAATCAGAAATGGTTTGTAATTATGGATTACGGATATGTTGAGATGTGTGTAACAAACACCCCTTACATAAAAAGGTAAACATGTCCACGCTGAAATTACGTCAGGTCTCATTTTATAATATCGAAATATAATTTACCCTGGTAATAAGAATGAACAAGATTTTAATAAGACTGCCATCCAAAGCTACAAGCTCCAGAAGGCATGTGGACAAGGAAGTATTTGGCTTATTGAGAGTCCAAAACGTGCCCGCCTAAGTATAACCCGCAGTTATCAGATATCCGTCAATTATATTTCTAAGCATGTTCACACTCCTAAAATTAACACAATAATCATATATCTGTTTCAAATAATTTATTGTCTTCCTTTGCTTCTATTGTTGACAATCCACATTATATTAGATTTTCATGAATAATGTCTCTCGATCGATTCAGGAATCAGTTTTGCTGCTCTTCGTTATACTTTCAAGCTTATCAATGTGTTTCTTACAATATGGCTTTTATGTTTTTTGACGCCTAAATATTGCTTTGTACAGTGGTACAATTAACTGTTTCCCTTCTCTCTTCAGCTGTTTCTCTACACCACGCATAAATCTAAGATTTTTGTCGCGCTTGTGTTTCCTTAGAAACTGTAATTACAATAAATCTCATAAAAATAACTACTTTTGTTGTTTTAATTATTACATGATTATTGTCGAGTTTTTTTTTCAGTGTCTGCTTTTTGTAGAAAAATACAATCTCAAATTTGTGAAAGATTTGAACATTACGTACGCATTGATGAAACAAAGCACGGAAAAATTTTCATGATGACAACACAACTAGTCAAGTTTCATTATTGTGTGCTTTATTAACATAATGTGGTGTACTATAGTGTATCGTCAACTTTGTCAAAGTCATATTAACATAACTATAAATTTACCATATAAAACGTAGGACAAACAGCATAATAGAAACAACTACTATCGATGATATCGCAGTGAACGAGACCGTCTACACTAGACCTACCCGATTATAACGCCACACAACATAATCGAACGTAAATTAATCAAAACATCAATAAGCCAGTCATTTGTGCGGCGGAAACTACTGAAACATGTTGGCTACAGCTAGGCTACCTGTGATGAGAAACTGATACGCCAAAGAGCGAGTTGGAGACCGATATTGCATAGTTTGCAAGCAACTGCGCAAACATATAGTAAAACTAAATACTAACGTGTAATTGTGGTCTGGTTTAGTACCAACAAAACACAATTATATTTACGCTGGTCACCAATGTAATACTCTTTTAACAACGACTTGCTATCGATCCGCTCTATTGTGGAATGCGTGACAATTTTGGAAACTCTACATTTATGATATATTACTACACCGCTTTTTGGAATCATATCGGTAAACATCTCGTCACAAGACAATAGTTAATGTCAACGAATATTGCTTAAAGGCACGAGATTAGTTGTGTCTTCGACGTCTCAGCAAATAAACGTTACCGTTTGCTACAGCACTGCGCTCAGATTGTTTGCTGAACTACGATAACACGTCACAGATAACCCAGAACGTGATCCTAACTTTCGTAGGTCCTGGCGTCCATCACTGCGCACGTTCAAATCTCTGTGGAGTTCAGTCAATGCATACAACCTTGTCGCCATTATCCGTAACGCCAGACGAGACATTTTTCTCAATGGACGCTGACCACACCATTCGGCATGGGCACAATGCACGCCGACGGAGAGCCTCGTGGAGGGCTGGAGGTGCGTGGAGAAGCACGGTCAAGTATGTCGACAAGCGACGCCGGCGTGGCGGCCACGAGCGGCGTAGTCACCAAGTCTACGTTCAATCGCATCCGCTTGCAGCCGTCACGGCCACTACCAGCGCCGTGCGTTCCATTTTCCACCAAAAGGATGTCTTGCTGATCGATCTGCCACGTTTACTGCGTCTCCATTGACACCATGGTTTGCCGTGCGCTGTCGTCGCCACCGTCTCTAGTGCATGTTTCCGACGATGGATACATGTCCGTTGTTTGACTAAGCATCGTACCCGCTAGTTCTTGCACCGTTGATTGTTCACTCACCTCGGCCAGTATTGGACCTGGAATGACGACAGCTATCGGCTCCGGGGCGCCTTCCGCAGCAACGACGCCTTCCGGGAGACACACTTTCTCGGTGAAGATCACTTCGACGTCTCCCGCATCTGTCGCCCGATCTTGCAGCATGTATGTGAGTTGTGGAAAGAATGACGCGAAGTGGCGAATGTCGACGACGCGGCGGCACTTGAGCGCGTTCGTCGGCAGGTGGTAGTAGATGATGAAGAGCGCCTCCTCGGCCGGCGACAACTCGCTGATCGGGGCGTGCAGCGCCGTGCCGAGCGCCTCGCTGAACGCTTCGATCGTGCACTGTGGGAAGTAGACACGACACAACGCTTCCAGAAGAGCCATGTTGCGACCGTTCCGCTCTAGGCACGAGATCGTCTTCTCCTGAAACCGGAACTGCTGGATCCGACATTCGGGCTTGTCAGCGCTGCCATTTACCGCCGCAGTCGGTTCCTCGGTCTCCGTTAAGTCAATAAAGCAGTCCTTGATCCGCTTCCGTTTTGGTGCTTTCTTTGGCGCCTGTTCCTGGAACATAACACCATCCGTACGTTAAGGGCATAAGGTACCAACTTCCCATACAATACATGCTGTCTTGCACTCCCTAGCCACTTACCATATTTGCACTGCCACGATCGAATTACAAATTCAAATTGGATGGTGACTGGTTGGGATTTAAAAGAGAGGTTACTCATTTAGGTGAACCACTTGTTTTTTCAATACACAATTTTTTTAAATTGACATGATGTTGTAGGTATAGTGGGCGCCGCCATTGTTGCTTATTGTTGTCTAGGACTCCACACCGATAGCAACTATGCAATAGGTATAAATTAGGTCTAGACAAAAGCAATGTTTCTAGTGCAATTATCACAACAAAATATTTCCAGAATTGACTTGCAACTGCTGCTGCAAATAAAGAACACTGCGGTAAGAGTTGATAAACAAAAACACAGAGGTTGCACCCATTTCGCACCCCTGCTGCCACAACTATTTACACAGGCAGCGACTTCGGCATGGGTTCGCTCTAAACTTCACCCATTCGTATTAACAGAAGTGAGACAGGATTCACAATGTTATCGTTTCTTCTTTCATCCAACTTATCACACATTCTGAAAACATGTGTACATCTGCAATCATTACATATATACATGCTCCTAATGGCAATGTGTGTGGGTCAGTCCACGAACTCTAGTTAGTAGCCTTTCAAAGACTCTCAGTCTTTGAAAGCCTTTCAAAACCACTCAGTAGCCTGTCTGATGCGACAACACTGTCACCTTACTCGTAGAAAACTGTTGACAGGTGCATATTCTCATTGTCCTGTCCCATAGAAGGAAGCTGATGGTTACGCTATGGAATGCAAGTATATGTTTTTAAATGACCGCTTAAAGGATGCTATCTTTTGAAAAAGCCAACATAGTCTCACAACATCAAGAATATTGCGTTTTGTGTGCATGTCTGTGCGCGCCATTGCGCAGTGTGGTGAATGCGCGCGCGCGTGTGTGCGTGCGTGCGTGTGTATGTGTTAGTATGTAAGCATGCATGTGTATCATAACTTCGTAAGATCTGACAATCTCCATGTTATGTTTAAGCGGTGACCACACAAGTCCGTTTTAGCTGTTCGTCGTCGGCCTCTGTTTTACCACACACCAGCCGCACTCGTCGTTCGCACCTGCACAAATCGTTTTGGGAACGATTTGGTACGGGCGGACCACGAGTATGTCTAAACAACAGATGATTGCAACTGGTAAAGGATTCTGATGGCAGAAGCGGGATAGATGTGTTCGCCGCTTTATGGATACATTGGTAAGAAATAATAATAATAAGATAACTTCTATTGCGCCTAAATCCTTGGAAACCAACCTCAGGTTGGCGCATCAAAACAAAAGGATTGGTCAATCTCAAAATCCATAAGTAGTATTCCAGTTGTCAACAGATGGGTCAAGGCGATAGGGAGCTACGGTGGATAAGCAAGGTTGTAAAGATAAGTTTTTAAATGACGGCGGAATTTTGTAATATTTTCAACTGACCTAACACTAAGAGGGAACATATTCCAAAGAGTTGGTGCAGCAGCACAAAAAGCCCTAGTTCCAATGTTAGTGTTGACTCTAAGAACAAAAAGTAGGTCAGAACTAGATGATCGAAGCTGGATAGGTTTTCTTACAGGAGCAAGCAATGAATGCAACTAAGATGGTTGCTTACTGGGCAATGCCTGGTAAGTAATGGTACAGATCTTAAATATTGTTTTCATAAGTGGCGTTACGCAGTGGTGGTTTCCCAAAATCGATGCTTAGGTCTTAGGTGATTTACTCCAAACAGCCCAAACTTGAGCTAACGCAGGAGTTGTATGTGGGTAGTTTGTTTGTTTGTTTATTTTATAGGCACTTTAGATGTTTGGGTGTGGTGAAAGGGAGGTTCATAATCGCCGTTTGAAACGCTATGGGGCCTTCTAGTTCAGTAATCGGTGGTGGAATCATATTCCAGATTCGAACTGCTCGGGGATAGAAAGAGAACACTGCTGCATTGATGCGGCACCTAGGGGCTACGTAGTGGCCACGGTTTTTTGACTGTGTTAGTAGACCTGGTGGGGGTGTGATGTTGATTATGTTATTTAATATTTTGTAAAATGTCATGGCTTGTTTGATAATGCGTCGTCGTTCAAGAGTTGACCATCCAAGGGTGGCTATTAGGTCTGCTGCGTTTGTTTGGCGTCTGTGGTCATTTCTGACAAATCTGGCAGCGCAGTGTTGTACACTTTCAAGGTGTTTAATTTGGGTGGCAGTGTGTGGGTTCCATATGGGAGAGGCATACTCGAGTTTTGGTCGGATTAGCATGTTATAGGCTGTTTCTTTTACTTCAGGTTTGCATGGTCCGAGGGTTCGTTTGATCATGCCGAGGACTTTTGAAGATTTGGAAGCTATGTCAGTGGTTGGCCCAGGTTAGTTTAGAATCTAATTTTATTCCAAGATATGTGCGGCTAGAGGCGGTAGAGAGTGGTATGTCAAAGAGTGAATATGAATGTAGTCTGGGTTTGGTTGTTAAATGACGACGGAATTTTTTAATATTTTCAACTGATCTAACACTAAGAGGGAGCATATTCCAAAGAGTTGGTGCAGCAACAGAAAAAGCCCTAGTTCCAATGTTAGTGTTGACTCCTCTAGGGACAAAAAGTAGGTCAGAACTAGATGATCGAAGCTGGATAGGTTTTCTTACAGGAGTAAGCAATAAATGCAAATAAGATGGTTGCTTACTGGACAGTGCCTGGTATGTAATGGTACAGATCTTAAGTAGTATACAATATCGTACAGGAAGCCAATGCAAAGACTTCAAAAGTGGTACAGAGCGAGAAAAACGAGATCTTGTAACTACTCTTGCTAGACAATTTTGGACATGCTGAAGTTTTGTGATATCCTTGCTAGCGATATTATAAAGGAGGGAATTCCAATAGTCAAGTCTGCTGCTAACAAGCGCTGTTGCAATAGTTTTAGCAACAGAAAATGACATATACCGGCGAATACGGCGAAGATCACGAATATAATAAAAATAGCAGCGACATGTTTGAGATATATATTGTCGGAAATTGAAGTTACTATCAAAGATCACTCCTACATTCCGCACCGAGGTTGCTGGCGTGATATACTGATTCAAAATACGCGTAGGGAAAAAAACCATCAAGTTTACTACACTGCACTGGAGTACCAATAATGATCAATTCAGTTTTATTTGCATTTAATTGCTGTCAGTCATCCAGTGGAAGATATCTACCACTACGTTGGATAAAGGAGCGATTTGTATCCGGGGTAGCCAACGAAATGTAGATCTGAGTATCATCAGCATAAAGATGATGATCCAAGTTATGTCTTTGCATAATAAAGCTTAGTGGCATGGTGTAAAGAGTAAAAAGCAAAGGCCCAAGAACAGAACCCTGGGGAACACCAAATAAAGCCAGCAGTGCAGCTGAAAAGCAGTTCCTAATATTTTTAGTTTGGTATCTATCAGTTAGATATGAAGAAAACCAGCTTAGAGCTGTGCCAGATATGCCGTACCACTTTAATAAGCATTCAATGAGAATGTTGTGATCAATCGTGTCAAAAGCGGCAGAGAGATCTAGTAAGGTAAGTGCAGTCACTTTACCATTATTAGTGTTCAAGTTAATGTCATTACGAACCTTTAAGAGGGCAGTCTCTGTTGAATGAAACTGTCTATATGCCGATTGTGACACATTAGTTAAGGTTGATCAATATAAGTATGAATTGGAAACACACCGGTACACCCATACTAACAGCACAGCCCGTTCACCTATCTACAATTTACGGAGTTTTATATGTCCGTTGTTTCGTTCCATGCACGGCTGAACTTGATGTCTACGTGATGTGGGTACGTACCTTTTGTTGCACGCTCGATGACACCTCCTCAACCTGTCCGAGCACTACGGGTGCCGCCGGCGACCGTGCCGATAGCTGCGGCACCGGCACACGATTCGTCGTTGTCATGTTGGGCGGCCCGTTTGACATCCGTCGTGACCCCGATGAAGCGCCGTTCACGTATGCCTCCAGACGCAGTTGGTGTATGCTGGTGGCCGCGCCGTTGTGAGCAGCGGCTGGCGGAGTGGTTCTGGTACCTGACGCAGGCGCAAGAGAACGAGGACCCCTGTTGGTGCCGTTTGTGTGCGAGGATGACAGCACGCCTACCGGTGGCGAGGGTCGGTAGAGTGGAGGCGGCTTCAGCATCATTGCTTGTGCTCGCTGCTGCAGCTGCTGCTGTTGCAATTGCTGTTGTTGCTGTTGCATCAGCTGTTGATTCTGCTGACGATTCTGGATCAGTTGCTGCTGTTGAATTAGTTGCTGCTGTTGCTGCTGTTGCTTTATCAGTTGTTGTTGTTGCTGTTGTTGCATCAATTGCTGTTGTTGCTGCTGTCGCATTTGTTGTTGTATCATTTGTTGTTGCTGCTGTTGGCGCTGCAGGTGATTGTGTTGCTGTTGTTGTACGTGTTGTTGTTGCAATGACGAATCCAGCGCCGCCGCCCCGTGATAGACACCGACACTGAAAGGTTGTAACAACTGCGGCTGTTGTTGCGAAACAACCGAAGCACCGGGAGCATGCACACCGTACTGTTGCTGCTGCTGTTGCATCAGGTGCGGTTGTGGCCTATCATCCAGCGGCTGTTGTAATCTGGCCATTGTCCCTGCGCCAAGAGTAACAGCTCCAGCCGTCAACTCCTGTAGACGTTTCACGGCCGTGTAGCTCTCTTCCTCTGTCGATCCATGCGATATGTTAGCCGTAGGTACAACGTCCTGTCCACCGCGTGTCTGCAGCAGTTGCAGCTGCTCAAACTGACTCTGCGACGTACTTCTGTCGGCCACCTCGCCGACGTACCTTGCGTGCCCAAACGGGTCGCCCTTGGGCAACGCGACAATGGACGTCTTCGGGCACATCAGGGCGACGACACCGAGTCTGACAAGCTTCGTCGCGGGGCTGAAGGTAAACGAGACACCTGCGCGACGACAGCTGGTGTCTAGGTAGGCGCACTCCTCCGACGTAGGCCGCTCGCTCTGTACCTGCACGCTGACCAGGAGTCCTGCGGCGTGACGAACCACCGACAAGGGAACGAGTCTCTCGGCGCGACCTTGTGGCCGCCTTACTACGTACGGCACTATGGTGTTGTTCACCTGAAACACGGAGCTACAGGTGTGAATACATGCAGTAAACACGGTTACACTAGTCAGCAACATAGCAGTCAACATTGAACTGTTGTCGGTTGAAAGCAATGCCAAATTCACCTACCCGTAAGTAATCCCAAGGCAAAAAGGTGATTGTGATAAAAACCTTGCCAACTGAAGACAAACGACAGTCCTATAAGATGTTGCAGTATCTGTGATAACGGTCAAATTATTTGTCAAAATGGGTTTAGTTAAAACAATTAACACGCGGACGACTACAATGCTATAATAGTTATACTGCGCATAATTATTACACGATTATATTACAACGATTATGTTTTGTACATTTAAATTTAGCTGTTATTCTATATACACATAAATATGTTGATGTGTATAATAAGTAGGATGTGTTCACCTGCACCCATCCGCCGTCGACCGGAGCAGTGTCGCCAATAGATGCTGCCGGAGCGCTGCCGTACAGCTTCTGAAGCACGTCTTCGGGGAAGTGCTTCTTGACGACGCGGTAGAAGTCTTCAAATTCGCTCAGTCGCACGATCAGGTCTCGGCCGGCGACGAACGGCGACCGGCCGTAGTCGTACTCGCAGTGAGTGCCGTTGATCTCGTCCAGGAGCCGCGCCTCGCTGGCCGTCACGAATTGACTGACAAGCGGCGCTCTCCGTTTCAACTCCTCCGGATACGCACTCGGGTACTTCGACAGAAGCTTCATCTCAATCATACGCACCGATACGTACCTGGTGGCGTCGACGCCGCGGAGAAGGTGCGGTATGCTTACGTTGCCGTCGAGCGTCGTCCAACCGAAGATGCCATGTTGACTGGCCGAGTCCATCGGCGGCAGCGTGTCACTAAGCCTGGCTTGGTCCGGTTGTGTGGCCGCTGTCGAACTAGTCCGTCGGGGGTCAGGACGCTGCGTCGCCAGCATTCTCTGCGCCGGAATGTCGGCGACTGCCGACGCTGGTGCGGTCGAGGCGAGCTGCGACGGCAGAGAGGAAGGGACACATTCTTGCTTGACGCTGGTCGGCATCGCCCGTCGTTCGGCGTCACAGTCGATGCCCACGCCGTTGTATAACGTCATTCGGCTGTTGCGGTGATGGCGGATTCGCGAGAGGATATTAACGAACTGCAAAGTACAATTCATAGTGCTATGAATATATCAAAAAGAATAAACGTGAATGAAAAATGGGCATAGGCCCTGAAGTCCTTTGGACTAATACGTCTATATGTGACCCCGGCTGACCAAATGAGTGATAAGTCGGAAAAATTGTAACATTGTTTTCTTACATCCTTGTAAAGGTTTGGTAGGGTGCTTTACACGGTTTCAAAAATTATTACTGCTACAAAAATTGGCGAAGTTATGGAGCATTGAACATGGTAGGGGTCAAAAAGTGAAAATAAAGAAAACGGCTGTTGAAGTTTTACATTATATATGCAAATGGATTGCATGGAAATATTACATGCACAACATTCAAATGTGGCACACAGTATGTAATATGTATGTTATATTGCAATGATACACTGGAAGTACAAACGTGCTGCTACAAAGACTTATCAAGTTATGCCAGATTATGTCTTCATGTGTAAAACTAAGAGGACAGATTATCTGAGAGCAAAATGTAGACTCATTGTTTGACACAATTTAAAACCTACAGGCAACTGTCCAGTTTAACAGGGTCTAGTGGCTGTCTGTTGACACAAGCTACTGCCAGTGACCAATTACAGATTAGTCACAGTTTCCATCAAACAATAGCAGGCAGAGAATCTTAGCTCCACTGCTGGGTGTAATACACAACCAGAGCCACCACTGATTCATGGTCAAGTAGATTAGCTCAATGCACCAACTAAGACAATACACAACACTGTGAGTGACATTGTCCAGAGTGAGGCCTAAGCAGTGTCCTCATTGCTGAATAGATCAATTAAACCTGCCAAGTGGGTGACATTCTGCACAAGTGTTCATTAATCCTTAGTGATTGTTCAGAACACCAGACTGACCACATACCTAAACAAAGCGAATGTAATAGGTGAAGAACAGGCAGTGTTCAGATAGGGATATTGGTTGAATTGTATTTGTCTCGACGCAAAAGGCTTTATTGTGCCTTCATCGATTATAAGAAAGCATTTGATTTAGTAGACCGGTCCTCACTGTTGTCTAAGATAATTTCATGCGGTATTAATGGTAATGTGTTGAAAGTTGTATACAACATGTACAAAAATGCTAAACCATGTATAAATCAGGGCCATGCTGTGTCAGCCTTCTTCTCATGTGATGTAGAGGTATGGCAAGGAGAAAACTTGTCCTTTGTTATTTGCTATTTACCTGAATAATGTTGAACACTGTTAGTCACAATTATAACGGACTTGACATGGCAGCTGGTGAAATTTACAACAACCTTAGTGATGATGATGTAGAAAATGTATGTTCTACTATATGCTGATGACACTAGAATGATTCAATCAAATACAGATGTCTTGCCTGTGTATAGCGGAACTATGTCAACTCTTCTAATGGTTGACATTTGGTTGTTTCAGGTGTCAACTATATTGTGAATCTGTAATTATTAGTTTATATTGATACAATTGATTTACACAGTACCATGTCTACACAAAGCATGGCAAGCGTAAACAGAACAGTAGAATGCATTTGATATCAATAAAGTGTAGGATATTTCACTCTACAGTTGCCCAGAATATTAATTTGCTATGTTTGTCACCTACAGGTGACAGAATATTAATTTTATATGTTTGTCACCTACAGGTTTCTACAGACAATACATCCTTAACCAATAGACACCACAGTCACACCATTTTATAATAATTAAATTAACATCAAAATAAACACAACTTGCAATTATAGAAAATCAATAGTTTTGAAGATACAGTTTAAAAGTATTAGGCAACTGTTCAGTCTAACAAGGGTCAAGTGTGTCTACTCTGCCTGGGCCCGTGACCAATTTAAGATTAGTCAAGGTCTCAATGGAAGAATAGCACTAGCCTGCAGAGTTTAGTCATGCTGCTGGCTTTCTGGCACATTAAACAAAATCTACTGTTGGGGGTGGTCTCAAGGGCCCTTCTCAAAACCACATCACCAGATAAAAAAAATGAGAAGGCATCTTTAGGATATATACTCATATACCCAGTTTCTTATAAAACTTTGTAAAAACGTAAAGGAGAAGAGCGCTTTTGCGCTTTATTTTATGTAAGGGTTGGTGTGTTTCTCGTTATTTCTCTCCATCTCTGTCTGTTGTCCGCAATGACCTTCTATGCTTAGCTGTTCACACCTGCCCCCTAAGGTCCCTTTTCATGTTGTCGTTCCATCTCAGCCTTGGTCTTTCTCTTTGTCATTTGCCACCCTCTTTTGGACTTCGTTCATTCTTTGCATGTGTCCTGCCCATCTCATTCTGCTTTTCCATATTACCGCTCCTGTTTGCACCCTCCTCTGTATTTCTTTACTACTTCCTCCATCCTCACACACTGTACTGCCCAGGTATAACAAGCTGTTCAGTTGTCTAATGTTCTTTCCGTCAACAACTACATGCAGATCCACCTCCTGTTCACATATCCACATCATTTCAGTCCTCTCCAGATTTATTCGGAGGCCATGTTATCTAAAGGTGTTATTCCATTCTTGCAATGCATACTACAGTTCATCTTCGTTGTCAGCCACCACTGCTAGTTCGTGTGCATACAAGTATCTTCTTAAGTTCTTCCTGTTCCGATACCTTTCCACTGATCAGATTCAACACCATAATGACAAGCGGGGGACTCAAAGCATTTCCTTACACCTACTCCAAATTGTTTCTATGCTTCTCCTTCGACTATCACCACTGTTGTTGTCTCCTTGCACAATGCCTCCACCATTCTGAACTGATGCCTATAGCCACAGCCGCAACTGTAGAGAGATCTGGGATCGCCTAAACCACAGTGTCCACAGCTAGCGGAAGGCGACGTTGGCCAACTGCTTTCGTCGAGCGACGTGTTCGGCTTCACCGTGGAGCGACCCAAGCTTGCGTGTCATACGCCACTCTTCCGGTAAGCGGTCAGCTGTTACTTGTTCGTTCTGTTTTAGCGACCACTCCGCCAAGCATGCAATAAGCTTTCCAAAGATATATGACATGGCCATTATATAGTTAAGTGAACTAGACATGCAACCATTGTAATGTTAAGGCGTTTGCGGAAGAGCATCATTTCGAAAATTCAATATTTGACGGTGACTTTGTTTGACCTCGGATTCATGCTTACTGCACCATTTGGCAGCTCTACGACAGGACCATGCGGGACAGGGAAATGTAGGGCTTTCAAATGATATAAAACATTTGGATGTGTGTAGGGGGGGGGGGCATTTAATCTCCTAAAATAAAGCACTTTTGAGGATTTACCTCTGGCATATTAAATAATGTATCACATGATATTTAAATTTCATGCAACATTTAGCATAAATGATTTATCTCTCACGCATCTGGTACGTGCGAGCTGGGCAATAGATTTTGTTGTCCAGCTCACACATACCAGATGCATGAGAGATAAATCATTTATGCTAAATGTTGCATTTATGCTAAATATTATATGAAATTGAAATGTCATGCGATACAATATCACAAGACATTTCAAAATCGATATTGACATAAATTGTTCACTTCCTACGCATATATTAGTCCAGCGGATATGTGCAGGAAAAAAACGGAATTGTGCACTTTTATATAATTATATATATATATATTACATAAAATGTAAAGCTACCATATACTTTAACTGACGAATATACGTCCAACAAAATTTCAGGTCCAGATCCAGAGGGGCAAGTGCCCCCCCTTCCCACACGATCGTACGCACAAAGGTGAAACTGCTTATACTCTGACGGAAGTCGAATTTCCTCGCCCTCCCCAGTATCGGCCGCCCCCGAACGCTGGCGTGGCGATACGGTATTAGGTTGCCAACGCTGGTTCCACACAACTAAAAATAGCCCATTCGTCTCCGTTACTCAGCCATACCAAGTCATGTATATTTACTGTGTACACAACTGTCAACCTGTTGTTGCCGTACCAACATTTTGACTACGCCACGAATCGACCACGACAACAAACATATGTTTCCTGTTAGTGTTGCGACGGGTGCGCTGTAGTCCAGTAACTGTTAATATGCACCATTTACAAGAGGAGGCGATTCAGTTGCTTTGTATATTACTTACACGCCCTATTTCCAAGTAAAAAGGCTAACTACGTGTACATTTACTTAACGCGAGGTTACCCGTGCCTCTAACAGGAATCAGCCATCGTTGTAATTAGGCGTATTGTGAAGAGGCTTAGGCAAAGACCCGTGTATGCCCATCTTCAAGACTGGCAGATAACTAACTAGCCAAGACGGGTAATTACAACTGATAAGACTGGTGGAATTTAGAGGGGTATAGCTGGCCACTAGATTAACGAATAGTTCCAAGTGTACAGGTCCACATTAATGACTATCATTAGCACAACTAGCAGTGAAATAAATCAAATGGATTTGTATTAATAAATGGCTCAAATGACACTGGTTTTCATTGAAAAAACTAGACTGGCCAATAATGGCTGTGTTTGACGTAAATACCTTCCTTGGAAGCCGTTCGCGCTCTAAAAGGCACACTTTTGTTTAATGCAATACTGGCAAAAAATAATTTCTGTCTAAGGGTCTGTGTGGAGGGAAATGCAAGCTCATTGAACATGAAAGGGTATTGCGGTTAACCCAGCATGTCTCGACAATATAGCTTGTTTTGAAACTGGAATACCACTGGACGTTTGGGTTACAAGTTTGAACATTTCGCGAGCGCAACTTTCAAAATGCACACATTATTTTAATTAATAAAAAAACGAGGAACAGACAGCCACGTTTTAAGCATTTAAGCGTGTCGTGCTAATTTATTTCGTGTTTGCGATTTCATATCGATCACGCACAATACACACTAAATAATTTACGAGTTATTTTAATGAAAATCTGTAATATGCACATTGTGCGATAAATATGCTCGTCAAATTATAAAATAAGAAGAACTAAAATCCGTCTAGCGCAGAACAAAGACACAATAGAGAGATTTGTAAAAAATCCAGTGAAACTGTACTTGCACCATTTGTTAGCAAATTGAACTGATAAAGCGGTTGTGTCGTTACTATGAGAGAATGCATGCGTGCCTCCATTCTCTATTCGAACAAGAGGACCAGCTGGTTAGTAACAAACACGGACTAAACAGTAAACCAGTTAACAGCATATGATGGGTAACATGCCTGTGTTTTGCATAGGGATGCGTGACATTATGTGTCCGTGTGAAATCATAACACATTAAACAAATGTTGGCGGCAAGTAATATGCCATTTTCTACTCAGCCTATATTGTATGCACGCCGATATAAAATTATAAATATTGATTATAAGTATCCATATGCAACATGTGCACATGTTCCTATGTACCTACCTAAATAACAACCTCTGTAATAATAATCTAACATCCACGAACCCGATTATAATTTGATTGAGTATAAGGTAAAGGCCAATCGGCATAACTAATGTTTAAGCGTGTATCGTCTGCCAGTTAGTAACACGATTTCATTTTGAAGTTGTCGTATTTTTTGTTTAAAGCGTAGTCCCAGTTTGTATGTGTTACTAAAATGAAGGGGAAAGTTGTTTACGTGAGAACAGTATGTGGGAAAGGTTAATATGGCAGATGCATGCCGTCCTTGCTAGAACACTGAATTCAACGTTCGCCAGCACCCATGTGGCTCGTCCGATCGCGACGATCTTGGAATTGTTTAAAAGCTTACATTTTCTGTTATGCAATCATACAAATGATTTCCCGATAGTAATTCCTAAAATATCCAAAGAACGGACCTATAATTGTGTCGTTCTCGGTATTTGATAAACAACCGAACTTTGTTGTTTCGTTGACACACTTCACAATTTATCATTTGTGCCACTTTCTAATTTGCGTAGGTCTTAGACATGCGCATGTCATCAGTTCTTGATTTCAAGCCGTAAGCTCCACTAACTTTTAATGTGTTATGCGGGCGCCGGCGAAATTGGTATTCTCGAAGTCTGCGTGAAGTTACCATAATCATGTAAATCAACCAACCAACGGAGAATAAATGCCGGGATGCACTGGCACTTTTCGCCAGATCAGAAAAAAATCTCCCCGACTGCAGTGTGTGCACTACACCGACTGTGCCATACTCGAAGCCGGTGTGACGTATAAATCACGTAAACTTAAACAAATCGAATACGTTGGCTGTAATCGAGGCTAGTCGGTGAAGGTCTGACATAGTCGAAAGTGTTTACGTAATGATGACATCACGCCGGCTTCGAGTATGACGCAGTCGGTGACAGTCGGCGTAGTGTATAGATTATAGTCGGGATGAGTCTGATCTACTCAGGCGAAAAGTGTCGGTGTATCCCAGCCTTTAGAGTCAAACATAGCAACCATGTTCACATTATGTGATTGCTAAGCCAAAGCTTGGCGTGTGACAGGCTGATCAAATTTTATTTTGACATTACATGTTGGATCAATCAATTCATTCTGAACGGTACTACCCATCCTGTTTGCCTTTCTACTGCGCTGGCCGACGAGCATCCTTTTTTGCGAAACAAATCCATACTGTAACTTCTTATCTGTTTAATGTTATGCAAACAAATTCTTAGACAAGTTGGTTTTAGTGAAATTCTAGCAAGTTTCATACGAAAATTCACCGTTCCCCGCCAACACTGCTATCGGCACTTTAGTTGTTGTTCTCCTCGTCGTTCCCTGACTTTAGGGATGAGGCTGGCTTGGACACGTCGACATTTTTTTTATCTTTCTCTTCCTCCTCATTGCGCATGCACTACTTTCTTTACCACCCTTCTCCATGATATTTTGATCTTTTCCTCCATTCCCCTTTCCATCTCATCTATCTTCACGCAATCCTCCTACCTCAGTCTCGGTCGCCCTCGTCTTCTTTTTCCCTCCAATCTTCGGGCACCTGCTTTCTTTGCCATCCGTTCTTCTCCCATTCGCTCCACATGTCCTGCCCAGTTCAACTAACTTCTCACCAACTTCTTCTTGAAACTTTCTTTCACACCAACATCCTCCCTCAGCTCTTCCAGTCTTCGTTTATCTATTCTCTTTACCCCCGTAATTCTCCTGACCCAGTTGTTTTCGCACACTTGTACCCTTTCCTGTTGTTTCCCTGTCATTGATATAGTTTCTAGGTCATACAGGTAGGCTGGTGTCACACATGCGCATAGTACCTTTCCCTTGAGTTTTCAATATGTGTCTGTCTCCTATTTTTAGCTATGAACATAACTGCATTGGAGGGCACGGTCGTTCGTTTTAGTCATACAGAGACGGCGCCGTATCTAGCGCGAGATCTAGCGAGATTTAAAGGGATGCACCATGAAGGCGGGCGGATAATGACCTGCTGATTATATTACTATTCGGTATTAAAGGAGTTATAATAAGAAAACACCGTACAGGCTGACTGGAGTTACCTTCCTCAGGTCGGTTCCACCTAAAACGGCGTTTCCACCGCAGGACTTGCTGCGTGCGGACCAGACATGGGGCCAAAGTACTCGGTACTCATGTACTCGAGTACATTTTTGAAGTACTCGTACTCATAAAACTTGTGGGTCATGGACTCGTACTCGTTGTACTCAGATTTTATGAGTACATTACGAGTACATCTGAGTACTTTCTCAATATGTACTGGGGAAAAATAATATATTTGGTTATAAAACGAAACTTTCCTGAAATATTTAAATGTTCAACTATTTTTTAAATACTGTGTTATTTCTGATAGAATACCACCTTACCGTCCCTACACATAGTACATCCTCATTCTCTGATAACCATGACTATGATACCCAAACAAGGCAACAGGCAGCATATTTTCCCAGTCAGAAACACAATAGTATTTGTAGGCTATCAGTTCACGCCATAAACCTGTTTGTTTAATTAAGCCATCAGGATGTCCATAAAGAGCCAATTAATAGTTAACCCACCAGTTAGACAGGAAATGCCTTTGATGTAGTCTGGAGACCATGCGACTTGACAGTGGCTGACAGCGCTAACTGCTAAGAACAAGAACTGACAGTGCTAACTGCTAAGATCAAGAACTGCCAGTCTTCCTCTGTAGAAGTACGGTGGTTCAAGTCCGACTGCCTCCTACACTAGTATAATCCCATGCCAGCAGCTTGGCTAAAATGTCCAAAGGGGATGCTGAGCCTGTTATTTGGACATGCGTTAACCCTCTCAACAACTAGTAGTCTACGATCAAAAATATAAATTGCAAACTTATAATAGCAGCAGATTGCTGATTGAAGAGGTGAACGAATACCTCAATCAGCCATGTACAGATCGTCACAGTGACCCACTGCAGTTCTGAGTATTCCAACTGTGGCTCAGTTGGTCCCTCACCATCTCAGCATTCCAGCCTCATCAGCCCCAGTTGAAAAGGTATTCAGCATAGCCGAGAAAGTATTCTGCCCTGAACGGTGCAGCCCGAAAGACTCAACTTGTGAACAACTCATGTTCTTTCGGTGCAATGGCAAATAGATGATAAGATCATACGATGCCACTGAAATGAATGCCAATGAAATGAATTTCATTGTTGATGAAATAGAGGTTCTTTAGTTTTTGTCATAAAAAATTGATCAATTGCCATTGCTTATTCACTTTTGCTGAGTTATATAAATTAGGTTAATTAATAATCTTAAAATACGTTATTATTTAATATTTATATTTAATAAAAATGTACTTGTACTTTTACTCGTACTCGTGAGAATGTATTCGTACTTGTACTCGTACTCATCCATCTTCAAAGTACTCGTACTTGTACTCATGAAAATGTACTCGGGCCCAGGTCTGGTGCGGACTATCGCAATGTTCGCCAAAATACTAAAGGAGAATAATGAATAGCATTAACAACTTGGAATCCGATTAACAGCGTCGTCACACTCACTGAACGTCCCTAAAAACAGTAGCCGGATAAACCCACAATACGCTGGCGTAACGTATGTGCAAAACAGCACCCAACATGAACGTGCTGGCGTTACAACTATTTCGATTGATTGGTTGGTTGGTTGGTTGACTGCTTGGGGTGCTTCCACCATCTTCCACCTGGCATATAAATTTGAATGTAGTATACAGAAGTTCGCTGAATCGGTTGTACTTCGTCCCACTTACTATCTTCGTCGGCCTAAATGTTATTGTGAGAACCAGACGCGCACCCACAGCATCACAGAACAAGTTACCCGTCCAACCATTCTCACCAACCATTGGTGTTAATATTATCACAACACACCTACCACTACCCGTTATGTTCATTCTGTGTAATATAATCATGTAACGAAATTGGTGTAATCAATGTGTGTTATGCCGCGAAATAATTTCACAACCGCACGCTGCTAAATGTCATTTAAGAGACAAACATTACAGGCTTGTCAACGACAGAGAGCGTATGTGCCAACGACACACAATGTCAACGACAACATGTATTATACAGTTTAGGTATAGGAAACTTGTTTAATTTCCGTAAAGTGATAAGTGGTGATAAATGATGAGAAAAAAAATGGGCCAAGTGGCCCTGAAGTCCTTTGGACTAATACGTCTATATGTGACCCCGACTGACCAAATGAGTGATAAGTCGGAATAATTGTAACATTGTTTTCTTACATCCTTGTAAATGTTCGGTAGGGTGCTTTACAGTTTCAACAAATTATGACTGCTACAAAAATTGGCGAAGTTATGGAGCATTGAACATGGTAGGGGTCAAAAGTGAAAATGAAGAAAACGGCTGTTGAAGTATGGATTGCATGGAAATATTACATGCACAACATTCAAATGTGGCACACAGTATGTAATATGTATGTTATGTTGCAATGGTACACTGTAAGTACAAATGTGCTGCTACAAAGACATATCAAGGTGTGTCAGATTATGTCTTTATGTGTAAAACTAAGAGGACAGATTATTTGAGAGCAAAAGATAGACTCACTGTTTGACAGTTTAAAACCTACAGGCAACTGTCCAGTTTAACAGGGGTCTAGTGGCTTAATGCTGTCTGTTGACACAAGCTACTGCCAGTGACCAATTACAGATTAGTTACAGTTTCCATCAAACAATAGCAGGCAGAGAATCTTAGCTCCACAGCTGGGTGTAATACACAACAAGTGATAAATATATGATACACTTGAAATACAAATGTGCTGCTACAAAAATGTATAAAGTTATGCCAGAGTATGTCTTTATGTATACAATTAAGAGGACAGATTATTTGAGAGCAAAAGGTAGTCTAAAGAAAAGAAAAAATGGGTCAGCTGGACGGTGATAGACCGTTTGAACTTGAAGCCTTTGTCAAACTTTTGTCTCGACTTCACCGAAGGCAGTGTCCTGCTGTCAGAACTTCGAAGGTGTTACTCACCTAACTTACAGGTCTTTGTCAGTAAGAATAATGGGATGATAATTTACACCAACGTTGTTTCCCGTAGAAGTCATTTTGTGCAATATATTAGCATTAGTCGTGCCAATTCAAAAATTAGTGCTATATAATAGTAGTTTGTCAAAACGTAAACAAACTCAAAGACAGTTGCAGCTTAGCGTTAGCCTGTTCTGAAATATTTTAATGACATAATGATATATTTCACATAATTATATAGGGAGCTAATGGAGAGGCCCATCATAATCCATAGCACTACAGAATGAAGTATCTGAAAGTCACACTTCATATATTGAGTGACACATCTCGTACTGTCTTTCTGGACTGTCGCAATGTCCAATAGTTTCCTATCACAACCCTCGTGTACAATATACCAAAGCTATATATTTCCAACACCACAACATATGTATTATCATTGGATAGGTAATTGAATAATCTTTCAGATGAATGCAACTTGTAGCAGCACAAAATGAAGCATACAAAAGTTACACTGCAAACAATGACATGCATTCTCAAAATGTGATTCATTCAAAAATTAGTGCTATATTATAGTAGTTTATCAAAATGTAAACAAACTCAAAGACAGTTGCAGCTTACTGTCCACCAAGCAGTAGCAGAGCAGTTTTATAATAATAATAATCCACAAGTTAAGTGGCTGATCTTCCTTTTATCATTCATGTGATGTTTATTGTGAGCATGGCAGACAAATGGTTATCATACGTAGACAGGTACAGAAAGAAACTGACATTTTCTATAAAAAGAACACGTTTGCCTATCAATGGCATGTATTTCTTATTGTTGCCGTTTCTGCCGGGCAGAAACAGTTTCTGCCTGGCATAAATCAAACAACCCTGTAGGTAATTATTAATGAAATGTTTTTTGGTGAATCATAGTTACAGATCATTAAGGGTTATGATGGAAGTCAAATGTTTACATGTTTACTGTTCACTTATTGCACCACGTCTTGCATTTAGAGGAATAATTATAATAGAAAATAAAATGTTGTGACACATATTTTTAAATACATGCATCAATGAGAAACCGGGAATTACTTTTCTGTGGCCTAAGAATAACTAATTTCAATTAACTTTCTGCTTATATAAAACAACTGCATAAAATATATATCCATACAAGACACAGACTCCGCATGTGACAGATATTTTGGGAAGGGGAATAGTGTTCTATTTCTGGTACAAGGTGTTGTGTTTGTTGACCCAAGCCTCTGCCAGTGACCAATTACAGATTAGTCATACTTCCTACCACCAGCCACAGTGACCCAATCCTCTGCCAGTGACCAATTACAGATTAGTCACACATAACCAGCCAGCCAAGGTGAGGTGTGACAGCTGTTGTGGGAAAAGGGATTAGTTGAACAAAAGGACTGGAAGCCTTCTAGAGCTACTGCTACAGTAGACCATTTAGTTAAACTTTTTAACATTTTAGGGGACATTTGGAGCCCTTAGAATGATTGAATCAAATACAGATTTCTTGTGTATAGTGGCACTACCATATAAAATGTATATGCAAAATTTGAGAAAAAGTTACTTAAGAGTTTTTGAGAAAATATACAAAATGTGAAAATTTACCAGTTTTTGGGTCCTTTTTGGGGGGGTCATTGGGTGCCCTTAGAATGATTCAATCAAATACAGATTTCTTGTATATAGTGGCAACACCCTAAGATACATCTATGCAAAATTAGAAAAAAAAGTTGCTGAACAGTTTTTGAAAAAATAGTCAAAATGTTACATTTTCACCAGTTTTGGGGTCCTTGGAGGCCCTTAAAATTATTCAATCAAATACAGATTTCTCGTGCACAGTGGCAGTGCCCTAAGATATGTCTATGCAAAATTAGAGAAAACGTTGCTGAACGGTTTCTGAGATACGGCAGCTAACGGCGGACGGCGGACCCAGAGTGATGGCATTAGTCCCTTGGACCTTCGGCCAAAGGATAAAAACGGGTAAATCGATAAAAAAGTAAAATGTAAAGGTAAGTTCTTATATAGCGCAGTATCCAGTCCTAAGGATTGATCAACGAGCTTTATATTTTACTCCCTGGCAGACCAGTTCAATTGAACACCATATCGACTTCTCGAGGGAAGCATTCAGTCACGCTGCAATTAATGCGCGAAGACTATTCTTACACAAATATCCACCACTATCTATAGCCAGATACACATTCATACAGCTGAGTGAACTGGAACAACGTAGAGTAAACGAACTTGCCCAAGGTTCGACTCCGCAACAGAGTATTTGAACCCGGGTTCTCTCGGTCGAGAGTCCGAAACTCTAGCCACAGCACCACTGCGTTCCACTATCGAATCATTTCCTCGCCGATTCTTTCTTGTTTACATGAAACAAAAACAGCCATTACAGTAACAGTAGGTGGCAATTTACTCAGTGAATGTTGTGTCATGATTTATAACCCTGACTGGTGTTGGCGGTATGCAGATAACAAGTTAATGTCGCAATTAAGGTGTAACTTGTAGGGCTTGGTCACTGATAACACACGCACAAACGGAACTGCAATCTCGTCTTGAAGCACATGTTGTCACTATTCTTATTAACGAGTAGATTCGCTGTGCTGCTTAGTTCGTAGTTGCAAATTCATTAGGTGGCAAACATTATTATTGTTGTGCAAATTTAAGTGGTATACTTTCAGTGTCTTTGCTGTTACAGCCGTGTCCATGAGACCTCGCCACAGAGATTGATTTTCGAGGATATTGGCGCATAAGAAGTCACTATTATAGAGTTAATTTAGCCATTTTCTGGGATTACGCATACATAATTTAACTACCCAGAGTAATAAAAAAAAAATCCAAAACCTTTCTGGTTTATATAATACGTACCACATAAATTGCATATCTTTTAATCATCCCATACAAATGCAAAATTGAAACAAATTGTTATATGTGTGTTAATCGTGTGTATATTTATATTAGTAACATCAAAATGTAATGATTATAGTTAAACTTAAACGTGGGCAATCTTATAAATCATTAATCTTGATTTTAAATTAATTAACTATTTTGTAAAAAAATAATTGAAATTTATAGTTACTACTTATGTGGAACATGACGGATTTTATAATCTTACAGGGTGCACGGTGTATTTAATTGACAGGTAGTCCGTCGGACTAGCTGACTCAGAAACAACTAGTCCTCATATTGTTTTACTAGTCCTTAAAAATCAATCATACTGTGGTATCATATATGTGTGAGTTATAGCACATAGTAAAAGTGGCTTTATTTCATAAAGAAAACAAGCCGTTTCCCATTTCAATTAAATGTTCAACTAAATGTGTCATTAATAGAAACAAATACATGTGATTTCGTAGATCCAATTGCAAAGTTATCAGAAGAAATGACTAGTTTAATCAGGGGCAGCAAACAGGAGTCGTGGACAAGGCGATTCCAGCAGAATTTGAAGCCTGACGGCGACAAAGGACCGACATTGTCGGACTAAGTTGCATCATTTGCCCTATACTTTTCATTAGCGTTTTCTTTCCCGAAACTGACTAAAACAATCAGTAACATTGCTGGCGTTTGGTAACTTGCTAAAATAATCACCCAATGCAGGAATAACGCAACTACCATCACGACGGGATAGCACGTAACGATGTCAGTAACCCGCGCATGTATGTTTGTCCATCACTCATGGTCGCTAGGTGGCACTACCTATCCCACGCTAACCGGATGTAAACAGCCGCCATTTACATTCACTGCGTTCAGCAAGTTTCCGATCTGACGGTCGTACGGAATATTTAGCTTCCTGTGATAAAATGCTACCTTACTTTCTGATTTTGTTTCATTCCATCACAACACCCAACTAGCGTATACATAGCGTAAATTAATTTACATAATAACAGCTAGTCCGATGGGACTGCTCAACTAAACATGGACTAGCCCGATCACTGAAACTACTCGCAGCCTGATCTTAAACATTAATATAACCAGCTTCTAAAGGATACATACCTGTCTATTCCTTGTTTTATATTAATTAATATAATATTCTTAAGACTCAAATATATATGTTGTATTATACAGACCGCCACGTTGCTTTTAATAAGCCCAAAACATTGATCGCAATTAGAATATTTAGCTCGCGAAACGTAAACATAACATTCAGATAGTAGGCAACTAAACTGGCAACACAACAGGTGCCTGAAGAATAAACTGATGATCAGCGCGGTCGCGATGTTCTCGTATTCAAAACAAACAATTCCGGGAACTGCCTATTAATAGTTACCACCATGGCTGATTCCGAGTAACGGAACAGCCAACCACCCTTTAAAAGAATCTAAGTACAGCGAAACTCTAACAACTTCTGAAATTGCAAACTTTTATCATATCTGATAATCATAATTATCAATAATCCATAAATAATTTCATATAAAATAAATGACGTTATCGCAATTGTCCAGACATCAGCATGGCACAGATTTGCGTCCTTTGACGAGTAAGTGATATAAACCTTTTTTATCCCAAATCTGAATGAAATCTACTCTAAATAGTGTCCTGATAATCAACTAATGTTTTAATCACATCCGTCACCCTGTTCAAAGCCCCTCTTGTAGTCGCGGTTTTCTGCTCAGTTTGTTGCGACACTTAGCGATCGAGATGACGTCACCGCAGGTAGCACCGCTAGGATTTAACATGGTGCGCATCTATGCGGGTTGGGTTTCAGGCCGTACCTAAAATTGCAAACGCGGAATTTTATATTATTTTATATCACCGTACAGATAATAACCTTACCTATAAATGTGTCGTCGGATGCCCATAGGATTTTTTTTACTTTTTGAGTTACTGCCGTTTGAAGATTGCGAATACTTAAACTTGCAATGGGATTTAATATGTTTTGATATCACAGTAAAGATAATAATCATATCTACAAATGTGCCGCTGGATGTACCCATGATTTTAGTTTTTGAGTTATTGTTGTTTGAACATCTCGAATGCTTAGCGGATATAATGAAAGGTTGAACATTCGCGATGTTCAAAAGGCAATAACTCAAAAAAGTTAACACAATCCCTGTGTACATCCAGCGACACACTGGTAGATAAGATTATTATATTTACGGTGATATCAAAACATATTAAATTCGCAATTGCAATTTCATGTACAGTCTAAAACAACAAACCGCACCGCCGCTCGCCATGCAAACGGATAGGGCGCGCTCAGCGGCATTGCCTATGGTGACGTCAGCAACATCTCATGGGCTGGTTGCTTCGAGACACGCAAATGACCACGTTTGAGCGGGCTTAGTAACATGAGTTCGCAATGAATAGGCTTCATATTTTGCACAGTACTTGACACGAGTATTAAGCTTACGACATTTAGAATTTAATTTCACTTAGTCTTTAATATTGGTCAAGGTGGCTCCAAACTTGTGTGCCATCTAGTTGAGGTTATAGTGTCGAGGAGTCTGCTGCAACCATAGAGTATCGTTACATCTTAAAGCATAGTACAATGGTCAGTGATATTTATAGTTTGTGTATTCACATATAAATTAATCACATCTTGTGGTGATCCTACAACTAATTGTTTCGACATTTGATTTTGGCTTGATGTCGATGGTAAATGTATGGCTACACTGCCCACAATTAACGCAAAAGGGGTCATTTATAAAGGGGAAGGATGTTCGATTTGTTGCGTTAGCCCTGATGATGATTTGTATACGGGGGTAATTTCTTCTGTATTCGTATGTATGGATGTACACGTAAATATACACATGATAATGTAGGTGTTAATGCACGAACGAACGAACAAATGAACATGTTTAGCAAAGGGCAGCTTAGTTGATAAAATAAAAAAATATATTCTGGTTATTTATGTGGCACATGACCGTCATCAAAAAGACAAAGGGTCTTAAAAGTAAGATATCGTAATTCGGGATGTTTTATGTTGTCATATCTTCTTTCTGATATTTAATCATTGTATTTTAATTATCATAATATCGTTATGATTTTATTTTTATTATCTTTTAGGACAACATTGGAAATAAGTGAACTGTTGTGTTATTCCCGTGTGTGCGTGCGTGTGTGACACAATCTTTTCTCAATACTTATTGCATGTACATCATATTATTGAATAAATTAAATCAATCAATCAAGTTGCATTCCCAAATTGAACAAAACATGGCATTACATCAAATAAATGATAATTATATTATTGTGTATCTAGCTACTGAACATGGTAGATAGGGCCTACACCGATGTTTTATGCATGCGTTCACTATAACATCAATAAAAATTGGGTTGCTTCCACGTGTCAAAGCCAGCCCAGCCCAGCCCAACCCAGCCCGCCTGTAATAGCGACCGACTTCAATGACAAGGACAGCGGTAAACAAGTGCCCCGCGCAGAGTAGGGACCTGCCCTCTACAGCCGTCTAGACGTGAGAGCATGACAGCTAGGTCCGGCCACCGTCGACAGCGCGTGATGCTGGCAGCAGTCTACGTCTACATCGCCGCAGCAGCCTCGAGGGGCCAGTAAACAGACGCCGGAACCGCCGACTCGGCCTTAAACCAGAGCGGCGGATTATATAACTGTACACTCCTGAACCTGCCATACAACCTAAAAGGTAATAAGTCGATGGCCGCTGAAGTCGAATTTCTAAACACCAAACAGCCCCAGTGGGAAAGCTGGGTTCCTACAAGAAACACAAATAAAAATTATCTCCATACACTTACCTACGCGAAGATATTGTAAACCAAGCACCACGACTGCTTCGACGACAAATGCGTGCGATCGCATACACCACATGGTTCGCGTTACTGCTGCGCCAAAGGCATTGACCTATTTGCAACAACCACACTGCCTGTCCATCAGCTGTTGAATCAGGACGACTCCCTCCCGCCTGCGAGTGTGCCGCAATTAATGTGTGCGCGTGGGGGGCGTCGCTGTAGAACAATTACGCATAAACACTTCGACCGGCGCCGTTGGTACCGCTAACGAACAGCCATTGTATGCGACGAGTGAAGCGTGACAGCGCCACCAACAGGTCACGGGTTCATCCAATGTTCTGTCGACATGCCCGCCCCAAAGTCGATCATGCGAGACTTGTTGCACGATTAAGTATACAATAGATCGACATGTACTACATAGCAATGTGTTTGTAGTGTACTACAAGTACACGCTGTCACCTGTTCATTATTATCAAGTATGTTTTACCTATCAGTAGATCTTTTTTCTTAATTCGTCACGGGAATCATTCAGTTTCTAAAATAAATTTGAGTTTTTGTAGAGAATAATTACATTTCCTAGAGTCAATTAATTACGTTACGTCGTAGAACACGAACTGTATAGCAAACCGTGCACGGATGCATCCGTGCCACCTGCCCCATATATATATATATATATATAAACGTAAAAAACACACATAAAGCGTGGCTATGGCATGACTTATTTGCTTGTCATACAACAGTATATATATATATATGCAAAATGTTATTCAGCTTAGATCTGCGTGGGCATTGGCAGTTGTTGTGTTTGCATGTGCATGTAGGCCTATTGTCAAATAACCACGTATTTTGCGCGCGTGCTTGCGTACACACATAGGCTTACACGAAACGGCGCATTGAATCAAATGCCTGTGCACGGTGCGCTTATTAATTAATGTGTTAAAACCTAGAATGACAGCTTACTCAAATGACTCGAGTGTGTACGACAACCACATGCATAATTATTTTCACGGCTAACAGTGTGAACAACACACACTGAGTGTGCATACATTAGCTTATGCATAGCTGCGGTGTGAATTTTATTATTAAATTCGTCATCACTGGCGCCACGCTAATATTAGCAACAAAAACGTGTTTATAATGTTGTCAGGTTGACACAGCAGACAACGGCTAGGTTATCAACCTCGCAGTAAAGCATTAACCGCATCAGGGGGGCTAACCGAGTCACCGTCGATCTCGAGCGGTTGCCAGGCAACGCCCTACTGACTGATTGGTACGAGTGACAGCTGGCGGCAATGAGAGCTTTGCCCTTCAGCAGCGGTCAAAAACGCGTTTGGCGATACGAGTGGCTTTTCCAGTTGGTGGAGTACCCCCTCCACATATTTATAGAAACGACGCAGAGCGAGACCCAGAGCGCGGGTTGCAAATCCCGTCGCCGATCAAATTACATCGAACGGCGTTGCCAGGCAACGCTCGCACGAATGATTTATGTGATAAAAGATGTACAACACTTCACATCGCAGTTGCAGACATGCAAATTGATGGCAGACGACATAATGGTACATATTTCATCCGCAATAATTAAGGCGCATTACGCCGTTGGTTGCAAATAAAAAAATAGTCAATGCTTGTCGACGTTGTATGCCTACAATGGCAAGTTCGTACCACTGCGTACAGCGCAGTACGCAATGATAATAACGCATATATATATATATATATATACGAACTTGCATTTGTATCGTTTCTGTGTTTTTAATAATAGAACGCGTGAGTGAAGTGAGTGCGTACGTGTGTGCGTGCGTTTGTGTGTGTGCGCGCGCATGCGTGATTATCATTGCGTACTGCGCATATATATACATATATATATGTGTATATATATATATATATAGCACTATATCAAGTCCTTTGAACTACTCGAAACATTTTTAGATAACTTCACTCCTTGCCACACCAGTTCATCTCGACTATAATGTATACATCTTATTGGATGGTAATAATCACATAATACCAGAGACATGCTATGTGGTGACAGCACCATTCAGACTATATGTTTATTCAAACTGCACGCACTCAACGATAGGACTATTTGCATTCTATTGATTGTAGTCCGGCACACGCAATGTTTGCTGCATACTGTATTCCCCAGACACCAAATCATGACATCTTCCATTTTCACGGGGACGTATTATGGCGATTCATTTTATCCAATACAACGTATTTAATATATCAATGTACTCGAACAGCGCGAGTTCTAAACTCGCCTATAATGAGCACACTCATTTTCAAGTATGCGTTTATTATGTGACATATGCGGGTATGCACGCCCGCACGTCCGCACCCAGACGTACACGCACGCGCGAACGCACGCGGCACACATGTCATCATTTGGCATAACCTATGTGTAACCCATTCTTTACTGAGTACTAAATCAACAAGTCTGTACAAGCAGATACAACTGATAAACTATCTATGTAAACAAAAAAACACGATTCAGATATCATATTCGTTGACGTCATAGATATGGTGAAGACAGTAAACGTGTCTGATTACGCCGGAACTATGAAGTCATGACGCAGTCATCGCGTACAACATAACGTATGCGAAGACGACGAGACGAAACTATTGTTTACGTCATCGCAGACTTGATTGGCATTTGAACAGGTTTACTTTTATGAAATTAGTACTTCACGGATATATAAAATGCTGCCTTTTTATCGTTAAACATGCACGAATGATACACGTGGCAAAATTATTCGTTGAAACGTTCGCAGTATTTATGTAAATCAATGTCAAAATAGGGTAATGTGGGGCAAGTAGCCACATGTGGTAAGGTGCCCCTTCGTATTTTTAATAACAAACTTGCTGTATGTCTGTTGTGAACGGTTGCAATACTACTACCTAGTAACGGCTACACAGGGGTAATAATATATATATATATATATATAAGTAATAGACAGTTATTAACTCTTATTGTTATCTTTCTTTAACTTGTTGAAGTAAACATTTTATATGTGTTGCTTTAGACTTAGTGAAACACCATGCAACTATTCATCATAAAATTCCATTAATATTTACAAAGTGCAGGCAAGAATGAGTATTAACGCGGAAATGAGATATATCTAGATCACACGAATCCACGAGACCATGGCTTTTTGGCAAAGGACACTTTGGCTATAACTAGTTGGTCAACATATATTTTGGTAATACAACGTTTTGGCAATTGGACATTTAGGTAATAGGTCATTTCGATAATGAAATATTTCGGTAAAGCCATTGTAAAAATAATCAACCAAATGTGGTTATTTTTAAGGTGACTTGTATGGGCATATACATTTTTGTAATGAAATTATAATACATAGGACATTTTGCTAATTTATTTATATTTACTATTATTCAATGACATATTTTGTAAGCTTTCTTTAACTTAATTACATATTATAAAATAAATCTTTAAAATAATAAAAACAATATCAGTGACTTAAAACTAGTTCAATCTGTCATGTCAATCAGTTACACAATTTGGCTGGTCACTTTTCCAGACAGATAATTTGGCTTCTCATCAGGGATGGTGTACGTTAGCTTATTTGACGAACTTTCAAGGCAGCGGAAGGGAATACGGCTTTCCAACAACAGTTAAATTAATAACTGGATACCTGTTTTACTTTATAATGAACTGTTACTTACAGGGGAGGAATGACGATTTGGGCAATTTATTGTTATTATTAGGTAATCGTAAGTGTTTCTGCTTGGATAACAGCTAATGAAATGTACGATGTATCACTTTGAATAGATGAATCACGTACACAATTTGAATATATGACTCACGTACACAATTTGAATAGATGACTCACGTGCACAATTTGAATAGATGATTCACGTACACAATATGAAGTCCACTGCTTTACTTTATATTATATGTGCGTATTACGCGATATGCGTTATCGTCTGTTATTTCATCATCGTACAAAGTACATTTATTTAAAAATCTGATATTGTCCTACTAAACATAAAGTTGCTTGAATTAATCGCACACAATGAAGAAACGAAAGAGAAAGTGATTGGTGGATAGGGTCACAGACCGGAGCAAACAAATCAAAGAGAAGACGCAACACCAGCAGAAAGCAGGAACTCGAAGAATGACTGTGTGTCATACAGGCGAGTCTTCATCTCGGGATATGTGGGAACAGTGTCAGTTGTACATCGACTGGATGCTAGGAGTGCGTCGTTTTAGTTGCCGTAACAACAAAGTCAAGGGTGACTGAAAGGTGCATACCTGTTGCCTGGTCGGATTAAGTAACGATGATACATTCTTACATTATTAATAATTTGTATTATTCGAGTATTCGTGGTTATGCAATGGGAAATACGTTTCTTGCTGTTACATACTATAATCATAAGATTGCATACGTAAGTTGATCAACGTTATTAGTTTACCTATAATAATAATAATATATGTTATTCGATATTGCATAGAGGTGTTGGCAACCTACGATTTATGGGCCAAATGCGGCCCGCGGAGCTATTTCATCGGGTCCCCGGATCAACATTGAAATTGTCCACAATGCAGACCGCGGGAAGTCAATAGTAGCTACAATGTCAATGGTAGGAAGAACAGTTGCATCATCCCTCATGAAAGCGTGAATGTCGAGTAAATGAAATTGCAGAACACAATAAGCGTCATCGTGAAGACTGTGAACTATGTTCGCGCTCGTGATCTAAACTACTGGCAGTTCCAATACCTTCTAGCTAAGATGACTGCGCAATGTCAAAACCTCTTCTATTGCGAAGAGCGCTAGCTGAGTCGATGTGCTATTCTGCGCCGCATACAAGCCATAAGAGCTGATATATTGGATTATAAGGTGTTCGTGGAGCAAAAGGGTTATGAAATATTAGACTTTGCAGACACCAAATGGATTTGTGAGAACATCTCTTCAGTTATATTTTCCAGTTCGTCTCCTCTTCCGAGATCACGTAGCTACTGTGGGAAACACAACTGTGAAACGCAAAGCAGAGTGTCTATACGATCTTAGGACTCGCAGTGGGGCATTGCCTTATTTTCCAACTCGATAATGCGCCGGAAGCTGTGCGGATAGAATTCAACAAACTACATTGTGGCTCTATGACACCCAAAACTTCCGTCAAAGAGTTGTCGCTTGTACAATGTTACTACATGCATTTGGCGACGGAACACTTTCCTGAACAAACACGCTAAGCTCATTGCTAATTTGTTTGATGACGCAGCAACTGCACTAAGAGTCAAACTAGTCACGATGACGCCATTTCTGCTCCAAGGACATATAAATAATGGATACTTTTTAATAGGCCTAGTGACCTTCAAGAGTTGTTCACATGTAGACGGTGATGTTTGATGATAATAATAATAGTAATATGTCTTATTTATAACTTTTAAAACGTGTACGTTAAATTACAACGCATAGTTTTAAACAAGATTGCTTATGTTCAGATTCCAAACATATCATAATGTATCAGTTCCCACATTAACATTAGGGATTAGGCTAACGATCATCAATATTCAATAATACATGTGTGGCCCACTGGCTTAATCCAAGCCATCTGTTTGGCCATCCATTCAAAAAAGTTGCCGGCCTTTGATATAGTGTCAGATCCAAAAGTGTTTCTGGCGCTTCACGACATATTAAAATACATAAAATAGTGTAGAATATTTTATTAAAATACTACTAATAATCAGAATAATTTAAAATAAATACAGCAATCAAATGGTTTTTAATTTATATATAAGGTAATAACTAAATCAATGTATTATGTGCTAATAATAGCAATTATTAAAACATAATCATTGTCCTATTTCAATTAAATGAGCGTCTTGTCCCGCCCTACAACACACACACACACACACACACACACACACACACACACACACACACACACACACACACACACACACACACACACACACACACACACACACACACACACATATAAACATATATATATATATATAATTACATATTATATATATCTATAATTATATATTTATTGATGGGTTTACGGGACGCAAGATCCTGTGTCCTACACGCATATAAACAGTATAAAATAATCGTGGCGTCCCATGCGACGCATGCCTATCTATGGCATATAATAAAAATATATATTGAATATTAATGCTTTTAAGTTTAACTTGGTAGTTTATTATCGAATCAGTTCGTATTTCTTTCACGAGTCCTTCCAACTAACCATTCCCATAGGCATAGGCTTCCAGATTCTGAAGGGTGCCTAATCCTCCGTGTGGCACCGCCCTGCGCGTAGTTTTGCGAAGCGTCTCTAGGGACTGATTCGCGAACCAGAATACCATTCTAATCCGCGCGCATGTCCGTTCAGGCTTCAGCGTTTGAGCGCAGTCGCTGTGCGTTTTAAGACTCCCTAATTTATTAGAGCTGTAGCGATGAAAAACAAAGCGACTTACGAACATTCTCTTGTATAACTAATCGCTCGTTAACACAAAATAAATGATGTACAGCGACAATAGAGAGTGCAAGCACTCTCGACCCCGACTCCCATCCCGGGACCGATCGCGCCAGATCGAACCGATTTGATACCTCAGTATGTTTATGCCACCATCCCACATTGTATCAGATATACAGTACATTGTTATAAAATATTGATCTGAGGGAACTTTTGAAGCCCAAATGGCGCTCTGGTTTGCGTCAACATGCGATTTATTAATATTGCTTGTTTCAAGTGCGACCGCAGCGGCGCACACTGATTCAAACCTGAACGAGCGCTATTTGGGACATTATATTCCTTAAACGACGTAGAATAAACGCGCTTTGGTACAATATTTAGGCACAACTGTCATAATGCCGAAATCGGGGTGGGCTCGGATTCTATACGTCACAATTAAGTGTCCATAAAGTAATGCACAAGTCCACCCGCTGCCTATTGGCTATTCCAATGCTACTGTCATCACCACGGTCAGGTTTCCCGCCACCGAAACAATTCGGGAGCCTTCCTAAGTGAGTCGTGGCTTCCTCGATATCCTTAGCTTAGTTTTAGGAGATCTCCCATTGTGACATTTACACGCAAGCCAATGCAACTTGCAGACTAGCACGCCCTCTCATAAGTGAGGAAGGCTGCTTCCAAAACTACATCGATTATTAAGGGAAAACATCAACAAATAAAACAGTGTATTGTAACAAGGCACGTTATTTTGTTTAGTTCTTGTTAGTATCAAACTAATAATAACCGGCTTTACGTGGGTTGTATAAGTTTTTATATTTAGAAAACATTAATACTTAAAGCGCAATAAGTGGGATCCTCGCTACAGGCTTGGGACCCCCTCAAAAGAAAGCTGGGGGTCCGAGGACCCTTGAACACAAACAGTCAGGTAAACCCCTGAATATATTTATATACATATATATGTATATATATGTATATATATATATAGTGTTCAACATTCTTACATGATTGTAACACGTTCTGTTTTTTCAGAGATAGTGCGCTACCCGCCATTTGATTTGTAACTGGAGCGCCACGTACGTCCCGTTACACAGCATGACGCAGTCATTTACAGCGACCTACATTCATCGTTGCTTTATGTCATTCTGATCTACATCATGTGTGAACATGCACTACCTTTTGTTGCATGTACACTGCTTGACCCAATGCGACAGGGAAGATATTATGTTCTTACCAAGTGCGTTTGCTATTCAGCAGTGCCGAACGGAATGCGGAACATCGAACATATTAATATCACCCAACGTTACTGTCACGGGTTCTTAACTCATCGACGTGTCAGTCGTGTGATATTTAGCGCGCAATATCCGACTCTAACCCAGTTGATTGCGGCCGGTGAGTCAGTGAGCTACTCGTGTTGGCAAGCGGCCAAGAGTCTGACACGCTTGCCGCGTAGTCAACAAAGACACCTCCCCCCGTTACATTTAGTATGCGAACAATTTATTGTCGGCTGCACACTGCGTGCCAACGGGCACACGGCCAACCCCAAAGCTTAAATTCCAACTCTGTTTTCAACATTGTCCGCGGCCACTTGACGCGCCACTAGAGATAAGCGGGCGAAAACTGACTATTTTCACAACAGTTTTGAGTAGGCCTATATCGTGTTGTGTGTGTGTGTGTGCGCGCGCTGCTAAGGGAGTGGGCGTGCAGCACGGAAGAGCGGCTAGCGACAATTGTCAATAAACAATGATTAACACAGCGTGCATTACCGCGGAAAATGGCCTCGCGGCGAGCGGCTATCGCGCAATCTATTGATTAATCGAGACACTGTGGGAGAGGCGAGTCGTGTTTCTAGAACATCCGGGCAGTGTGTCTGAGTAAGGATTGAAGCTACCAAGCCATCATCACGCGCCAGGGGCGCTGCTGATTGTATCAATCGTAGTATTCCCTGGCAGATCGCTTGCGGAAGGGGTCAGGACACTGTTGGACTTCCTGCTTGGTTACGAAAAAGTGCAATTTATTTTTGATAAATTATTTTTTACAAGATTCACCTGCTCTGACGTAAGTGCATTTGAGTAGTCAGATTTCCCGGTGTGATTGTAGAAGCTGTTGACAGTAAAATTGTGTATTTTTAGCTGATTTTACTAAGCGGAAGGGTATTTAGCAGCAATTTGGCTATTTGACCCTTTAGCCGGAGTACAGCATGCATCTATTCGTAAATATTGACGGGTGTCACACATACAGGCATTTTACGAGAGCTAGAAATATTAGATTTTGACTAAACTCGACCAGCATGTCAATGAGATGATCATAACAGCAGGTGAGAAGTTTAAGAAACTTTGTAGGTCACGTTTTCTTATAATCACACAAAACATTAACGTGGTCGCCAATGGGAAAACTAACAGTGTGCTGAGCCCGGAAACTCGGAATATAAGCGCAGCCAATAATATCGTTTGTTGACAAATTCCAGTGGTCTTCTGGGTGGTCTTCATGGACTGTTTGGGCAGTAGACGCAAATATTTGAATACACAATACCGGTCAGCGGCTCGTGAGAATGGGTATAATTATATTGGGATTTCTGGAACTGGGGGCGTGGGTCGGACGAGTGGCTGCACTGGTTTCATGGATGGTGCGGCAAAGTCAATTGTGAGTTTGATTCAGCTAACTTCCATACAATGCGTAGGAAATCTGCACAACGTAGTCACCACCCATGGCCTGCGAGGATGTACCAAGCGATCGAAGCTACTTTTGCGATTTATGCATCTATATCGTCCATCAACTGAACGTTCAACGACTAACAACGTGGACAAATTAATGTTGCGAATTGTTTAGACTAATGAGGAAATGCAGGTGATTTTGAAACGGCGTCCCAATTATGAGTTTCTTGCAAATAGAACAAAGTATTAAATAAACAGGGACGGACGTGGATATATTTGGTTATCAGAAAGAAGCTGCATTCACACACGTAACGCGTATTCATTTTATAATATGTCCTACATTCGAGTTTTTTTATTAATATTATTATGTTTTATTATTCCACCACATTCAATTTTGTTCGTGACGCTTCATAGCACAACAACCATTAAAACATAGTTTTACAAATAAAGAACAAGATCGACATTCTAATAATACTTATAATAACATGTAACTATAGTTTTCATTTTAATTAACATTGAAATACAATAAAAACATGGATACGATTGTTAACAATCCTACATGGAATCTCACTATTAAGGTCACCTCGGGGCTTGACAAAAGTGGCCCAAATAGCGAGGTGACCGAATTAGCGGGACTACTTTCCTATACTTTACTGTTACAAAAATAATTTGGGACTGTCACAGAGTGACATTAATTGCGAGGTGGCTGTATTACCGAGTGACAGTAAAGCGAGGTTCTACTGTAACACTATTACGAAAATGGAAAACTACTGTGCTTATCTGCTAATCCTTAGACAAGACGTGAACCTGGCAAGAGTGTACGAATTCTTAAAGTTGCATTCTGAGATCGGCTATAGTTTAAATGAAAAATCCAGTGAATCAACATGCCACATACGCTATATGTCATTTTTCTCATCTCCTTATGAACTTGTTTCATATAATATACAATTTTAGAGTAAAACGGCGCAAAAGACGAACATTTATATCCTCGTGCCATACGATTATTGTTCCGCTGGCCAGATTTACAACAGGACATTTTGCACAAGTATTGTTGTTCGAATACCAGTGCCCAACTGACATAATATGGTAGCAAGTATGATAAAATCAGTAAATATTGTTGTACATGCGCTTTCTTAAAAATATTAAAACTCAGTATGACGCATGATCGTTGTTGTCGTAAATCATGTTAAAAGGAGGCATGATAGTTTGCTTGAATCCATCCTTACCTGTTACACTGCATTCAAATCCAACCTATTTCCTCATATATTCCACATTTATATACAAATAACTTAGTATTCCGCGTACACAGGCAGTCATTTGTAAGCTCATTAAAGGGACGTATTCTATTCGTCTACCAAGAATTAGCGGGAGCAGTAATTTCTAACTGGAAGTCTGCTGTGTTGACCGTGGGAAAGCGAACATCGTTGACACAGCCCGACTCGGCCGTATTGCAAATCAAGCTTGTTTTGAAACTGGATGTTTTGTTTACTATTTTATCATGCACCCGTGGTCGTGCCTTCAAATTGCGACCGTTGTTACGGGCTTACTAAACACCATTTGGCGGGTAGTATACCTTCAACAAAGTTAGTATAGTCTTAAGAACATTACAATAATTAATACATGGGAAACTAGGAACAGACCACGTCCTTTAAATATGATTGATCCCTGGGTGCGGTCCACTCATAACACAATTAACGTCTTTCTAGTATTTTTTAGTAACGTTATGTGACATTTGAATCCAATCGTATTGACATATTCCTTAGGTGCGAATGATCAACAGTTCCCCTGCCTATTATCAGCAAAAGCCATTTCACTTACGAAGCGCAAAACTGTATGGATTATTACAACGCAGTATCCATCCATATGACACACCTGCTTAATATCATCATCATCATCATCGTTATGATCATCATCATCATTGTGCAGCTGTAGTGTCCAGTGGTTGGGCGAAGGACACAACATGTCGTTTCCAGTTTTGCATGTCTTGCGTATCCTCTGCCAGATGGTGCCTTTCCAGTACTCGTCTAGTTCGTCTCTCCATCGTCTCGCCGGTCTTCCTCTAGATCGCTTCCCTTCGTAAGGTATCCAGGTTGTGATACGCAATGTCCATCAGATATCTAGTAGCTTCTCTCTTACCCAGATGTTTTTTTTTATCCCGATATGTGATGTTTAACATACTTCTTTCCATCTTTGTTTGTGCGGCTGCTAGCTTGTTCTTTGCCTGGATGGTGAGTGCCCATGTTTCCGCGCCGTATGTCATCGCTGGAAATATGTACGAGTTGTCTCTTCAAGCATGCTCCAAAGTTACCCATGAAGATATCGCGGTGTTTGGCGAATGCTGTCCAGCCGGCGGTGATTCTTCTTTGAATTTCCTTGTCTTGTTTTTTTGTCTCTGATGCTGTATAGCTGTCCCAGGTAGACGTAGCTTTCGACGTTTTCTAACTGCGTGGTGTTGATATATATTGGTGTGTCGTTTTCTAGCATCACTTTTGTCTCCGAAATGCTCATCTTCAGATCTTGTTTTTCGCTTTCGTCAGCTGGCTCCTGCAGCAATTTTTAAATGGTTCTTGCGGTGTGTATAGTAGCGCAGATGAGTATATTGTCTGCGAAGCGAATATGACTGAGATATTCTCCGTCTATCTTCAAGCCTCTGGTTTCCCAGGTCAGTCTTCGGAATATGATTTCGAGTGTTGCGCTAAACAGCTTGGACGCAGTGGTGTCACCATGCTGTACTCCTCTATTTATCTTGACCTTGTTGCTTTCTTTGTGTAGGCATAATGTCATCGAGCTGTTGGTGTAGATGTCTGTCAGAAGTTCTATGTTCACGTCTTCTATCCCCTGTTCATGAAGCGAGGTCAGTATTGCTTGAGTTTGCGCTGTGTCGAAAGCTTTCTCGTAGTCGACGAACGCGATGCAGAGCGGGATATTATATTCTCGGCACTTTTCCTTCAGTTGGTTTACGACGTGGATGTAGTCTGTCGTTGAGTACCTGTTTCTGAATCCTGCTTGCTCTCGTGGTTGGTTTTCGTTGAGTGTCTTCTCTAGCCTGTTCGGTAGTATTTTATGAGTAATTTGTGTAAGAACTTTTTATGCTGTGGTTATTCATCTTTCTGATCAGCATTTACTATACAGCTTAGCTAGTGTCTTCGAGATGGTATTTTCTCCTGCTTGTGATGTTCAATGTTTACATGGTTGTTGCCTGATGCGTTCCTATTCTTTATATCTCTTAGCGCAGGTTCCACCACCCATGGTGTTAAGTCTGGTACATTTTTCGGGTCGGTGGGAATTATGGTGCCATGTTCACTCTCGTATATCTCGGTGTAAAATTCCTCTATTCGTTCTGTGATCGTATTGTGGTCTTGACGTTCTCTACCTTGCCTGTCGAGAAGTGTAATAAGTATCCCTCGGCCGAGGACCTGTGTTCTTCTGCATTCTTCAGGCATTTTGATGTCACAATCGTTTATCGTATGGTCTCTTGGTATTTCCTGATGTCCAGGTTCGCTTTCTTCTTGGTGGTCTTGCACATTTCTGCGTACTCTGTTTTTTTTAAATATAATCGCTGTTTTCCACCATTTCTATTTTCTTTTATATATATATATATAAAAAGGAAAATAGAAATATATATATATATATACATATACATATATATATATATATTCACACATATATATATATATATATTTACAAAGGACACACACACACACACACACACACACACACACACACACACACACACACACACACACACACACACACACACACACACACACACACACACACACACACACTCTCTCTCACACACACACACGCACGCACACACGCACACACGCACACACACACACACACAAAGGACAAACCAAGATATGATCATAGAACGAATAGAGACATTCTACACCGAGCTATACGACAGTAAAGTAAGTATATGTTTGTTTGTGTGTGTGCCAGTGCAGCAACGCTGCGCTGATTGGCTGAAAATGGATATATCGTGTTTTGAAAAGAAAAAAAACACAGATGGCGCTTATCTCGTTTTGAAAACAAATGTTCTTTTGTACATATAGTTTATTGGGGATTTGTAGCGTTTTTATATAAATTAGATAGCATTCTAGCTGAACGCGTGTTTAAACAAACGTTTCGACCTTGTTTGGGCGAAATTTCAAAAATCACCGTCACAGCTTTTTCCCTGAAACCCTTCGTATACAGGGTATGTGTGTATATATATATATATATACTTATATATATATATATATATAGAGTTATGTGTTTATTTTCCCAATATTTTACACGTGTTGTGTAAAACATAAATGGAAATAAAGAAAACACAATTATGATGCTATTATAGTGTAACTATATAGCGCAAATGTTCACGTAGTATATTTTGATATATTTACCAATGCATCGAGAGAACGACATCATGAATACTACTGTATTTGGTCTGTCTTATAGATTGTCGCGGATTTGCGTTTTTATATTTTTAATGTGATCTTGTTTATGCTAATTTGATAATTAAGGTTGTACAGTATATGGTGTAGAACCAGGGGTTCCCAAACTGTGGTCCGCGGCCCTCAGGTGATCCGCGGGGTAGTTTGAGGTGGTTCCAAGGGACATTGCAATATCCCTGTTAATTGAGGACATTTAATTCTACAAAGATTTGCCCGAAAAGATGACTACTGCTGAGATATTCAAATTACTGAACGAAGTCACCGTTCCCCACTCTTTGGATTGGCGAAATTGTATCGGCAACTTCGTGAACACAAACCCTCTCAACACTCGTTTATTCACAATTAAGTGTGAGGAAATGGGGCAGGCCAAGAAAACGTCTTGCTTCACACGACGTAAAGCCGATGATACATTGACTCTTAAACCCATCCGTTTATCGGATGCGTTTTACGCGAGCGTTAAACGTATGCGTAAAGGCGTGAAACATTGACGCGCATATGGTGCGTAATATGTGCATAATTCCACAGATAATGGACGACAGCAAAGTATTTCTCAACATGGATTTGGAGAGCGAGGACGACGTTATACTTCTTCTTGGCTAATAACTGATATCCTACGAAAACGAAAACAACGGGGCTACTGGGAGCACGAGATTGTTGAACGGCGACGGAAGCGACGTGAATCGTGGTAGGAAATGTGGCGCGGGTTGTAGAGGTACGGCCTCCTCCGGACCTCCTCGATCAGTTCCCCTAGATCTGCTCACGCGTCGAGGCATTTTTGCAACACGTGAAAAAGTAAGGGGGACACCCCGTCCGACGTCATAATTTGGGAATCCTTGCTCCGTTTAGGGAGCGTTAACGCACCATTTAGTAAACTGTTCGAAAGTGACGTCAAACGCATCCGCTAACGCACCAATGTGTCATGTCACACTTAAAAGCATGTCTTCAAAAAACCGAGTGTTAATGGATGCATTTTACGGACGTTATACGCAATACGCATTACGCATTGTTTACGCATCAATGTGTCATCGGCTTCATGTGGCTGTCAAAATGGAAAATAGAGAAACGTGCATGTGTACGAACTTCACGCACTAGCTAAGCTCTCCACTGTCAGATGTTTTGACAGATCTGCTGTTCATCTCACCTGCCAGATGTATTTCATGAAGTCAATGAACTTATTTGGAGGGACACGAGGACATGAACTCACACAAGAGGAGAAAGTACGTGCTTTAAAGAGAAAACTCGACATCTGGGAGAGGCGAATGAATGAAGTGTCACCGAGATGTTCCATTTGCCACAGAGATTATGCAAAGCCGTCCTGCTAATTCGGCAGGGATGAAGAAAACAGGTGGTCAACATCTCGAAAAGTTCCAGGACAAATAAATTATCACAGTACTTCCTCAGCCTCCAGACAGAGCTAAACTCAGAATATGGTTGGATTCGCAATTCCTTTTCAGTAAGACTGGGAACACGATGTCATCTCAGGGTGCAACAGCAAGGTGAACTGGTTGAACCGCCCTGTGACAAAACCCGGCAGTTTCGTTTCAACACCATGCACTTTATATATTTTGTGGGAAGTGTTCAAACATAATTGGCAACTTTCTTTGGCGAGGCACTGGAAGTTCTCCTTCCGTTCTTGACTAGTTATTTGTGTGAGGCTGGGTTTTCAGCACTAGCAGCGATGAAAACAAACTATCATACCAAATTTGACGTTGAAGATGACACCAGGCTGAGTCTGACAGCGATAACACCACAAATGGATAAACTGTGCAAAGAAAAGCAGGCACAACAATCCCATTGAAGTCAGCAGTTTGTAAACTAGTTTGTGAACATTAAGCTGGATGTGCATTTGTACGTTTGACTGAACCCCCATCTCTCATTCTCAAATTCTTAACGCTGTAGAACAGGTTGAATACTGTGCAAAATATTCTTGGTTGCTCTCCTCCATGTTCCCTGCTGTACAGGGATGAGGGTCAGGTACATTAAAGCTGACCCACTCCCTGTGTCTTTTCCTTCCACAGTTTTCTGTCCATCGCTCCCTCTCTCCATCTATCATTTCCCCCTGATCTTCTCACGTCCCTCCTCACGCAGTCCTCCCATCTCAGCTGTGGCCTTCCCCTTTTCCTGTGTCCTTTGTGTTGTTCCGCCTTTGCTCTCTTCGATATTTTTCCGGCACCCATCCCTGCCATGTGGCTTGCCCATCCCCCCCGGCTTCTCAATAATAATCCTGTTAAACTGCATTGCATTACAACCTCTTTTCTCAGGTCATTCGTCCTTCTTCTGTCTACCCTCTTTGTTCTTGTTATTCTTCTAATCCAGTTGTTTTCACAAACTTGCTGCTATTGTTGTTGTTTTGTCAGCGCCACTGTCTCTACATGCTATGTAACACACACTATCATGACTTTCTCCTTCAGCTTTTTCGAGATTTTCCGGTCCATTATGACTCCCTCAACCTTTCTCCAAGCTTTCGCTTCGGCGTCGCACCTCACCATCCTACATCCGCCCATCCGCCGTAACCATTCCTCAAAGGTACACAAAGCCGTCCACTTGCTTAATTTCCTTTCTATCCAACCTGATGTACAATTCCTCTCTCTGTTGTCCAGCCCACATCACTTCAGCCTTCTTCAGGCTCATCCTCAGTCCGTGTTTCTTGAACACCCTGTTCCATTTCCCCAACATATTTTGTAGCTCTTGTTTGCTTTCTGCTACTATGGCAAGATCGTCTGCATACATAATTCTTCTGAGAACATCCTTCATGCTGATCTTCATGCTAATTAGTTCCATCACCATGATGAATAGTAATGTGCTTAGGGCACTTCCTTGCCTCAATCCGATGTTAACTGGAAACTCTTCCGACATCCCAGATCCAGCCACAACTCTTCCTTTTGTTCTTTCATATATTGCTCCCACCATCCTGGCTTCTACTTCTGACACTCTCATCCATCTCACTGTTGCCATCACCATCTCTCTTGGGACTGTGTCATAGGCCTTTTCCAGGTCCAAAAATCCCATGGCCATTCTCCCTTGCATCTCCAACCTCTTCTCCACAAGCTGTCTCAATGCAAACATCGCATCCGTCGTCCCTCCGCCCTTTCTGAATCCCTGTGGTTCTTCACCTAATTCCTGTTCTACTTTCTTTCGAATCCCATCCATGATCCTCTCTAGCAGCTTCATTACGTCTATTAGAAGTGTGATGCCTGTGTAGTTCTCTGGATCTTGCACATCTCCCTTCCTCTTCCACATTGGGACAATTAGCCCTGTCAAACACTCTTCTGGTAATTTACCTTGCCTCATGCATGTACTCAGCAGCATCTTTCTCCGGCTGATTCCACTCTCCCCTGATGTCATTACCATCTCAACACGCATCTAATCGATACCAGGTGCTTTCCCATTCTTCATCCCTTTTAACCCAGTTTGCATATCTGTATCAGTAATATCGGCTAACTCCAATTTCCATTCTACATAAGATGATAACTCCAAGTCATTGTTATTTCCTTCCTGTTTCAGAAGCTCCTTGAAGTAATTATCCCATACCCTCAACACTGCTTCTATTTCTATCACTAACTTCCCATTTCTATCATTGATCACCGGCCCACCTTTCACGTCCTAACTATTCTCATCCCTGTTTCGGGCCATTCTGTATATCATCTTCTTTCCACCATCATCATCTTGATTGCTGTACATATCTGCTTCCATGTCACTCCTCGCCTTATCAAAGCTCTCTAGGCCGTTTTCTTTTTCTGTCTGTATATGTGTATCAGCTTTGTATCCGGTTGATTTACCCTCTCCTTTGTCTTCTCTATTTCTTTCAATGTTTCCTTCTTTTCGCGCAATGCTACTGCAACTTCGTTTGTCTACCATCCTTGGTTAATTCTTGTAGACACTCCGCCCGATGTTCTTCCACGTAGCTCCTTTGCAGTTCCCACAAATGCTTCTTTGCACTTTTTCTATTCTTCCTCCAGACTGCAACTTCTTCACTAAGCTCTTCATATTTAGCTGTCCCCCCCTCCTTGTATTCAACAGCGACATCGTCTTTGCACCTCACCACTTAATAATCCTGCGGTCTACGGTCTTAATTTGTTTCTTCTTCTGCATACGCACGGCGAACACCACTGGCTTGTGCTGTGTCGGACATGGTCCCCAGCTACAACTTTGCAGTCCTTAATCGTCCGTAGTTGCTGCCTCCGGACTATTAATAATACTAACAATAATATAGCTTCCATTGCGCCTAAATCCTTGGAAACCAAGCTCAGAAGCGCATCAAAACAAAAGGATTGGTCAATCTCAAAATCCACAAGTAGTCTCCCAGTTGTCAACAGATGGGTCAAGGCGCTAGCGAGCTACGGTGGATAAGCTGATCTAGTTCCGTTTTGTGCTGTCCACGTCTATATGTAATCCTGGGGCTCTCTCTCTCTTCTGGAAGAAAGAGTTAGCCATTGCTAAGCTATTTCTAGCCATCAGTTTCACCAGAACTCGACCCTCTCTCTATTTCTCACTCCCCATCCATGTCTGCCAACACTCTCCTCTTCACCTGGTTCCGCTACTCCAACATGTGCATTAAGTCTATACACAACATCACCTCCAACTCCACCAATCCCATCCTCCTCTCCAATGCATCCCTGAACTCCTCTTTCTCTGTCTCCATCCTTCCTGTCTGTGGCCCGTATACAGACATAACACACACCAGCTGTTTCCTAATCATCAGCCATGCCATCACTGTGCGCCCCTTTCATGCCAACTCTATTACTTCTTCCATCGCCTCCTGCGTGCAGTAGCTTCAATTCACACATCAGCATTCTCGCTCTACCCCGTTCAATTTCGTTTCGCTGTACGCACAGCACCTCCAATCGCCTTCTCTCCATCATCTCCACCAACTCAACTGCTTTCCCGCTCATTGAGCCGACATTCAAACTGCCTACCCGGACTTCACATTTGGATCGCTGCCGGCCGGACGATTCCCTTGGACTTCGTTGTCTTCTAGCCGTTGCCAGGGTAAACGGCGCGTCGGTTGCCCCGGACGCGGTAGCCCTCTCGTAGACCGTTGCTTGTACTATCATATGATTTGGGACATCATAGCCACTCAGCAGCGTTGCCCTGGCTGACATGCTGATACGGTTTCATGTCTTTTTTCCTTCTCCTAGATTACCTGCCTACCATGGCTAGTGAGCGTGATCTGTCCTGTACTATTTGTTCACAGTTGGGAGTTAGAATGGTACAGCATCGGGACGTATCCACACGCTGGTGGGCCATGCACACTGCACCTTTAAGGCTCCAAAAGGTGCCCAGTATCCGCAGTGTACCAAAAGGAGGTTGTGCTGAAGTTTTGTCTATGGAGAGGCTATGTACCAGCAGGGGAGACTTACGCACTCAGCTCCCTTTTCACTCCAAGGAGGCTGCAGCTGAAAGCGAGAGTACGAAGCACAATCTACATACTACACACCACACTACAGCACCAGGCGCATCACGCAGACCTGTGTTAAACACCACACCACTGTTAAACACCACACACACAAACACTTTGATGCGATAATTATTTTAATACACTTTGGTGAAAATGAACATCTTCATATTTGATCATATTGTGGCAATACAGTGGGCCTCAGTGGCTTTAGCAGCCCCATCGGTTGGCCTTAAGGAAAACTATTTGGGAACCCCTGGTGTAGGACACTGTACTAAGACTATCAAATATTTGCTATCACAGGGCCACACTGAGGGTTTAATAATTGTATATCTTCTATATATTGTTGCTAGGAAACAATATATATAAGATATGTCTTGTTGCTATGAAACAGGTAATGTGATGGATAGTTCAACAGCAAACGTTCCTAAAACTTTTTACATATCCAATTCACAAAACGACTACATAAGTTTTTTTATTGGTTAGTTGGGATGTTAGCAAATCATGTCAATAACGTATAGCATACCTTCCAGTCATACCTTATTTTCTTTTTTACCAAAAGTGTTATAGAACATATTATTTATTTTTATTTTTTTACAATGGTTTCTCGTTTCTGGATGTACAGATAAACTACTCTATTTTGTGCTGCTTGGAATGTACACATTTTGTGACACATTACTTTTAGTTTATCCGTAACAATGTTTAGTAATTATACATAATTTTTGTATCATGCTTATAATAATAATAATAAATAACTTCTTAAGCGCCAATATCCTCAGACAATCCGAGCTCAGTGGCGCACCAAAACCAAAGGATTAAGCATTCTCGTACTCGTGTGCTAGGTGAAAGTCGTCAACAAATGGATGGATGTGCTAGGAAGCTAGGGAGGATAGGCGATATTGAAAAGATAGGTTTTGAGGTGACGACGAAATGTAACAATATTTTCTGCTAATTTAACATTAACGGGAAGCGAATTCCATATAGTTGGCGCGGCAACTGAAAAAGCTCGAGTTCCAGCCTTTGTCTTAACTCTAGGAACAGATAGCAACTTCGAACTAGACGACCGAAGTTGTCTGGCTTGTCTGGCTGGTGTAAGCATTGAGTGTAAATAACTAGGTTGTTTGGATGAAAGGGCTTGGTAGGTGATTGTGCAGATCTTAAACATAATGCGATATCGCACGGAGAGCCAATGCAGTGATTTTAGAAGTGGCACTGAGCGGGAGAATCGAGGAGATTGTGTGACTACCCTTGCTAAACAATTTTGGACGCGTTGTAGTTTTCCAATATCCTTGATAGCAATATTATGAAGGAGGGAATTGCAATAATCTAATCTGCTGCTAACAAGAGCTGTTGCGATAGTCTTAGCGACAGAAAACGACATATGTCGGCGAATGCGGCGAAGATCACGGATATGATAAAAACAGCAACGGCACGTTTGGGATATGTGTTGTCTGAAATTTAAGTCGCAATCAAAGGTCACTCCTAGATTCCGAACTGATGCTGCTGGTGTGATAGTTTGACTCAGGATGCATGTTGGAAAAAAGTCATTTAGTTTACCTCGCTGCATTGGAGTACCAATGATGAGGAATTCAGTTTTGTCTGCATTTAATTTTAATTTACTATCGGTCATCCATGAAAAAACATCTTGGAGACAATCGTTGAGTCGGTTTAGAGAATGACTTGTATCGGGCGTGGCCAAGGAAATGTAGATATTTGTGTCATCTGCATAAAGGTGATGATCCAAGTTATGACTTTGGATTACAGAGCTGAGTGGCGTAGTGTAGAGAGTGAAAAGCAAAGGCCCAAGAACGGAACCCTGGGGAATGTCACATGAAGTGGGGAGTGAGGTTGAAAAGTAATTATCTATCTTTATACATTGATGTCTATTGGTTAGATATGAAGAAAACCAGGTCAGAGCTGTGCCAGATATGCCATACCACAATGATAAACGTTTGACAAGAGTGTTGTGATCAATGGTATCAAAGGCGGCATACAGATCAAGCAAGGTAAGTGCAGTTACTTTGCCTTTATCAATGTTTAATATAACATCATTAGGAGAGCAGTCTCAGAAGAATGAAATTGTTTGTATGCTGATTGGAGCACACTGGATAAACAAGTTGAGCTAATATGACGCCTTAGACGGCTTGCTACGACTTTCTCAAGTATCTTAGAAATAAAGCTAAGATTAGAAATTGGTCTATAATTTTTGAAATAATCTTTTGGCAGAGAAGTCTTCTTGAGAACAGGATTTACGTGTGCGTGTTTAAAATCATCTGGGAATTTACCCGAACTTAGTGATAAATTTATGATATTCGTTATTGTACCAAGTAAAGAGTCAAGACATGCTTTTAGTAGTATGGTTGGTAATGGATCGAGATCGCATGACTTATTTGGGGAGGACATTATTATTTTCCTCACTTCATCAACTGTGGCTGGCTCAAACAATACAAGTGGATAATTTACTTGTGGGGAGTCCACATTTACAATACTTAAAGTGTGACATGGAAAAGCAGAACGTATAAGACTTATTTTATCTTTGAAATGACTAGAAAACGAGTCACACAGAGATTTGACTGACACATGACTAGGTAGAGATGAAGGCGGCCGCCTATGTAAAATATGATTTATGCAGTTCCATAGCTGACGTGGATTATCAGAGTTACTCGAGACCATGTTTGTGTAACAATTTGATTTAGCTTTGGCCATTTGTCTGTTGCAGTAGTGACACTGTTTAGAATATCGTGATCTGTCCAAAGGCGAGCGTGATTTGCGCTATACACGTTCAAGATAGCGCCGGCGCTTTTTAGATTGTAGAATTTCAGGAGTCATCCATGGAGCGTGTGGCTTTTGGGACATACTATTTAGATCTCAGGGGTGCATGTTTATTAAGTAAATCTTTGAGTACTTGACAGTACTGTCGACACAGATCTGACAGATGCTCTTTGGGTTTACTGATGAGGTCGGATTTAAGGATGTCTGTCATTAATGCGGCAATGTCAATCTTATGGATCGGTCGGTAAAACACTTTGTTTTTGGACTCTGCGGGAATTCTAGGAACTTTGAGATCAGCAGTGATAGCGTGGTGGTCTGATAAACCATCTGAAGCAGTAGGTGTCTGAATATTGTTACAATGTGAGCGGGTGATTAAGAGATCGAGCCAGTGGCCATGTATGTGCGTTGAGAAGGTAACATGTTGTTTCATGTCATAGGATGCCAAAATGTCATTAAATGTACTTGTTGTTGATGAAGGTGTGTCCAGATGAAGATTAAAATCACCGAGTATATAAAATTCTGAATAAATAGTTGCCAGATTTTCAAGTAGATCCTGGAATTCTTCAAAGAAATGGGCAGGGTGTCCTGGAGGGCGATAAATGCACACAAAATAAGCAGAGAAAGATGAATCGGAAATTTCGGCACAGATGGCCTCAAGGCTGGAGTAATCAGGGTTTGAATGCAAATTAACTTTGAACTGTTTTGAGACGAGAAATCCAACACCACCACCTCGTCCAACTGAACGTGGGCGATGATGGAAGGTGAAACTGGAAGGAGAAATGTCAGCAATGCATGCAGCTGTGTCATGTGGTCTGAGCCAGGTCTCAGTGACTGCAAGGATGTCTATTGTCTTGGAAGTTAATAAATCGGTAAGCGAGGCTGTTTTGTCTCGAATAGATCGAACGTTAGTGGTGGCTACTCGAATATTGCGCCTGATAGCAGGTCCAGGATTAAGACTTACATTTCCTGCTAGTAGTAAAATAATTGCCAATTTAAACGTTGGTTTAGAGCGGGGGATTGGCAGTAACTTTCTATTAAAGCAAATATTAAGACATGGCAAACTGTGAAGATGTGACAAGGAATTTTGTGTTCTCATGTACTGAGAAACTGTTAAAATGACAGCCGACCGTTGGGGACTAAGTGGCTTGCACAGCGTAAAATCGTGACCTCTCGAAGCAGCAGAACAGGATAAAAATAAAACACACAATAAAAATGCTGGTGACATTGTCTTTCCTCGAAATGGTGAAGAATAAAATGATAATGTCTCATAAAAATAATAAATAATTGAAAATAATAAAATATTCTAAAACTGTATAATTGTACTAAAAATAATGTAAATTTCTAGGTTATTAAAGAGTGGGTTGGCGATAAACAATGGCAATATTACAGGTCGTATGATTGTTCGCGCTCAGCAGGCCTGTGCTAAGTAACTAGACGTTTAAAAAGAACGTCTTGTTGAAAAGGCCTGTTAGTATATAGCACCTGACATTCCTTACAATGTTATTTATGTAATGGCTATGTGTCTTGCTTTTTACCAATACAATCGTGTTTTGTGTAGAGTATAGCTCGTTCGATTGATCGGTTTTTTGCTGTTCTTAAACTTTCAGGGCTGTGAGCCAAAGGTTGATCGCAGGACATTATTGGCAACACATGCCTTCAAACAGTTAAATCATTTGATGTAGATAAATAAAAGGTAATAAATAATACTAATTAAACTTACTTGCTGAACACAGAGGAATTGCTAAGTCAGCGTCGTTCATTAGTTTATCTACGTAGAAATAGGAAACAAAGATATATAAATATGGCGGACGCCGTCGGGAATATCGTAAGATTTCGACACGTCCGTGGACATGCCGATTAACATTTTTATATGTGAAATTTTTTCTTAGAATCCTTCGATATGGAGTGAATCGAAAACTGCACTAATTTCTTCAATGCACGCATGGCATATTTCGCTGGCATAAAAAAATCTGATTTGCGAGATGAATACCTTAGACAAAATATCGCCTGAATTTTAAATGTCGTGTGCTATTATGTCACAAGGCATTTCAAATTAATGCAATATTTGACAAAGACATTGATTATTTGTCTCGCTTGCACCTGGTACAGGCAATCTGTACAACAAAGGACACTTCCGAGGGTCACTGGAGTCTTGGTGACAAATTCAAAAAGGCTTGGCGATCCAGTTTTGGGTCGCGACCCACGGTTTAAGCACCCGCTGAACTATACAGTAATTTTTGTTTGGCATTTATGTAGGTATGTAGGCAGGTATGTAAATTATATTTACCATCTACAAAGATAAATTCCATTTAATGTTATTTATTAAACATGGCCCATTCATGTGAAATGTGTACATTTGGTACACAAAAATGAAATGCTCTACACAAACAGTTCTCTTGCTGCTTGTTTACCATATATTTATATTCATATATGGGTAAAAGTAAAATATGTGACTGGTATTTCAAATTGAACTTTCTGTATACGAGTGTTTTCCTAAGAGGTCGAGCTGTCACTCCGTATAGTTATTTTTCAATTAATATAACTATTTACGTACGAAACAATGCATACGCTGAATCTACAATTCTCGTGTATGAACGCCGCGTCGAACGGCAGACCTCTGATTGCACCGCAAAAGGTGTGACGTAGCACTCAATAACTTAGAGTAACGTTTTGCCGTTGCATTTCTGCGGTACGTTGCGCTTAATTGGGTTAGTTAAAAGTGTCTACTGTTGACAACTGTTACAAACGTGAATTATACTACTAATACTACTAATTATACTATTGCTGCACGACATCTCATAAATCAAACATTCCCGCATACAGTTGTCACTTTAAAAACTTTGCATTTCTACAGCATATACGACGGAATGTCCGAACCCACTACGTGTTTTCTGATGGCTTGACGGAGGTTTTGTTAGGCAAGGGGTCAGGTGATGGATGGGTCAATTCTGGTTTGCAAAACAGACTTCGCCTACAGCCAATATATGTTCGTTACGTTGTCAACAATTTAGACACACGCAGCAGTGTCAGGTCTGGGCGACTTTAAGCAAGATTGGCACTGAGACTGAGACCACTGCTTGTATCATCTAAGTATAAATGTGCATTGCAGCTCAGACTCGCAGAATGTCTTATGGACAACAAAAACGGACACTACCAAACCCTATATTAGAATTACTGTATGCACGCATAGGCGTCCAATATAATGAGTAACTGGACTCAATAAAGAAATACTTGGCTTTTGGTTTTGTATTATTTTGTTGTAATTGCTTTGGTATGATGTGACGGAGTGGGATTGTTGGTCGTGTAGTGACAGGGTGGGATGTTTGGTATGTGACGGGGTGGGATGGTTGATCGTGTGTTTGCTAGGAGACCAGGTGCGAAGCAATCGTCAGTTTTCATAATGACAGGTTCACACACACGCACGCATGCTCACAATAATAATAATAAATACTGGCTGGAATCACTAGTAAGTACAGTAGCCTTAATAACTGCACATGTCATAATGCACACGTTACCATTACACTGAAACTATATTATGTTCCCCACATGTGATAATTGTGCGGTCACGGGGGGCCTACACTTATATTATACTGAACAGACCAGCATGTGTGAGAACTATCTACAAAAGAAAATGGAAACATTTGCTTTTTCTACTTATTTGAGATAATCTGAATTGTTTGATTGGGTGTGTTGCAACTTGACGCAATAATACATGTTCTTCACCGTTATTGTAATCGTATGAACAATAATACATTGACATATTAATTGGATTCAGGTATGGCAACCATCGATGTTAATTACTACAATCCAACATTTATAAATTTTATGTTTAAAATATGGTTTTGATTATTACATTTCATACACTCTTTGCCATTACCAACGTTGTTTTATTTTACCGTTACCAGGGATGCCGATGACAATCTAACATTGCAGACCTATTTTATTTTCTGTTTTTAATCACAAATAAATGATATTTTGTTCTTTACAAATAATTCACATCAAGCTTTGCTGCTTCATAAGAATGTCGGTACACTTAGTATTAATACTAGCTAAAACCCGTACCAATTAAACATTTTGCTTTACCGTTACCATACATATTTTACGATAATGATCCATATAACAACAATGATTACAATTTCATTATTAATTTTCCTGTTCTTGTTAAAATGACTTACAATCAAATATACTTGCTACATAAATAATTTATATATATACATTATTTATATATAAATTATATTTAATATACATATATATATATATGTTCGATTCTTACAGAAGCGCAGCTCATTGTAAATTATATGATTTGCTTTATGCAAATCAATCAAAAACAGGATGAAATGTACATGTCCGTTTTCGATTTTGAGGTAACTTTGTGTGTCGTTTTTGTCGTTTCATAGGTCTATGTTACCAACCGAATGTTAGGTCAATATGACCTTCCTTTCCAGATACAGAGGTAATCAAAGTTCGACCCGCCCTTGAAACCCGACGACCTTTCAGGTATTATAACTCCTCTCCTAACCGATATACATATGTGATGTTGGTGTCATTTTTAGTCACACAAACATTTTGACCTGAGCAGGCAAAAACATGTAACCTCCGATTTCGCTGATGTTTATGTTGAAGCATACATATTTAGCAATAATCAATGACAGTTTGACCATGTGCACTTGAATACTAGAGGAGTTATGCAATTAGAAAGGCATTTCTGACGTCGCTTAAAATGTTTGATGTATATTCCCAACCCAATTTTAAAACAATCTAATCTTTGTTTCCACAGATAGAGGTCATCAACGTTTGACCAGACCTTGACTACCTGATGACATTCCGGCTGTTATAACTTCACTCCTAGGCGACCCTACAGATGTGATGCTGGTGTCATTTTAAAGCTCTTAGACTTGTCTATATTTATGGATAATCAAACAAATATATGTTCGTTGTGTATCACTTGATCAACATATCAACCAATAATAACAAATTTGTAGTTTACTTCATGCTGCATCCTAACTAGTGATATACATGACGTCTGCACAAATAATACTGTGGATAGCATCGCAGGAACGGATAAATTGGTTGTGAATGTGAAAGAAATCCAATACCATAATTGTACAGATTAATGTTAAAAGGAATACAAATTATTTCTTGAATTCATATTATATTTATTGTTACATTCTGCTGTGTATTTTCACTTCCACCAAGAACGCAAATTAAACATAATTCAATAAATTAGTAATTTCACATTATACGCTGTGCAACTGGCCTTCTTCGAATATATATATTTTTGGCGCGCTTTACGGTATGCCTAGATTTGACGTCACAGTGGAGGTATATGCGCCAGAACTGGCCCTTTGATGCATTCATTGCATGTTTACAAGGATAGCTTTTGAGTCGAAACGAGCGTCAGAATGAGTTATTGTGCGGTATTCCGACAAACACTAGTCGTAATATAGGAACAAGCAGTTATAATACTGATGATGAGGATAGGTGAAGGTCGCCCACTATTTACAGTGCTACAACAGTGCCTCCTCGAATAAGCAGCGAAATGTGTAGTTAAACTTCATGTTCGAACCTGGGAATGAACAGAGAGTTCCGTGGATCGCCCAAGATGAAACGGATGCAGACAATTTGAGGTATCTCTAAGTGAACTTATCTTGACATTGGTACAACTTTTAGTTGTGATCTGAACAATTATTTCCCGCCAATGGACACTACAGGTGGTTACATTTTTCCTTACTTGTTCTTTTCCTTATTATCCTTCTTATCCTTCACTTGTGTTTAATCAAAGTAACGTTTAATTGTAATTTGCTTTTGAATGTCATCATTACAAAACCAAACGTGACCTTTTTAACGATTTTCTTAACGCTATGTCAAAACTCGTTTTAGCTATGTTAACGTTATTGCATAGGCTCACTTACAAAATGTTATCAAAGGACTTTATAGTACCAATGATGTTTTCTATAAAGCATTTAATGTTTTTGATATATGTTTTTTTGCTAACATTTACTCTTGAGCGAACTGCTCCACATGAAATGACGTTGTATTTAAATGGTGCAATTTCATATCATTTACATTTTAGTCTACAGCTATATGGTGTGCATCGATGTATATTGATATACGGTCAATATTCACGTTGTTTTCATTTTTGGGGAGGGCAATGTTTATACATTTTCTTTTCACTACGTTTAGTGTTAGTTACTTTACATTTTTATTTTTGGGACAGTGCACTATGTATAATATTTCCCCTAAGCTTACTGTCTACTCAATAATCATGTTGTGTTTTGTTCGATATACTCATTTACTTATTCTAACTCTACGTTCATATTGTGACAGTACTTATGCTGTAATTTATTTTTACTCTTTTTGTGCTGATGCAATAAGTACATTGTGTTATATATGCATGCTGAATATTCGTAACATTCTCTTTTATAAAATGTATTTGTATTACGCTCAGGTTATAGCTTGTGCAGCTCTTTCACGTCTATGTTTATATGTACGAATTGTGGCAGATTTGCACACTAGTATACATAAGTTTTTCCATGAATATATTTAAAAACAATCTAATAATAGATCAGATCAAGTTGCACTGCTTCATGTGAATAGCACATTTGATATTAATAGTACTCGTTAAAAACATACAAATTAAACATTTATTTTTGACATGTTACTTTACTGTTACTGTACACTTTTCTCGAGAATGGTCCATATGTTTAATTATATACTAGAACATTATCAGAAGGTCCTCTTATTGGGACCTTTGTCCAGGACCGAGGAAAAGATTGACTTAACTTAGCAAAAATCAACTTATGTGAGTTCGAGTTACCTGGAGTGCACTGTATATGACCAGTGCATACAGGTAATTATGCTGAAGCAAATTAAAAGTTGGCAAACGTAATGGATTGGGATTTTAGCTTGACTGAATCAGCATATCAGGGTTCTTTTGTATTTCTTTTCCATTTAGCCACCTGTACACATGGTGATAAGTCCCATAATGTAATATCTAAATTGAATTAATCTGCATTGTGTTGAATTAGTTAACTCATATTTAGGCTCAGTTTCCTAAGTTCAACTTTGTTTATTAGTGAAGAAGATATCTGACTTTGTTTTGCCACATTAGTTCCGTGTGGCTTTTGCTGGGAATATGTACATCACTACATGTTTCAAATGGATTTGTGTAATCGATCGATTTGTGCATCCAAATGCACAACATCCCGTCAATATGTTGCAAAATAGGAGTACATAATAACATGTATGCTTTCTTATGCTCATCATGTTTGGATTGTGTTCTATAGCATATTCTTCAAAATTTGTTGAAACAAGTTTGTGTTAAGTGAACTATACTGGGAGAAGTGTATGAAAAGGTGTCGACAAAGTTACTTTTACAATAATTTAGAAAAATCATAAAATATAAATGTTCCACAACATTCTAAATGTTTTAGGGGTCTTCTTAAAATATGCGTTACTTTTAAAGTTTTGTAATTTTATAACTTTATTTCCATCATACAATGGCCATTTTATTTGTCAACGAAACAAATTCAATTGATTTTCCTCTAAATGATGTACCTAGTGAAAACGGAATAAGTTAGATTTCGTATGTTTTTATATTCCAACAAAAATAATTCCAATCATTCAATGTCATCAGCGGCTTCGTGCGTGGAGAGCTGGTGTTTTTTCTTTTAAATCAACCCGTCTGTCATGAGCTATCACTATGTTCATTCTCCGTTTATTCCATATATTTTCTTTCTTTTCTTTGCTGAATCTGTGACATAAACAACAGCTGGTCCACGTTTCCTTTTGATAATTTTATCGGTCACGACTCATTCGCATGGCGGTGGCTAATCCAAATACACACATGTTGATGACGTTTTTCTATACGCGCAGTTATTTTTTCGATATATTGTCAGGGTCATTAGTGATTAATAAAACATATTTCTAATGAAATAAAGGCATAGAACTACATGGAGTAATCATGTTAACAAGATTATTTAATAATTGCGTACATTACAAAGCGATTAAAATTATCAAAGAATCGCTTTAAAGAATATCTAAAACGCTAAGGTCATGCTACACATAAGCATAGAGGCAATGGACAATCATTGACTGAAACTCGCTGAACTCTCAATGTTTTGTTTTCAACATGTTATCTGCCAGTAATCTTTCGCTCCAAACTGCCAAGAATTCTCGCCAGTATGAAACTGTTAACATCGCTTCTACGTTGAACACCATTTAAGTCTATCTATTAGTTCCTTATCTATGCATATATTTCATTTAGTCGCATATGAGATAAATACCATAGTTTACTTATGATCAACACTTGTCATCATTCGTCTTTTCCTATTTTGACGGCACTGAACCAGTGGCAGTTCAAGTGTGAAGTGTGCCGTTTGATCAACTTAAACATTTCACCAGCTTATTATTATAAAACAAAGGACAGAGTTGTTAAGACGAGCATAATATGCGGGAAATGTTGACCTTGCGCATAAATGCCCCCGAATAATGTATCGTCACGTGTCCAATGATGTGCCATTGTTGTATCGTGTAATTTTTCTTTTCTGTTTAATTGCATATTTTATTGATTACGTTGAATTTTGTGTGTGCATGTTTCAGTAAACCTGGTTGTGTAAACATATTAGGTTTGAGAAAAATTACACAATATCGCATTGCCACGCGTCTATGCTACAAAACAATACGGCTCTCTGTCCGTCTGTTTTTTGTCTGTGGTCCCATATCTCGTTATTTATGTATGCATGGGACTGGTGTTAGTTTTGTATGTGATCTAATTTTGTATGTAATCATTGAGGGTGGTTCGTAATTTTTTTTCTTCTCTATTCTTTGTTATTTAGGGTATTCATATAATGCACTGTTAAATAATTAGTTAGCATGGCATGTTGATATATGTTCTTTGGCACGAATTATGATTTGCATACAATTACGCACATATATAAAGAATACAAGCAATTTATAATGTATTAATGAAAACATGTTTGCTAGGACAAATTTGGCAGTGCCGCGGTCATCGCGTACAAGTAAAAAGATGGCGTTCAACATTGGACACGCTCATTTGTTGATGTGCCTTCTTCATATGTTCTGACAAACCCAGTATGTCAAATTATGCATCACTATGTCAGATGTATAGATAATGATAGCTCAGGTTCACATAGCCTAACAATTGCAGTATGAGGTCTTCCATCTATTAAATACAAATTTCAAGTGAACCAACATGTCCCATTCACTACGCACACACACACACACACACACACACACACACACACACACACACACACACACACACACACACACACACACACACACACACACACACACACACACACACACACACACACACACACACACACACACACACACACACACACACACAGACACACACACAAACACACACACACACACAAAACACACACACACACACACATATATACATGTATGTAAATATATATATATACATATATATACATGTATATATATCTACTATATGTGTGTGTGTGTGTGTGATATTAATGTCAGCTAATGTCTTTCAGTAATGTTAATAATAATATTAATAATAATAATATATATGAGTATATATATATATATATAACTTTCCTCAAATCCACGTAAACTTGCTGTCACATAATGTGCAATTTTAAGATAAAACGTAGCAACAAACAAAACATTATGTCCGCGTCACCGTCGCCGTAAATTCACCACCATAACCTGAACAGGGGCACATTTCAAAAGGCCCATTATAAAAGGTCTGCGGGCACACAAAATTCATTAACCTAATTTTTTATTGTGATAATTCAAAATATGAAGATTGTGGAAATAAATAACAAATGTCGTCATTGTAAATATCGTCCTTTATAAAGTTGACAACACTTTTAGATTTCATCAGAAATTTTTTATCTGAAAATGCCATGTCACACAACCTTTCAAATTATGGCATGCGCAACCATGATTACACAGAGAACTATAGGAATTGTTGACTTTTTTAAAGATATATTTAGAGAACTATTCATGATTTGTATGTGTATTTCATAGCATTATATAAATAATATATAATAACTAAATTATACCGATGCCAATTTATGTTCAATATATATATGTCAAACGTTCGTTAGTATATGCGAATAAGTACACTGTTTCTTTGTTGTCGCGTAGTTGCCTTCATTAACACATACATAAAACAGTTGTATTTGACCTTGTAGCGCTTCTAGTTATGAAACAACTTATATGTTATGTATAAAGGATATGCTATGTTGTTCCTTAATGGCATTCCTTGGTGTATATTACATTGTAATTCATGGTTTATGTAAGGCATACTATATGTATGCATTGTATACATTTATTGTTGCTGCCCTTTGTGACCTTAACGCGGGTTTGTTTTACACACACACACACACACACACACACACACACACACACACACACACACACACACACACACACACACACACACACACACACACACACACACACACAGACACACACACACACACACACACACAGACACACAGACACACAGACACAATGTGGTTCATTTAAGCATCTGCTAAATCAATCTTTCCCACATACAACTTCGGCCTATGGCTTTGTCACAACGAAAAACACTTGGAGCTGCAATTTCAAAACAAATATTCAACGGAATGTTCGGCAGCTGCATGCATTTTATATCAATTTTGATGGCTATACGGATTTTGTTGCTAGGTAGTAGGTCACGTGATGTGTAGTTCAACTGAGCCAAGCAAATTACTGTCTTAGTAGTTTATACTAGTTTCTTTTTCTTCGCCACTTGATACAAAACTGACTGCTACACAAATAACTTCTAAACGAAAGGACCGCTTCTCATGCGGTGCATTGCACATAGCTGCAACATATGTTATAAATATTTACTATTAACTTAATACAATTGATAAAATCTCCCGAATAGTGATGAACACCCAATAAACCAATACCTGAAGTGTTGGCTGCTTGACATGTTTGAGAACCAAACTAATGCTTTATAAGTCACTGTCCAGAATATAAAAGCATGTAGGCCTACGCTTCATTTGGCGGAAACACACACACACACACACACACACACACACACACACACACACACACACACACACACACACACACACACACACACACACACACACACACACACACACACACACACACACACACACACACACACACACAGAGTTGGGTTATTAACAAAGAAACAACTCAGCTATATACTATGCTGCCTATAGGCAATTGTACATACCTGTTTCATTAATCCCGCCGGGCAGTAACGTGTTCGCGCTGAAACAGCCACGGTGAATTGGAGGTAGGCTCTTATAATAGATGCAAAGCACGTTTACGTTTTGGTATCGTTGTCAAGTATGACTAGCATATCTAATCGATGCTAAACAGCTCACCCACTCTACGTTTTCTTCTAAGAAATTGCAATGTAACGACAGGAGAAAACAAACGAGCACCCAGAGAACCCAACGCAACAGACTCAACTGAACGCCGTTTCTTGCTGTTCAAAATCATCTCGTGAACGCGCCAGCCACGAGGATACTGACGTATATCTGAAACAATGTATCTTTTGGCAGACGGTGGTGCCAACAGAAACAAATATCTGATACATAAGGAGGTCAACCATTAGTTAAAGACTAAAGGGCCTTGTACACTCGTCGACGGTAACGGTATCGGTAACGGTAAATCCCATAGTAAATTTGACACTCATTTGTGTTCAATAGCCAACCTAGAAATGTTCTATCCTATGAACTTTTTTGTTGATTTGTACTCATATGGGGCCCTAGACCAAATTCAGCTTGGTTGCCCAAACGGCAACTTTGGGCAACTCTGGTAATTTGCGTAAATCCAAGATGGCCACTGGGCGATGTCTTGAAAATTTAACTTTTGAACTAATTGTCCTAGAATGATTTATAATACCATTTTTATGGGGTGTTGGGGTGCGTAGAATCCATTTCTGATGCTATTTTTTCAATTCAAGGTCATGATCAGACGCTGAAGGTTAGGTGGAGGTCAAATGTTTGATTTATCGTGGACAATAAATGGAAACTTCTACTAATTTATATTTTAGCTTATTCATGCACATAAATGGATAATCTTACAATATTTTACACATTTGTTCGTGAGAAAAAACAGTAATCAGTCATATTTGAAACACTTAGTCACATCTGCTACACGTAGTGTATAGTGCAAATATAATTATGAACATTGGCATTCATATTTCTTTGTGAGGAAAATTCTTGTATTAAGTAATCATGCACGAAAGTCATTGTAAGGATGATACAAGGATTGATATCCATAACTATGAATAAAAGATAGTCTGACACAATGCTATCCTATATTCGTAATGTTTACGCTATCTTAGTAACTGCACATATCGCCTAATAATCTTTACCATTTAATCAGGATCAGCAAGACCATCTTCAACATCTTCATGGCCTTCACCCTCCTCATCTACATCCTCATCCTCTACACTCTCATCCTCAAAATCCTCTTCCTCACAATCCTCCATCTCGATACACTCCTCGTCTCCAGCCTGAGCCTCTTCTGTGTTAGTGTACGGATTACAACAGCCCTCTTCGCCAGAGCAGTTGCAGTATGACGGGCACGATAGATGTTCTTTGTGGCAGCCACAAACCTCCGTGCTGCACTTCATGCCCTGTGCCCTACACTCACAATTAATCACATCACATAGGTGTGGTGGACCTAATGAAAGGTTCAGCGTTTGAAGTGTACATGGCCGCATCATATCGGGAGCTGACAAGTATCTTCAATGGGAAGTCCTGGGTGAAAGCCATGCGGTCCTTTCGGGGCGTATCAGCAGCGCACTTGAAGCGGTTTCTATCAACACGGCCGAAGACATTTGAGAAGATTGAGCAGTATCTGGATCTGGACATTGCTCGCCTCCATCCAACTGGCCGGCACTGGGTGGACAATTTCCCTGTCCCCACACTCCTCGTCCACCTGTTTAAGCGTGCAGAGAGAGAGAGAGGGTGACATTTACTTCAAGCAGCTGGTCATGCAGCGCATGCTGAAGTACTTCTTCCTCGCAGTACGCCCGCTATCTCACTCAATACCTGCTGGAGATGCCTGTGCTCCCTGCTGAGGCCAAGGCGGACCTTGTATCCGGCGCTTTTGTCTGTCGACACCATGTAGGATACTGAAATGCTGTCTCTGGTGATCAGTTTTGGCGAGCAGACTGCCACAAAGTTCGGAAAGTGAGCTCTCAAGGGCATAACTCTATCTGCTGAGCTAATTTGTGAGTGGATTGACGCCATCCTCATCACCATGCACGTGTCAGACCGCGTGTACTACATGTCAGACCGCGTGTACTACATCTACTCTGCTGATCCACCAGGCCATTTTGCGCAGAAACAGCACAAGGAGGAGTTGAAGCACCGGCGTGTCTTGGATGTGGATGGATGATCGGGGTCTCATTGATGCAGATGTGCAGAAATACCCTCACCCATTGGAAGATCACAGCCCTCATATGTACAATCACGTCACCGGCCAAGTTGCTCCTGCTGAAGTGAGTGTGGCTGATTCGACTGTGCTTGGAGAAAAGATGCAGAGCAAGTACATCGCCAGTTTTCTTGATGGGTTCTACGACACAATCAGTAGTCCCATCAAGACGATGGACGTTCTAAAGACGCAGGACAAAGGCAACAAGGGCAGGCCAGTCATCGATCTTGAGAACATTTTTTCTCTGGCTCTTGCTGATTGGTCAGCGGCGGCAGATGGAGCTTGAGCTCTTCGACGAGCATGGTTGTCTCCGCAAAACCAACAAGTCGGGGCTAGTCAAGCGCCTGGGTGTGCTCGAGATCTCGTCAACAGCTGCTGAAATTGTCATCGTGGATGTTCAGCAGCTGTTCTACCATATCGTGTGGCCACACGGCGGCAGTCCCTCAGATCTGATCGCATCCATCCTAGGTCGTCTGAGTCACTCTCCATATGGTACTGAGAAAATCATTGTCTTCAACAAGTACCAAGATGTATCCGCCAAGGATCACGAGAGAATACGGCGGGCTGTTGAAGTTACCCTCATCTACGAGGTCTCCATCACCAGTCCTCTGCCCAAAAGAGATGCAATCCTGGAGAGCAAAAACAACAAGCGGAGCTTGGCGAGCGTGTTGTCTACCAGAGCGGGAGAGAATGTGACGATGGAGACTCGTGACGATGGTACGTTTGGTCACGATGAGGTGGACATAGGGCCACAGTGTCTGCAGCTGCTTGGCATGCACGCACTCAGCGGGTGCGACACCACCTCATATCCGTATGCCAAAGGCAAGATCAATGCACTAAACATCTTGCTCACCGGGGGCTTCCCAGGTTTGGATGATGTGCTGGGGGAAGTGGGCGTCACCCAGGTGGATCTGATGGAGACGGCGAAAACCTACTTCATCGCTCCGAATGGTCAGCCACTGGGGACATCCATGGAGTATGCACGCTTCCCAATCTTCACCAAGAAGAAAAGTCCCAAAGTCAAGGCCCTGCCTCCAACATCCACCAACCTGTTCCTGCACGTGCTGCGGGCCCATCTGCAGGTCATGCTGTGGAAAGCGGCAGACCAGCAAGCCCCACCCGATGAGTCAGCCGATATCACTCACATCGGATAGGAGATCCGAGACGGCGTCCCCTCTCCTGTTATTGCTCAGGGTGACCTAGGTCCACCACACCTGTGGGGTGTGATTCATTGTGAGTGTAGGGCACAGGACAAGAAATGCAGCACGGAGGTTTATGGCTGCCACAAAGAACATCTTTCGTGCACGTCAAACTGCTACTGCTCTGGCGAAGAGGGCTGCTGTAAGCCGTACACTAAGACAGAAGAGGCTCAGGCTGGAGACGAGGAGGGTATCGAGTTGGAGGATACTGAGGAGGAGGATTTTGAGGATGAGAGTGCAGAGGATGAGGATGTAGATGAGGAGGATGAAGGCCATGAAGATGTTGAGGATGGTCTTGCTGATCCTGATTAAATGGTAAAGATTATTAGGCGATATATGCAGTTACTAAGATAGCGTAAACCTTACGCTTATAGCATAACATTGTGTAAGACTATCTTTCATCCATAGTTATGGATATCAATCTTTGTATCATCCCTACAATGACTTTCGTGCATAACTGCTTAATGCAAGAATTTCCCCCACAAAGAAATATATGCATGCCAATGTTCATAATGATATTTGCACTATACATTACGTGTAGCAGATATGACTACGTGTTTCAAATATGACTGATTACTGTTTTTTCTCACGACAAATGTGTCAAATATTGTAAGATTATCCTTTCATTTGCATGAATAAACTAAAATATAAATTAGTAGAAGTTTCCATTCATTGTCCACGAGAAATCACACATTTGACCTTCACCTGACCTTCAGCGTCTGATCTTGACCTTGAATTAAAAAATCAACATCAGAAATGGATTCTACGCACCCCTACACCCCTTAAAAGAGGTATTATACATCATTCTAAAACAAGTAGTTCAAAGGTTAAATTTTAATTTTGAAAATTAACAGAGTTGCCTAAAGTTGCCGTTTGGGCAACCAAGCTGAATTTGTTCTAGGACCCCATATGAGTACAAATCAACAACAAAAGTTCATAAGATAGAACATTTCTAGGTTCATGAAATGACAAAGACTACCAACGAAAAGCGATAAAATTAAATTCGCTCTGATTGGAATTACACAGGGTCAGGCACACATACCGTGGTAATTCGCCCGACGGTAAAACTGCTTGACAGAATACCGTCGAAAATCGAAACAAAAGCGATTTCAAAAAATTACCGCTTAGAAAATGTTTGGCAAGTCGGCGCTATTATTTTGGTGTGACGTCAAATTTATCATGTTTCATGATAGAGATGACATTGTACATTTTTAATTACAGATACATAGCTTTATGTTCTGTTTAAACAAATTTCGGACCAGGAATGCGTATGGAACCTTGCGTGACCTGAACACCATTCCGGGAAGACGAACTGTAGGAAACAACTTGAGCACAAACAATGATATATTAGTGGATGATTCCAATTCTACATATTGCAGTTTTAACGTGGAAGACACCACTTTATCAGTACGGTTCATTAATGCCCGACGAGCCTTTCCAATTGTCCGAAGGTGACGTCAAAAAGTACCGAAAAAGAAAAATAACACAGACAAAAACAGGAAAACTTGGAGACTACTGGGGACGTATGCAGGAATCCTGTTTCTGGACTTCAGTTCGGCGTCCAACACCGTACGCCCACCAGTTCTGCATGAAAAACTTAGCAACACACCACTGAACGCGTTCTCCAGACAGTGGATTCTTGACTTTTTGGGGATCGTCAGAAGTACGTTGCAATGAGGAATCATCGATCCAGGATGCTGCCCTTGAACACCGGCGCGCCTCAAGGAGCAGTTTTCTCGCCGACAATCTTTTCCATCTACGCGAGTGATTATACTCGCAACGAAGCACCCTACATAAATGAAATCCTACAGCTTTTGAGTTGGTGCAACACCAACCATTTGATACTGAACGCCACGAAAACCAAAGAGATGGTGATTAACTTCATGCTAAATACAGTATCCCCTATAACAATGATGATCAATGAGGAAGAAGTTGAAATTATTAGACCATTCTGATACCTGAGGGTTATATCTAACTTAGTCTGAGCACGTGAACAGCTGTGCTAAGCAATACAACCAGATACTGTACCAACTTAGGATGCTGCGAAGTTCCCAGATCGAAAGAACTATACTGGAACTCTACTAAAGAACAAAAGTAGAAACCACACAGAAATTCTGCGTCGTGATGTGGTGTCCATGCATGAAAGCCAGTGACAGAAAGACCCGTGGAAGAATTGTGAAAAGAGCCCAGAAAATCGTAGGCAAATAACCTAACAACAGTGGATGACATCTGCGCTGCAATTGTCCTGGCTAAATGTGAACATTTGTTATGAAAGACAAGGGTGTACAGTGCCCAGCCATACATTTTTAGAATCAACTTCCACGTGAATAGCATAGTATGTAGTTCAGAGGTTAGAAGTGATTTTGAGAGTTATTTTGAGAACTATTATCGGAGGAATTCCACGTTAACAGACAGGGAGGAAATCTACAAATTACACTAGGATCGGAGCAAGATTTATCATGATCAGAGGAATCTCATGTTAAAAGATAGGCTATAAATCCACCTTGCACCATTTTGAGTTAGTTTGTATCATTTGAGTGTTATTTTGAGAAGTATTATCGGAGCAATCCCATGATAAAAGATAGGGAACAACTCCACTAGGATCGGAGCAAGATTGATCATCATCTAGGGTTAGGGTTAGACTTAGGGGTAGGGTTAGGTTTAGGGTTAGACCACAACAAAGCGAGTATCTGCTATGCAAATCTGAACTTGTCTACGACGTACAATATGTTACATTGTAACAACACCTCGTTGCGTTTTGTTGATGTGACGTAAGTGGTATTAATAGTATCGCGTGCCTCGAAACCGGTTTCAACTAGAATATATACCAGATACGGAGAGACAAGACTACGAAAAAAAAACGCGTATCTACTATGCAAGTTTGAACTTGTCCACGGCGTACTATACGTCACGTTGTAACTACACCTCGCAGAGCAAATTTGATCGGCGGACGTATGCAAGTCTGAATTGTCAACGACGTACGATTATGTTACATTGTAACTACGCTTCGTCGCGTTTTGTTGATGTGACGTATGTGCTATTAATAGTAGCGTGTCTTAAAACTGGTTTCAACTAGAATACATACCAGCTACAGAGAGACAGGTCCACGGCCAGGCATGTTGTGCTTCTTTTTAAATTAGCGGAACATTCTGGAACATTTAATGAGACAGCCAGAGACGCGAGGTGCTATTCACAATGTATATTTACCACATGTAGCATAATTTTCTGATAGGGCTGACCTTCATATCATAGTATAAAGCTTTACTAAGACAATACTTAGGGTAGTAAGAAATGTATCAATAATATTAAACAGGTCATTGCACAGATACATTTTAAAGGTCAAGTATTAAGTTTAGGTTTAGGAAACTATATTTTGCTACTGTGGCATTTGAAATCCCTATTTTCATCTTATTCACCATGTCACTATACCAGAGCGTAAGAGAATGTTTTCTTGAAATTTCGTTTTGACCCTGAAATTTCATTTTGACCGTGAAATTTCATTTTGAACATTTATTTAATTATAAACATAATTTAAGTAGATTAGACTGAGGGTAAATATTTGCGCCCTTGTTCAGTGGTGCGAATATCATGGACAATTTCATGACTACAGCATACCTATGTCTTTTATTAATAGCACACGTGAACAGTTTCCTGAACAAAATGAAAAATGTTTTTCAAATGTAGGCCATTTTCTAGTTTTTTTGTAATAGACAAGTCCGAACTTGTCCAGGCCCGATCAAATGTATTACATTTTATTCATACCTCGGCGCTTCGTTTTGATATGACGTACAATGTATTACATTGTAACTAGGCCTCCTTTACATCTGTATCATTTTCATATTTTAGTGCGTGTGTGTCGTAAATTATTGCAAGTTTAGTGCATCACCAATTACATGTTCGTATTTTAGTGCGTGGCTGCCGTAAATTATTGCCAGTTTAGTGTATCATTATGTAAATTGTTATATTTTATGTCCTAAATTATTGCCAATTTAGTCTATCATTAAGTGAATTTTCGTATTACAGTGTACGGGTGAAGTAAATTATTTCTACTTTTGTTTTATTGTTTCAAGACGGTAGACTTGTAACATTTTAATATCTTAGTGCGTGTGTGTAGGAAATTACAGCCAGTTTAGTCTATCATTAGGTAAATGTTCGTTTTGAAGTGTGTGGGTGTAATAAATTCTTGCTAGTTTAATGCATCACCGACGTAACTTCTTAGATGGACTTGTATAATTGTCTTGCTTTAACGCGTGGCTGTCATAAATTACGACTAGTTTCGTCTAACATTAGGTAAATTTTCATATTGAAGTACATGGGTTTAGTAAATTCTTGCTAATTTAGTCCATCATCGAGGTAACATCATATAATTATATCTTTCCATTGTTATAGCCTTGTAACATTCTCATATAACACACATGGTAGCAACTGTCTTTCAGTCCAGATTGCCTTGAAACTATCTTATTATATACACTTACATTTACAAATTAATCAAAACTCCTCTAGCGTCCTACTTGTAACTAACTTCTACTACATACTGGACTGCCTGACGTATGCAGTTAATATTAATTTATCTGTGGGATTGACAGTTGACAATTGAGTTATTGTATTTATATGAACAATGTGATACAACATCACCATTTTATAATTCAATTAACACTGATGCGGTCAGTTATATATATGTGGTACTCAATTATTCAATACACATTGGCCGGTACGTTAGACCCATCGGTGAACATTTCAGCCCGGCCACAACAGATTAGTCTACTGCAGAGCTGATAAAATGTTCAAAATCGGAACTTAGAATAGTTGTTCAAAGTCGGTACTTACTTATTTCTCATCATGTCCAAGTCGGGACGTAGACTATTTTTTCGTAACATCACATAATTGTATATTTTCGCTATTATAGACTTGTACCATTTCCATAGTATATTTTACAGTGGGGTAATATTTTCGTATTTTAGTCGGTCATCGAGGTAACATCACATAGATTTATCTTTTCATAGGAAGAGAGGGAGTGAGAGGAGGAATGAGAGAGAGAGAGAGAGAGAGAGGAGGAGGAGGAGGAGGAAGAGTGCGTGCGTTCATACGTGCAACCGTGCGTGAGAAAGAGCGTGCGTGCAGGTGTTGGATCCAGTCCTCTGCATATTCTGATCGATTATATCAGATTAACTCATGTTTGTGTCATGGGATATGATGTTTATAAATATTTCCCAGCAAGGACAAAAACAGAGTAGAACCGCCTATCGAAAATGAAATCATCGACACCTTTCCAAAAACTATGAAACCGAAAGCACGGCGACTCCGCCATAAAGTGAAAGGTGGGTTCATTTCCAGTAAAACAACCATTTGATGGACATGGCAATCGTACGATTTTCTTAAATTTAAAGTATGATGTACATCGCCATCTAGCAGAAAATATATGTACACGAAGTGGCCATCTTTCCGGCTTGAATATTCACTGACGGGTCTAACCGGTCGATATGTATTCAATAATAGCGTACCACATATATAGAACTGACCGCATCAGTGTTATTTGATTTGTTTATAAAATGTTGTGTTGTATCACGTTGTTCATATGAATACAATAAGTCAATTGTCAACTGCCAATCCCACAAACAAGTTAATATTAATTGCATACGTCAGGCAGTCCGATATGTTGTAGAAATTAGTTACAAAAAGAACCACTAGAGGAGTTTTGATGAATTTCTATCTGTATATATATATGCAATAGGATAGTTTCAAGGAACTCAGGATTGAAAGTCATTTGCCACCGTAAATATTATATGAAAATGTTACAAGGTTATAATAATGAAAATATATAATTATGTGATGTTACCTCGATGATGGACTAAACTAGCAAGAATTTATTACACCCACGCACAATACGAAAATTTAGCAAAGGTTAGATCAAACTAGTCATAATTTACGAGAAAAGAAGAAAATTATACAAGACCATCGTGTTTATATGCTAAAATTCTAAGAGGTTACGTCGGTGATGCACTAAGCTAGCAAGAATTTACGACACACATTAAAATATGAAAATTTACCTAATGATACACTAAACTGGCAATAACTTACGACACATATGCACTAAAATATGAAACTTTCCTTTATGATAGACTAAACTGGCAACAAAGTACGACACACACATTAAAATATGCACATTTACCTTATAATACACTAAACTGGCAATCATTTACGACACACACACTAAAATATGAAAATGTACCTAATGATAGACTAAACTAGTCATAATTGAAGACATCCACGCGCTAAAGCAAGAAAATTATACAAGTCCATAATGTTTACACGCTAAAATTCTAAGACGTTATCTCGATGATGCATTAAACTAGCAAGCCACACGCTTCACAATACAAAAATGTATTTAATGATAGACTAAAGTTGTCATAATTTACGACAGCCACGAGTTAAAGCAAGACAATTATTCAAGTCCATAATGTTTATACGCTAAAATTCTACAAAGTTACATCGGTGATGCACTAAACTAGCAAGAATTTACGACACACATTAAAATATAAAAATGTACCTAATGATACACTAAACTGGCAATAACGTAGGACACATACGCATTAAAATATGAAACTTTCCTTTATGATAGACTAAATTGGCAATAATTTACGACACACACGCACTAAAATATGAAAATTATACAGATGCAAGGAGGCCTATTTACATTGTACGTCACATCAAAAAGAAGCGCTGAGGTATGAATACAATGTTATCAGGCATGGATAAGTTCGGACTGCATTCAAAACAAGTTTTTCGTATTGTCCAGGAAACTGTTCACGTGTGCTATTAATAAAAGGCAAATATGTAACACAGTCTAGTCTACTTAAACGATTTATATAATTAAATAAATGTTCAAAATGAAATTTCAGGGTCAAAATGAAATTTCAGGGTCAAAATGAAATTTCGAGAACACATTTTCTCACGCTCTGGTATAGTGACTTTATGAATAGGATGAAAATAGGGATTTCAAATACCACACTAGCAACATGTAGTTTCTTATGCCTAAACTTGATGCTCGACCTTCAAAATGTATCTGTGCAATGACGTGTTTAATATTATTGTCACCTTTCTTACCACCCTAAGTCTTATTATATTAAAGCGTTGTACTATGATTTGAAGGTCAACCTTATTATCTGAAAATGACGCAGCATGTGGTAAAATATACACTGTGAATAGGACCTCGGGTCTCTGGCTGTCTCACTAAATGTTCCAGAATGTTCTACTAATTAAAAATGATGCATACATACCTGGTCGTAGTCTTATTTATCTGTAGCTGGTATGTATTCTAGTTGAAACCGGTTTCGTGGCACGCGATACTATTAATAGCACATACGTCACATCAACAAAACGCGACGAGTGGTAGTTACAGTGTAACATATTGTACGTCGTGGACAAGTCCAGACTTGCATAGCAGATACTCGGTTTTTTTCGTAGTTGTGTTTCTCTGTAGCTGGTATGTATTCTAGTTGATACGGGTTTCGAGGCACGCGGTACTATTAATACCACTTACGTCACATCAAAAAAATACAACGAAGTGTATTTACAATGTAACATATTGACTGTTCAGACTTGTATAGTAGATACTCGATTTTTTCTAACGAAAACCTAAACCTAACCTTAACCCCAAACCCATCCCTAATCTTAACCTTAGATAATGATCAGTCTTGCTCTGATCCTGGTGGAGTTGCTCCCTATCTTTTAACTTGGGATTGCTCCAATAGTACCTCTCAAAATAACTCTCAAATAATACCAAATAACTCTCGAAAATGTGCAAGGTGGTTTACTGCATATCTTTTAACATGGGATTCCTCTGATCATGATAAATCTTGCTCCGATCCTGGTGCAATTGTTTGAATTTCCTCCCTATCTTTTAACATGGGATTCCTCCGATAATAGCTCTCAAAATAACTATCAAAATCACTCCTAAACTCTGAACTACATACTATACTACTCCAGTACAGCGTGGGCAGGGATGAACAATATTCAAGAGATTATGATTTGCGTATGCAACGTTTTGTATCCATGGATTTATTGTTCTAAATACTGGTATCCATAGACTCGTCGAACCTTATCATTAAGCTAAACATAGACGTTCTGATAATATCTTTATACGATGTTTCATTTATTTTAGCAAACATGTCGTAGCGCTACATCTCATAGACAAATTGTTCACTATACTATTTGAATTGTTATAGGCAGCAACACATTGCTGAAAATCAGCTTTTATAAAATTTACCCATAGAGCACACATAATAGGTATTACTATATATGCAGTAAACAGCTTATACTTTATAGCAGTGGAGCCAAAATTTTTTTTTCCCGTAACATGTTACTCTAGGCATATCAAAGTCTCTCTTTGGCTTGAATGTTAGCCTCAGCCGATATGTAATTACAAATAAAATGTTCAAGGTATTTATTAGACGTGGCAAAGTTTAAGTTCTTTATATGAAAATGTATGTGTGATTGTAATAAGATGACAATCGAATTCTTAAAATGATCATGAACGAGTCACAATTTGCATATATATATACCGAAGAGAATTACCGCGCTATGTGAACTACGCCCTAAGCGCGGAATATCACTTTTCTGTCGAGGTTTTACGAATACAATATCTGTACTAGGTCCTTAACACCACAAAATTGCAGACAGTCGCTCACGACAATGATTATATTGCGCAAAACGTTCTGCAAATATCTAGCCTCATATTTGCATTGATAAGTTTTGATATACAGCCTTATTCCAAAATATAAAAATATTTACAAATTATTACTTCAGAAAACTCTACTTTTGCGTTTGTCAGGCTAAGTCTACCTTGACTTTGTAACTAATCTTCGTTAGTATACTAAATAAAGAAAATATGTTTTATGCAGACAATATACTTCCTTCTAAATACATACTTACCTCTTACCTATTTACTTATTTACTGACTTACTGTTCACTGTCTGACTGACTGACTGTCTGTCTGTCTGTCTGTCTGACTGACTGACTGACTGACTCCCTCCCTCCCTCCCTCCCTCCCTCCCTCCCTCCCCTCCTCCCTCCCTCCCCCTCCTCCCTCCCTCCCTCCCCTCCCTCCCTCCCTCCTCCCTCCTCCTCCCTCCCTCCCTCCCTCCCCCTCCTCCCTCCCTCCCTCCCTCCCTCCCCTCCCCTCCCTCCCTCCTCCTCCCTCCCTCCCTCCTCCCTCCTCCTCCCTCCCTCCCTCCCTCCCTCCCTCCCCTCCCTCCCTCCCCCTCCTCCCCTCCCTCCCTCCCCCTCCTCCCTCCTCCTCCCTCCCTCCCTCCCTCCCTCCCTCCCTCCCTCCCTCCCTCCCTCCCTCCCTCCCTCCTCCCTCCCTCCCTCCCTCCCTCCCTCCCTCCTCCCTCCCTCCTCCCCCTTCTTCCTCCCTTGTTATAGCATGGACGCTATAACAACAGAAACTCAGAACAAAAGGAAATCAAGTGTGGAGTCCCGCAAGGTTCAATCCTTGACCCGTTATTATTTATTATGTACATAAAATACATTTGTGAAGTCTCAAAATTGCTTGATATTATTTTGTTTGCAGATGATATAAAAAAATTATTCAGCTAATAACACAAATGATGTAAACACTGTTGTCAACAACGAA
>CM034541.1:40834452-41168318 GCA_020002185.1 Paraescarpia echinospica
CACTCACTCACTCAGTCACTCAGTCACTCACTCACTCATTCAGTCACTCACTCACTCACTCACTCACTCATGCACGCACTCACGCAACCACTCACTCACTCACTCAATCACTCAACGTTCTCTCGGACACACAGGGCGAGCTCAATCGACCACCGTCTCTATTTCCAGCCATTCTCTCTAAGTCACGAGTTTTTGTGTTCTGGTCTTATGTCTCTTTTGCGTTCGTTCTGTCTGGCAGGCTGGGCATCTACCAATGATCTGACCTTATTCAACAACCCGAAAGAACCAGACTTCTTTCACTCCGGACGCTGGAAAACAACATCAAATTCAGACCTTGCCTTCGTTTATCAAAACAGAGAATAACCGCTACCAGAAAGACGTGTCCTAGTAAACTTCCTACGGTCACAGCATCGACCCTTACTCATCTCTCCATGATTCTTGGTGGCGCCAACAGAAAGCAAACCTGCGAAGAGATGGAACTTTCGGAAGGCACGATGGAAGACATTTGCAGCAGACACATTCTTGGGCACCAAGTCCCTGCCACCACAGGACTGCAATAATACAGACGATACTTATAAAGCATACTGCGACATGTTAACAAACACAGCAAAGCGAAGTATCCCTCGAAGCTGCCGAAAGCATTATATCCCATGCTGGGATAATGAATGTCAAAAACGTTATGATGAACTCATGTCATCTTCAAGAACAAACACACATGTGACAGCCACTGCCCTGCTCCAGTGCCTAGACGAAAAACGTAAGACCCGCTGGGTAGAGACTGTGGAGTCAATCGACTTTACCCACTCAAGCCAAAGGCCAAGGCAGACTGTCAACACCAACTCACACTAAATGTTCAATGACAGCTAATGCCGTCGCGTCGCAACTCATGCAGAATAAAAAATCACCAAACATGGGCCACAACTTCACAAGAAAAATTTACATGGATGTATCTGCATTACAGAATGCCGACATGAAGCTGTCAGGGGTCTTCATTGAAGAAGAAATGACAACGGCACTCAAACGACTGAAAAGTGGAAAGGCCGGCGGACCTAATGGCCTATACACAGAGTTCATCATTAACGCTAGAAGTAAGGCTACCACCTGGCTAAGAATATTCCTGTCAACGTGCATGATTTGAAACAGGATGCCAAAGCTATGGAGACGAGCGGCTGTAGTGGCTATCCCCAAACTTAACAAACCTATGACGCCAAGAGCTATAGACCAATATCTCTGCTCTGTATCCCCTACAAGACCCTCAAAATACTTATATATGGACGCATCGAGCCAATCATCGATCCACAACTACCAAAAGAGCAAGCTGGCTTTAGACGCGGAAAGTCGACAACAGATCAAATGACTCTTCTAACACAAGACATAGAAGACAGCTTCCAAGCCAACGAAAAAGCTGGTGCCATATTCGTCGGCTTGACAGCTGCCTATGACACCGCGTGGCACCGAGGCCTGCAACTCAAGCTCCTGCAGGCCCTTCCAGACAAACGAATGGTTAGCTTCATCATGCAAATGTTCTCCAACCGAAGCTTTGTACTGAAGACCAGCGATGGACAGCGAAACATACTCAGACGACTAAAGAATGGTGATCCACAAGGTTCTATCCTAGCACCACTTCTCTTCAATATCTACATCTACGATCTGCCCGAAATAACCTTAAAGAAGTACGGATATGCGGACGACCTCGCAATCTTAATAAGGCACATACAATGGTCCCATGTTGAGACTGGTGTCACACGGTTTCAAACGGTCTCACACGATCTCACACGAGACATGAACATCCTCTTCACATAACTGAAACAATGGCGAATGAAACTCAGTGAGAAGAAAATGTATCTGCCGTTTTTCATCTCTGCAGCAAAGAAGGTAAACGTGAAACGAACGTGTTTGTGAACAATACACGTCTCGTCTGTCAAGCAGCCCCTATATATCTGGGCATCAAACTAGATAGACACTGCCTTACAGGCAACATCTGGAAAACATAAGCGCAAACGTAGCATCACGCGGAGCGCTAATACGCCGACTTGCTGGTATCACTTGATGAGCTTGGCATTAGTGTACGCGCCAGTGGAATACTGTGCACCGGTGTGGTGCAGAAGTGCACACACATCAAAACTGGACGTCAGCATCAACAACTCCCTACGAGTCGTCACTGGATGTTTAAGAGCAACAAAAAGCCGAGATGGACCTGGCGACCCGGGTGTGGCTGCTCAACAACACTCTGCAAGTCTAGGCAGTAGACACACGCGAGAAGAAGAAGAATGCATTGGTTTGCTTGTAAGTTACATTGGTAATTTGGCAAGAAACCAATTCTGAAAATAAAAAGGCAGCAAAACTCTCAGTATGCTTGATATTTCATAGTATATATCTAAGCTTCTAATCCATGTCGAATATCGATTTGTTGTGCCTAGACGTGCATTCTTGGGCATTGCCTGATTTAGGACTGTGGACGCGCAAAGGCAATGATTGACCGGGTATAATATCATAATAGTTATAATAGGCAGGAGCGAAAAAGTGAACCCTGTAGACATTTCTTAGAAGAATATGTCAACAAAAGTTTTAAGGGTAATTTGGGTGTGCTGAATCAAAACATCAATGTTTCCAATCTGTTGGAGGGGTTCTTGACCACCTAAATTTGAGAAAACACAATATGCCGCCTGAACTCTTGAATGTAAACCAACACCTTTCCAATTAGAATAATATTTATCACGTAAAAAATATAGCCCATAATGGCTATATGTGGAAGGGGGTCCATGACACCATAAAAAGCTACGTCAGCCTTACACCCAAAGACAAAAATAGACGAACCCCGTTCTGACTATCATATTATAGATCGCGTAATTTCATTATAATTATACATTTCCAATAAGGGAATGATATAAATAAATATACATAAGAGTTTATATATTTAGTACGATAAACTACAAATACAAGAGTGCAGTTATATTCACGGATCACAACTATGAAATACAAGAAGGTAGTTATACAGAACGATAACTAATTATTATTAATAAAATAACAACATCACAAAGACAACATTTCTAACTACAGCTCACATTCATACTTTACCAACACTAATTAACACTACCTAAACAAATATCTTGCATTAACTAACATTGACAAAATTATGTAACATTCACTAGTTATTTGAAAGACATTGCCTAAATATAGTAGTTTAACATTCTACGATGCACTAAACCAGCGGTATTTAACCTGGGGGTAATTATCGCCATTTAAACTATGGATTTGTTAGTAATTAATTCATCACAACAGTGCTCTTGTAGCTAGGTCATGGAAGGACGTACCGGAAGTTAAGAACACTTCGTACTGAATGCAAGAACTCCCTTACAATCGGAGATGATCTAATCAAGCCATGTTTAGTTGAGGAACGGTGGTTTCTCCTCGGCGAGGAACATAGGACACAAATGAACCAGATATAACGTTCGGACACAACCGTGAAAACTGAATATCTGAGACGAGCAAGATCACCATTTGATCACTCCGGTTTTGTTGCAGAAGTATTAGCAAATCCTTCAATAATTCGCGCTTCAAATGAATGAATCAACATAATATAATTATGTTGTCTATTGCACACAATTACTTGCTTGTACCTGAAAAGTGGCTCTATGAAAGAGGAACATATGTTCTCTAAACGGTTTACCATTGAGTGTTATGATTATAACAGTCAAAGAGGCGATATATTATGATAAAGCTGGGCTATATTGCACGTTTCTTGATGAGATCAAGCAGTTGTACCTCTCACAAGAAATATGTGAATTTGGATATTCTCACAGCTCAAGGCAAGGTTGCCAGCTCCCTTTGCAAATCCAATTTCACCAACATGAAGCTCAGATTAATGAGGTATCCATGTTATCCGAATTGTCAATGCCACTTGAAGAGAGCAAAAGGCAATTCCCATTCGCTGATGATATCATGCAGCACATGCGTTCATTGGAAGAGGCCATCCTTTGCATATATCCTGGGATTGGAACACTCTGAGAAGAATGCGTAAATAGTGGTACATTTTAGTGGATGATGGCGTCGTCAAAGACGAAAGGCGAGTTCTTTGGCTTGCAAGAGGATAACACGCTCAAAGAAAACGTTTAGGATTCTGACTTCTTATGTTGCTAGCAAAAGGCGTGGTGATGAATACCCAATTCATTCTGATTGAGTCCACAGTCCACACCCAAGCGTATTGCTGTAGAGAACTGGTATTTCTCCAAAATATATTGGATCTTGCTGATGATATGCGATGTGCTCTGGCTGTGATAAAGCATCGTATCTCAAAGCTTATAAAAAGACGCAACGTCCGCCATACACAGACACTTTCGTCTGTAAATAATCGTGCTTGTCATACATATGATCTTACTTAATGGTTAGCAAGCAAAGGTATAGCTAATGTTATATTTTGCTAATAAATATATAAATTATGCGACTAAATGTTCTTTTTCTCGGGTTTGAATTTTAAAATGGAATGGTAATTTCGGTTTTGTTGGCTCGCTCAAGGTTAACTACCGCTGCACCGTACGATGTGACATGAACTGTTACCAACGCATTGTATTTGAAGTATGGATTATCACCAAGATGCCCACAGAGATTCTTGTGTTGTATTTTAACAACAAGATGTGTTTATCTAGCAGCGTACATTTCCTTAATGTAAACAATGGCAGTGTGTATATAGTCATAGTTTCCCCCTAATTAAACAATGTTGAAAAGCGTGCAAAGTCGGAAAGAGTACAGACAATCACATCAGGTTTAATGTTTCTACAAACTTACGTGATAAATGAATGTCTGATTATATCTAATCGCAAACATACAAGTACGGTACACTTGCATAGGCCGGGATATGACAATCATACACACGTACACACACGAACACAACACAAACATACATACACTCTACGTAGTACACAATACAAGTCGCACAATGCATGTACACACGCACGCACGCACACACACACACACACACACACACACACACACACACACACACACACACACACACACACACACACACACACACACACACACACACACACACACACACACACACCACAAACTCCTAATAGAGGTAACATACATACATGCAAACACAAAAACAACACACACAGACACACGCACGCACGCACGCACACACATACACACACCACCACCATTAATATTATCATCATCGCCGGTCCCTCGAACCTTTATGCAAGATCATTGCTTCTGTCTTTCTGTCTCTGTCCCTGTATCTGTTTTTGTTTCACTCCCTGTTTGTTGTCCATATACCTGTCTATCTGTCTGTCTGTTTGTCTGTCTGTCGGGCTGTCTCTCTCTTTCCTTCTTCTTGAACTTTATAAATGCATAATCCTATCCTGAAGCGTCGTCGTTGCATTTATTTATACAAAGTGGATTATATACAAAATGGGAACGGCGCAATTTAAAATAATGAAAACGGGTTTAAATATGGATAAAAATACTGATACGCTGTGGTGCTGGTGCCTAAAATGTCAAAATATTTCACTTGGAAATAAATTTAATTGATTGATTATCCAGAGCGACCAACTCTGCTTTGCAACTTGTGTCTTTTTCAGCTATTAGGGTTCCGTCATTAACTCCAGTTGGGGGCTTCTATATCTGATCAAGAGTCAGGATTCCACCATTAACTGCAGAAAAGAACCATCAGTAGCAATGAAATTGTGCTTCCATCCAGGGCAAGTGGCTGCGAACTTCCCATTGTGCAAACAGCACTCTTTGAAGTAATATGCTTCTCGAATGTAGAAATTCCCAGCATATTTAACTCTGCATGTTCTGCCATTATACCAGGCACATATTTAACTGTCCATGCATCGAGCAATGTCTTATTTTCCTTGATATCTTGGCCTCTCTTTCCCGCCATCTTTTACATACGACATCCCTCGTGGCCCATTGTTCGGCAGTCAATATTCATCTGAGAGGCACACTTGACGAGCATAATGGTAAACTGCAAGAATTATATATATTACTATCTATATACCTAGGCTCTACGATTATTCTAACTGTACCGATAACTACCCACATCCCTATTCATGAGACTAATCCTAATATTTACTATAACCGTAACCCTAAAAATGGGCTGGTCCACTAAAGAAATAAAAGTATTAAACATCTTATAAGCTGAATTATTAAAATACAAACATGAAATTATATGCAACAAATTAAGACCACACATACCAGAATCGGCACAAAATGGTAGTTAGATAACCGCTTGAGAAAGTGAAACAATAACCATACAAATATATAACCATACAACATACACTATGCATTATCGCGTATTATTATTATTATTATGAATAACTCATATCAATGAACTTTATAGTAACGTATGGCTTAAAGCCACATTGTTTAGGCAATACTAGACGGTAACTATATGTATTATTTTTGTTAAGACTGAAGGTTGATAATTTACTTCGTAAATGTGCTGACAAATTAGTGCCATCCTCATCAGCCAAAAAATATTTAAGTGATTAACAACAATTCCCAGGAAGGCTAGCCAGTTCTTAACATTTAAACTAATTTCTTGCCGAAATGGGTGCACTATTTGATGCATGATAGCCATTTTAGAGAAATACAAAATAACCATACGACAAGCACGTTGGCATAACCAACACTTCAGTGAATAATAGTAAAAATAAGATAACTTCTATTGCGCCTAAATCCTTGGAAACCAAGCTCAGAAGCGCATCAAATCAAAAGGATTGGTCAATCTCAAAATCCATAAGTAGTATTCCAGTCAAAATCCATAAGTAGTATTCCAGTCAACATATGGGTCAAGGCGCTAGAGAGCTATGGCGGATAAGCAAGGTTGTAAAGATAAGTTTTTAAATGACGACGGAATTTTTTAATATTTTCAACTGATCTAACACTAAGAGAGAGCATATTCCAAAGAGTTGGTGCAGCAACAGAAAAAACCCTAGTTCCAATGTTAGTGTTGACTGTAGAAACAAAAAGTAGGTCAGAACTAGATGATCGAAGCTGGATAGGTTTCCTTACAGGAGTAAGCAATGAATGCAAATAACATGGTTGCATACTGGACAGTGCCTGGTATGTAATGGTACAGATCTTAAATATTATACGATTTCGTACAGGAAGCCAATGCAAAGACTTCAAAAGTGGTACAGAGCGAGAAAAACGAGGATATCTTGTAACTACTCTTGCTAGACAATTTTGGACACGCTGAAGTTTTGTGATATCCTTACTAGCGATATTATAAAGGAGGGAATTGCAATTGTCAAGCATGCTGCTAACAAGCGCTGTTGCAATAGTTTTAGCAGCGACATACTTGAGATATGTGTTGTCGGAAATTGACGTTACTATCAAAGATCACTCCTAGACTCCTCACCGAAGTTGATGGCGTGATATACTGATTCAAAATACGCGTAGGGAAAAATATCAAATTTTCTACGTTGCATTGGGGTACCAATAATGATCAATTCAGTTTTATTTGCATTTAATTTAAACTGGCTGTCAATCATCCAGTGTAAGATATCTTGAAGGCAATCACTAAGTTGGTAAGGGAGCGATTTGTATCTGGGGTAGCCAACGAAATGTGGATCTGAGTATCATCATCATCAGATGATCCAAGTTATGTCTTTGTATAGCAGAGCTTAGTGGCGTGGTATAAAGAGTAAAAAGCAATGGTCCAAGAACAGAACCCTGGGGAACACCAAATAAAGCCGGCAGTGCAGCTGGGAATCAGTTCGCAATCTTTATAGTTTGGTATCTATCAGTTTTATTCGATGAAAACCAGCTTTAACAGGCGTTCAATGAGAATGCTGTGATCAATCGAGTCAAAAGCGGCAGAGAGATTTAGTAAGGTAAGTGCAGTCACTTTACCGTTATTAATGTCATTGTGAACCTTTAAGAGGGCAGTCTCTGTTGAACGAAACTGTGTATATGCTGATTGTGACACATTAGTTAAGACATTTGTGCTAATGTGAGACCTTAGACGACTTCTACAACCTTTTCTAGTATTTTAGAAATAAAGCTGAGGTTAGAAATAGGTCTATAACTGTTTAGGTCTTGTTTAGGCAGATATAATTTCTTAAGAAGTGGTGTGACATGGGCGTATTTGAAATCATCAGGAAAACAACCAGAGCAAAGTGATGCATTTATAATATTTGTTGTATGTCCAATTAGCGTATCGAGACATGCTTTTAGCAGTATTGTTGGAACTGGATCAAGTTTATTTGGGGAGGACATAATTATTTTTCTAATATCATCAACTTCAATTGATACAAGTAGAGAATTTACTTGTGGAAAGTCCACACTGACATTACTTAAATAATGACGAGGGAAAGCAGAACGAATAATAGTGAATTTATTCTTAAAGTGACTAGAGAATGAATCACATAGAGACTTAACTGACACATGACCAGGTAGCGATGGAGTAGACCGTCTGTGTAGAATGTTATTGATGCAGTTCCATAACTGACGCGGGTTATCAGACTTATTTATGACCACATTTGTATAATAATCTGATTTAGCTTTGGCCATTTGTCTGTTATACAGGTGGCATTGCTTAGAATAGCGTGATCTATCTAATAGCGAGCGCGATTTGCGTCATTCACGCTCTAAATAACGACGAATCATTTTAGATAGTATAATTTCGGAAATCATCCATGGAGCCGGTGGCCTTTCTGACACACATTTGGAATTTATATATGCATGTTTGTTAAGTAATGCATTGAGTACTTGACAGTACTGTTTATATAATTCAGATATATATTTTTTTATCTGTGATATGGTCGGATATAAGGATATCAGCCATTAAAGCTGTAATGTCAATTCTACGAATGGCTCTATAAGACACATTGTGTTTCGACTCTAGTGGGGTTATAGAAACGTTTAACATTAGCAATGACAGTATGGTTTTCTGATAACCCATCTGAAATACTAGGTGCTTGGATATTATTACAGGTTGAACTGGTTACCAAGAGGTCAAGCCAGTGGCCATGTATATATGTCGAGAAGGTAACATGTTGTTTCAAATCAAATGATGCCAGAATATCATCAAACGTAGTTGTAGTTGTAGAATGTAGATTAAAATCACCATGAATGTAAAATTCTGAATGAATAATTGCCAGATTTTCCAACATATCCTGAAAGTCTTCAAAGAAATTTGCTGGATGTCCTGGAGGGTGATAGATACAAACAAAGTATGCGGAGAAAGAAGAATCTGAAATTTCAGCACAGATAGACTCAAAACTGGAGTATTCAGGGTTAGAATGAATTTAACTTTGAACTGCTGTGATATAAGAAAGCCAACACCACCTCCAAGGCCGACTAAACGTGGTCGATGGTGAAAGGTGTAACCAGAAGGGGAAACGTCAGCAATGCATGCAGGTGTATCATGTGATCTGAGCCAGGTCTCAGTTACAGCAAGAATGTTAATTTTCTTTGAAATGACTAAATCACACACGCACACACGCACACACGCACACACGTAATAAACCATTGAGTAACTCCCTAGCATCGCTAACATGAGAGATTAAAAATGTCGACGTAACATGCATAGCATATAACACCTTAATATACATCGTAAACCACCCAAGATGGGCTACAGGTCATAATAATGATTATAGCAAGTTTATATTTAAACGATAACACCAATAGATTAAATATAGCTTACTAATCTCAATTTAATAAATATTATGATTTGAAGATCATATGTATGGTTATGCAGTTTTCTTACCATTTCATTCTTTTTTCTTTTAATCTCAACCCTAACGTAATTATCTATAAGTAATTCCTCTTCTTTGATCATGAATACGTATGAATAACATCTTTGAGTATGTGTCTGCGGTAATAAACTATATGGATTGTTATAGTTTAATTTATATATTGTTCATTTTATTGTGGCATGGTTATTAGTTTATTTTAGATCAGACGAGAATTCATGAAAATTAAAGTGCTTGTTATAGGACAAACGTTTTGGAGAATGTTAGCCTACGACTCCATGCACCAAAACATCACAATGATGCTTGTTGGTCAGACAGTTTCCAAGTGGTTTCATATTTACTGGAAAAAAAGAGATATATATATATATATATATATATATATAGATATATACATATTCACGATAACACACACACACATATATATATACATATGTATACATATATATATATATATACACATATGTATGTGTGCGTGCGTGCACACACGCACACACACACACACACACATACACACAAAACACCACACCAGACCATAAACACACTACACCCACACGCGCGCTCACGTGAAAGCATACACACACATATAATTGTGTACATGCGTATGTGTGAAATAATTCGAACAAAATCGACCAAAATATAGGCAACTACCTCTCTGTATCTGCCTCTGTCTCTGTCTCTGTCTCTGTCTCTGTCTCTGTCTCTGTCTCTGCCTCTGTCTATCTGTCTGTCTGTCTGTCTGTCTGTCTATCTCTCTCTCTCTCTCTCTCTCTCTCTCTCTCTCTCTCTCTCTCTCTCTCTCTCTCTCTCTCTCTCTCTCTCTCTCACACTGTGCTGATTCGTCGCAGACGCAGATCGTACCGATATACACGTCACGATGCGACTCGCCGGCGACTATTTGTCTGCGACGTTTTTATTTTTAATATCAAACATGTTTGCTATTCTACGATGCGGTAAAGACTGGATAAAGACTGCCCTCAAGACAAGCATCGCAGACGCGTCCACTAAAACACAGTCGCATCGTGACGTGTATGCCGGACTTTAGTAGTCGTCTTCATGACTAAGTTAGAAACCAGAGACTGGTGCGGATTGCAAAGTTCTTTGAAGTCCTGCTAGAATATGTATATAAAGAGTGACTTGAATATGACAACCCAGTTTGCATGCCTTAGTTCGCCAGCCAGATAAGGAACGGCAGCCATAATGCTCCCGGTGATATCTTGGAAATGTCAGCAGACCTTGTACGGCCTATTGAAGTGATCTGGTCGGTATGTAGGGTATCGCGTGCAGCAGGGCCGAGCTGGTGGTGCACGCATGATATACAAGCAGTAACAGTTTGAATTTAAATCCGGTGGCGTAGAGGCAATCGGTGAAGTCGGCATAGAACACAATTCTGCACCATCTGCAACTTCTGCAAGTGCGTCTCAGGCAATGCATCAAATTATTACACTGTGTTGGCATAATGGAAACGTAATGTGAGTAAGGCACTTACAGTAGTTTTGTAGGCATTTCCTTATCAACGCAATGATTCAGAGATGACAGTATGTTACCAAAAAAACATTACGCAATTGGATTATTAACGACATAGTGTTGTCGAGTAGAACGCCAGTGTAACCGATAAACGGTTTCGGTATAACGGCACAGCCATCTGAATCAGTGACTTGATCAACAGAAGGGTGAGCACGTTTTCGATTGTTCACTGCGAATAAATGACAATCACCTCGGTTTTATTCTCGTTGAGCAAAATATTATAGTACCACCTCCAAGTCTTCATTTCGAATGTGCAAAGCGACATTCGGTCAGTTGCCATTGAAAGGGGCTAACAACGAGGTACGTAGTGTGTATGAGGACTTCCCCCGTCGTACGTACGTACGTACACACACACAAACAAACAAACAAACAAACAAACAAACAAACAAACATACGTATCAATAATTATATGCATACATACATACATACATACATACATACATACATACATACATACACACATACACACATACACACATACGCACATACGCACATACGCACATACGCACATACGCACATACGCACGTACGCACGTACGCACATACGCACATAAGCACATACGCACATACACACATAGACACATACACACATACACACATACACACATACACACATACACACACACACACACACACACATACACACATACACACATACACACGTACATACAAACATACATACATACATGCATACATATATATATATATATATACATACATACATACATACGTCCATTCATACATACATAATACATACATAGTACATACATACATACATACGTACATACATACATACATACATACATGCATACATACATACATACATACATACATACATACATACATACATACATACATACATACATACATGCACGCACGCACGCACACACACACACACATACATACATACATACATACGTGCTAGCGAGATGTACATATGTGCATGCATGAACTCTAGATGGCAGGTGGATAAGGAAGCCCTTTGGCTTGTCAAGAGTCCAACCCTGTTATCTACGTGTATCCTGCCCTTCTGAGGTATGTGTTGATTTTATTATAAAACATATTCACACTACTAGCACCCATACAATCAACAGATACTCTGTTCCATTCATTTACAGTCCTTTGTGAAAATGAGAACTTTCTTATATATAATCTACTCTGCTCTTCTGCGAATGTAACTTCAAGTCCTCTAGTCCTACTACTTTTCTTAACTGAGAAAGAAATATTTCTATCAATTTCTATCAATTTTCATAACCATTCAATATTTTAAACACTTCTATCTGATCTCTCAATTTCCTGGTCTCTAGTGTTGTTAAACCACATTCTTTTAGGCGTATTTCATAACTAAGATCCCTCAGTTTTGGAATAATTTTAGTCTAACATATCTATTTCCTTGCGATATTGCCTAAATGAGGCCTAAGTAGTGTTTTTGTATAGCGGTATTATTAGTTCTTTTTTCTTATACGCTATATTCACCTAATTAATCCAAGGATTTGATTTCCCTTTGAAACTGCAATTCCGCACTTCTCTGAAACCTTCATATCAGCACTAATGGTTAACCCTACGTCCTTTTCTTTTACAGTAGTACTTAGTACAGTACCCCCATTTTATATTGTACATCTTCGTTCCCATATCCTGTGTGGAGGCATTTACATTTCCCAAAATTGAACAACATTTGCTACTTTTTAGACCATTTGATCAACCTGTCAAAATCATCTTGTAAATTTTGTCTATCTCCATCACTTTTAATCCTTCTCAACACTTTTGCATCATCCGCAAATTTCAACACCTTGCTTATTATATCATCGTTCAAATCGTTGATATATATTAAGAATAATATAGGTCCTAGTATTGATCCCCACTCAATACCGATTTCCAGTTTGAAGCCTACTCATCAACTACTACCCGTTGTTTTCTGGTAATCAGTCATTTTTCTATCCAGTTAATTTTGCCATTTCCTATACCGTGGGCTTTTAATTTAAGCAGTAATCTTTGATGTGGCACTTTGTCGAAAGCTTTTTGAAAATCTAAGTAGATGATATCTACTGGTGATCCCTCGTCTACCCATTTGGTGATATCTTCCAAAACATAACATATTTGTTAAGCATGACCTCGCTTTTAGAAACCCATGTTTAACCAGAAAATCCACCATGTGGTCTTTAATTAGCCATTCTAATAATTTGCAAATCACTGATGTTAAAGTCACTGCAACCGGGAATATTAACACGTCATGTAGTGAATTTGTTAACACATTCACCAATCTATACCGTGCTCACTCAGTAAGAAAGGTGCATAATAAGATTCACAATGCTTATTAGCCATGGTTTACAAAAGGATTATCAAAATGTACGTAAAACAAAAACAATATCTACAAAAATATATTGCATGTAAATCAAAAAGCACAGAGGAAAGATGCTTAATATATAAAAATTAAATAAATATTTTAAGACAAGCCGAAAAAGATCACTATTCCAAATTATTGCTAAAAATCAACATAATATTAAAGGAACTTGGAAAGTATTAAAGTCAATAATCAAAAAGGGAAACAGCTATTCTATCCCAGATTCCTTTGTCTGTGACAATAAAATCCATACTGATAAATCAGAAATAGCCAATGGCTTTAACGATTTCTTCGTAAATGTTGGACCACGGCTAGCCATGAAAATCAAAACACCTTAAATGCAATCAGTAATTACGAGGATGTAAAAGTCAGAACGAAAACCTCTATGTTTCTTCGTGCCATGGATGAACAAGAAGTACTAAGTGTTGTTAACAAATTTAAAGGGACATATACTAATGATTATGATAATATTAACATGTACATCATACAAATTTTATTTCTCATATTGTAAAATCATTAACTCAGATCTGCAATTGATCTTTTAAATCCAGCATATTTCCGGATAAAATGAAAGTGGCAAAAGTAGTCATTCCGTTATTTAAAACTGGAGATAAAAATGTGTTTTCCAACTACAGGTCTGTGTCATTATTACCTCAGTTCTCCAAAATTCTAGAAAAACTCTTTGACTTCAGGTTAGATAATTGTATAGAACTTCATGATATACTGAATGAAAGTCAATATGGTTTGCGAAAAAAACAGATAAACCTCCATGGCGTTGTTGGAGTTAACTGAGGAATTAACAAATGCAATTGATAAGAATAAATCGTCAGTAGGTGTGCTTATAGACTTGAAAAAAGCGTTTGACACTGTAAACCACATTCTGCTGTAAAAATGAATTGTGTGGTGTACGTTGGGTTGTACATAATTGGTTGAGCAGTTATCTTGAAAAGAGGAAACAATTTGTATGTATTGATAATACAAAATCTAGAGTTTTAAACATATTATATGGAGTACCGCAAGGATCAATATTCGGACCAAAATAATTTTTGATTTATATTAATGACTTATGCAAAGTTTCTGATATAGTAAAATTAATTTTATTTGCAGATGACACTAATATGCTTAGCGCAGTTATCAACCAGGAGGTGGTGAGATTACAAAATTGGTTCGAATTAAACAAATTATCCCTTAATGTCCACAAAACCAGATTCATGATATTTTGAAAAAAGAGAAATGTTCCTGGCATCAATATGACCATAAATCATAAAACATAGAAAGAGTATACCAAACCAAATTCCTGGGTGTAATCATTGATGACAAGCAATCCAGGAAAATAAAAGTTCAATTGGTTATATCCAAATTAGCAAAAATAACATCAATAATTTACAAAACACGAAGCTTATTAAATGTCAAATCATTATCCTTGTTATACTTTTCACTTTTTATGACGTATATTGACTACTGCTCTGAGATTTGAGGCAACACGTATCGTTCTAACTTATGGCCGATATTTGTTTCGCAAACAAGAGTGATACGTATTATATATGGAGCAAAAGCTCAAGACCATACAAACAACTTGTTTGTTGATCTTAAAGTTATGAATTTTTTAACATATTGTATTTACATCGCCAGCACCTAAATTGGTTGGGGGTAAATCATTGATACGTACTCTACTTCAGTTCACCCCCTTTCCATATACAACATTGTATTTGTTATATTGTGACGTGTAATGTTAAATATTGTTGGATTTATTTTCTACTTACTTACATACATGCATGTAAGCATACATACATACATACGTACCTATGGTTATACATACATGCGTATGTAAGTATATATGCACGTACGTATAACGTACGTACACACATACGCACATACACACATACGAATATCAGCACGTACGCACATACGCACACACAAACACACACACACATACATACATACATACATACATACATACATACATATATACATACATCCATACATACATACATACATACATTATATTCAAACATACATACGTGGTCTGGTGTGTAAACACAGGTCTGTGTGATGCGTCAAGTGCTGTAGTGTAGTGTGTATTATGTACTTGTACTTTGCGCTTCACACACGCACACACGCACACACGCACACACGCACACACGCACACACGCACACACGCACACACGCACACGCGCACACACACGCACACACGCACACACGCACACACGCACAGACGCACAAACGCACGCACGCACGCATGCACGCATGCACCCATGCACACGTACACACGTACACACACACTTACACACGTACGTACATTCGTACGTTCATACGTACATACGTACATACCTAAATACGTACATACGTACATACGTACATACGTACATACGTACATACCTACATACCTACATACCTACATATGTACGTACGTATATTCACACACACACACACACACACACACACACACACACACACACACACACACACACACACACACACACACACACACACACACACACACACACACACACACACACACACACACACACACACACACACACACACACACACACACACACACACACACACACACACACACACACACACACACACACACACACACACACACACACACACACACACATACATACATACGTACATACGTACATACGTACATACGTACATACGTACATACGTACATATTTGGTTTCATACCCCAGTTAGACTTCCTGTTTCGTTACAATTCACAGGCTCTAACATAAGTTCATTTGAATAGTCAGTCAGAAGCTGTTGACAATAAAATGGTGTATTTTTAACTGATTTTACTAAGCGGAAGGGTATTTGGCAGCAATTTGGCTATTTGACCCTTTAGCCGGAGTACTGCTTGCATCTATTCGTAAATATTGACGGGTGTAATACACAGAGGCATTTTGGGAGAGGTAGAAATACTAGATTTTGACCAAACTCGACCAGTATGTCAAGGAGATGACGATAACAGCAGGTAAGAAGTTTAAGAATTTGTACAAACAATACAAAATGCTAACATGGTAACCAATGGGAAATCTAACTGTATTCTGACCCCAATTAAAGTCCCCGGCAACGGAAACACTAACATCATCATGTGCTACTGTGTATTGAAAGTCTGCTAATTGTTTTGTGTAATATTATGCAATTTAACTCATTAAGACGTCTGGCCTTTGAGGAATCCTCACTTTAAAGTCATATATCGTGTATATTTACAATTGTCTGATAGGGAAAAGGGAAAAATCAATGTAGGTATAAATGCAACTTAACAACTGTCTGTATATAATACGTTTACAGAACACGTATTGGACTTTCTAAACAATTGGGTTAGGTGTTCATACATGCCAAATGAGAAAGAAAAAAACATAAAATGGCCGCCAAAATTCAAATCCACCATAATTGATATGAAAAAAGTGTAAAGAAAACAAAATCGCGGCCTAAAATGGTTGCCTACTATGCAAATTGTCACATATTTACAACCAGGTAACGTACACACACTATTAAAAAGTCTTTTTACACGGTTTCAGACATAATACCATACCATAGTACCATCATTTCATTTGTTAAACGTAAAGAACGCAATGAAAACGGTTTCGAAATTGCGACAAACTGTATATTTTAAGTTCACACTCTACTATCTACGATTTATGGAAGGCTTACCCGATGGCATACGTGCACAATTCATCAACGAACAGCACACGATGCACCACAACGCTGGTCTGTTCAATGGAATTTGGACTGACATGGCCATTGAAACTACCTTCATGAGGTGTTGTCATGGACAGAGTGGGATCATGGGAAAAACTCAGAAACCGGAAACTCTTAAAAACCTGGACTTACAGCTTGCATACCTGCCATAGTATCATCGACGACTTGAACGAGATGACAAATAACAAACCTGTCCAAACTTTGCACAAAAAAGAAGCGGCCGCAAGACTCAAGGGAGACGATCAAGACAGGAAAGCAGCTCTACGCAATAAATTGGAGCTTTGCATAGATCCACTTGACCCAGAGCAACATCCAATGTGCTGATGAACATTGTCAATGGGCAAGTTGTGAATCACTCCTCGGTCAATGTCAACAAGGCGGAAGTCCTGAGAAAACACAGATGAAGTCTTTTGAACGCAGTTGGCCTGGTGGATTTCATGATTAAATACCAACAATTGTGACCACCATGGGTTTATCCGGGAAACACATTAAAATTGGAGATGCTAAAGTGTTTGACACGGAAACCATCTATGCAAGAGCCATGGGCTTGCAGTCTAGCGTGCGCGATCTTGACACAACCATGCTTATGGGCCATGAACTATCACTTATCCTTAAGTCTATGTTCGATGAAAAATGGAAATATGAGGGATGGCAAAACGAAATCCAATCTCACGAATGCGCTCAAGGTGGAAGTATCAAGACGGCTGATTGAAGATATGCAGGCAACGTTCCTCGATGGGTGCGCTGTACTCTGGGTAGTGCCTTGGCCAACATCTGGCACTGTACACGATTACCTTGTCCGGTTCCGCAGTTACCTATACAGTCACCAAGCGAAAAGTGACGTCTATCTGGTGTTTGACAGATACATGGAGGGCAGAACTAAGGAGGCAACCCGACGCGGCAGCGACAAAGGAGCAAACAGGGTCAACATATTAAGTTGCACAGCTCGTTTGCCACCACAAAATGTCGTCCTAACTGTCACCACGAACAAAGATCATCTGATTGCTCTCATCGTGGCGGATTTGGTTTCGTACAAGGCTGACTTTCAAAAGCATAAACTATTCGTCACTGGCGGCAACCCGGTTCCTGTAGAAATCGCAAATGTGTGTATAAACAAACGTCAAGGCATGGCTACAACGCAGGAGGAGGGAAACACTGATGGTGCAACAAGTTACACGTGTAGAGGATGGTACGGCCCTGGTCGGTGTATATGACACCGACATCTTTGTTCTCTTGTTGTATTTCTGTCACCAGGGCAGTATATCCTGCAAACTTCTAATGGTTTCGACAAATCGAGGACGAAGTGTTCTAGATATCAATGCAGCTGCAGAAGAGCACAGCTCCATCGTCCCAGATATATTAGCTGCTCGCGGCCTCACAGGTTGTGATACTGTGGCGTCATATAACGGCAAGGTTGCAGCTCTGAAACTTCTGAGACATGGCCATCGTTCTCTCGACTTACTGGGGACACAGGCAGACCACCTTTTTCGGAAGTAGTGGACCAAGCCACACACTTCATGTTGGCCTGCTATGGTCAGCAAAGATGTCATTCGATGACAGGAAGCACGCCAACAAATAAGGTTTTCTAATCTAAAGTAAGCAAAAGCAAGGCTTCCGCACCAAAGCTGTGTTCATTACCACTCACAAGTGAAGCTTTCGAACAAAATGTAGCCAGAGCCCGTCTGCAAGTAGCAAATTGGCTTGGTGGGTTGGACCCACTACTGCGCTCAGTTAAACTACTCTGACACCTCATTAGCCCCAACTGGGCTGCTAAAGCTGACAAAGTACTCGTGTCGAAGTGACATGCCATGTAGCACGAACGAACAAGTGCAGCTGCAACAGCTCTGACATGGCATGCACACCATTTTGCGCATGCCAGGGTGGACAGGCCTGCCAAAATGAGATCTGCAAGTGATGGAGATGAAGAGGACTGGTGCTTAGAAAGGTAAGAATTTCACGAAATGATGATCTTATGTAATTGTCCTCATATGAAAACACATGGAAAATTAATTTTGTCATGTTCTTATGTTTTTTTGTTCGCGGAACATGAAATATAGTCTTTTTTGTATTTGCAACCATGTGTAGCATACTTATGACTGACATTTTGTTTTCTTGACATTTTTTCATATAAATTATGGTGGAATCGAATTCCTCATTCTGGAAACATATAAAACAGCATTGTAGTCATGTGTGTATCTTGTATGGTTGCAAAGATATGTTAATAAGTTGATTTTGGCGGCCATTTTGGATTTTTTCATTTAAAAAAATGCCCAAGGGTGAGAACTCCACACCCACCTAGATATCATTATATACATGCCATAGATGAATAATCAACAAAGAAAAAACTATATCAGGCAAAAAGGGATTAGGTAAAAAAATGCCCTTTGGCTGCCGGACTAAGTTAGACTTCCTGTTTCGTTACGAAAAAAGTGCAATGTGTTTTTGAGAAATGATTTTTTTTATACAAAATGCACATCTTCTGACATAAGTGCATTTTACTAGTCAGATATCCAGGTGTAATTCTAGAAGCTGTTGACAGTGAAATGGTTTAATTGTAGCTGATGTTCCTATGCGGAAGGGTATTTGGCAGCAATTTGGCTATTTGACTCTTTAGCCGGAGTACTGCCTGCATCTAGTCGTAAATATTGACGAATGTCATACATAGAGACATTTTATGAGAGATATATTAGATTTTGACTAAACTCGACCATCATGTCAATGAGATGATGAAAACAACAGGTTAGAAGTTTAAGATTTTTTGTTGGTCACGTTTTCTTATAATCATACAAAACGCTAACATGGCAACCAATGGGACCACTAACTGTATACTGACTCCATACACGTGTGTGCGTGTGGTGTGAGCGCCTTAGTTTTTTTGTAATTCATTATTTGTTAAGAGTCCTTACAAATTTTAGGGTTTGTACCGTTCGCTAGAAGGCTCAGACTGACTGACGTACATAAATTATTTCGTGTATTTTCGGCGATTGTTCCGAGGGGCGCCGAGTTTTATGTAACTTAAGGACTTGTGAAATTTATGTGATAATAAATGAAATTTACGAATACGCCTGGATACCATATGCCGTGTATATGTGTATGTAGCACCACCCGTGGTTGGGCACCTGTGCTTGTTAAATAATTAACTAATGTACACACAACATTTTGTTGTAGCACATTCCGTTAGATGGCGACACACGTTCCACACACTGCCGGATAACGGCAGTGGGTTGCGGCGTTTTGTAGAGTAAGGAATCGATAGTTAATAACTGTACGTGTTCTCAAATAACACAAAACGCGCAAACGTCTTCCGTATGCATAGTCTCAGAATGACAATGTTATTTAATGTTCTATATCTTTGTACTATAGCATTAATATAACTAGGTTCATTTGTACTGACAAGTACTATTCATCTTAAATATAACAAGACGAAATAGCCATTAAAACCACAACAAGTATTATTGGCGTATTGAAAAAGCCATATCTCCTCGCGCAGTGGGTAGCCTATGTGGATACGCGTCCCTTGGGTGACGGATGGGGGAAGCCCTTAGTATGAGGGGTTGCACCGGATAAAACAGAAGAAGGTACCGTGAACCAAACTTACCATAGGAGAAGGACAATTATGATTTTAAACCCGAGCAGACCCAGCTCGTTAACCTTGGCAGGTAATCGGCCTAGGAGAAGGACAACTCCGATCTCAAACCACCTGCTGTCTCAAAGGTTGATGGTACATTGGTGCAAGAGGCTAGACCCACCGCTTATAACTGTGAGTGGCGGCAGGAAGGGCATCCGGCTATAAAAACCTAAGCCAAACCCCTAAATATGGCTGGATTAAATAGAGTGAACGCCCGTGCTAGAGCGTACCCTGTAGGCGACGCGCGAGACCCCCATCCGAGCTCAGCGATAAATGGACAAAGGCTACCGTCTGAAGGACGAAGGCGGTTAAAGAAGTTAGTCCAAACAGGAAGAAGAATGAGGAAAATTAAACTCCCAACACTGAATGTTGGGAGCATGACAGGAAGAAGTGGAGAAGTAGTACAATTGATCATAAAGAAGAACCTGCAAGTATTGTGCGCACAGGAGACAAAATGGAAGGGGAGCATAGCATGGAAAATCGGTGCCGGATACAAACTGTACTACCATGGAGAAGATAGGACGAAGAATGGAGTAGGAATTGTACTATGTGAAGATCTGAAAGACAGAGTACTAGCAGTGGAGCAACCGTGCGATAGAGTGATGAGAGTGAAACTAGAGATCGAAGGAGAAGTGCGGAATGTTATCAGTTGCTATGCACCACACACTGGATGCACAGAAGAGGAAAAGGAGGAATTCTGGGAGCACATAGATGGTGAGATGCAAGCTGTACCAAGTTGCGAGAGAATGGTGGTGGCGGGAGACCTAAATGGACATGTGGGAAGAGATCGCACAGAATATAATGACGTACACGGAGGACACGGAATAGGGGTCGCAAACGAGGAAGGCATAAAGATACTAAACTTTGCAACAGCATATCAGCTGAGTATACTGAATACAGTCTACAAGAAGAGAAGGAACCACCTTGTAACATATCACAACGGGGGACGAGAAACCCAAATTGACTACATCATGGTGAAGAAAGAGCATGTTAAGGAATCAAAGAACTGTGAAGTACTACCCTCAGAGGCCATCACCACACAACACAGGGTACTAGTTTCTTAACTGGAGGTGAGGAAAACAAGACAGAGGAGAACAGTGGGAAGGAAGCAAATCAGATGGTGGAAGCTAAAACAGGAAGAAGTGAAAGAGAACTTCGGGATAAATATAGTGGAGAGACTATCAGATAAAGGTGAAGTAACAAAGGAGAACGTGGAAGAATGGTGGGAAGAAAGTGCGGAGCAGATCAGAAAGTGTGAGGAGGAAGTATGTGGGAAGTCAACGGGGAAGAAGAAGCCCGGAGTAGAAAGCTGGTGGTGGAATGTTGACACTGAGAATGCAGTTAAGGAAAAGAAAGATAGACTGAATACATGGAAACGAACAGGAGCAGAGATAGACAGGGCAGAGTACAAGAGAGCGAAAGCAACGGTTAAGAAGGTGGTGGCAAGAGTGAGAGAAGAAGCAGTAGATAGATTGTACGACAACCTAGCAACTAGTGATGGTCAGAAGGACACATATAGAATATCAGCAGCTAGGGACCGTGCAGGAAAGGATATAGGCCAGATACGTACAGTCAAAAGTGCAACGGGAGAAGTATTGATGAAAGACGATGACATCAAAGATATATTGGGCCAATACTTTAACTGGCTAATGAACGAGGAAAACCCGAGAGTAGAAACTGAGGAGAGGGGTGTGAATCAACGAATGGTAAGGTGTATCAGTGACGAAGAAACAGAGAAAGCACTCAGAGGGATGAAAAATGGGAAGACTGTAGGAGCAGATGAAAAACCAGCTGAAGCTTGGAAATGTATGGGCAACTTTGATGTAAAGTTAATATGCAGACTATTCAACTGTATCGTGACTTCAGAGTACATGCCATCGGCTTAGCGACAGAGCATACTGGTCCCAATCCTCAAGGGAAAAGGTGACATTCAGGAGTGTAAGAACTACCGAGGGATCAATCTCCTGACGCACACCTTTAAGATATGGGAGAGAGTCATAGACAAGAGGATGAGAGAATGCACATACATACATGAAAGACAGTTTGGGTTTTTGCCAGGCAGGAGTACCACATATGCGCTTTTCATTCTCAAACAAACAATAGAGAAACACAGGGAGGGACATAAGGACACCAAAGTGGTATTTATCGACTTAGAGAAAACATATGATCGGGTACCAAAGGAGGAGATATGGAGATGTGCGAGAGAAAGGAATGCACCGGAAAGATACATCAAACTGATACAGGATCTGTACCGGGGGTGTGAAACAAACGTGCGCAGTGTGCCTGGTGAAAGCAGCAACCTTGGCGTAGCGTAGAGGTTGGGTTGCACCAAGGATCTGCATTGAGTTCATACCTGTTCCTCATATTGATGGACGCCTTAACGGAGAAGGTGAGAAAAGATGCACCAGAATCAAAGATGTTCGCACATGACATTGTGTGTGTGGAGGAAAAGAGATAGACATGACAGAATACCTCGAGACGTGGAGGAAAGCACTGGAAGAGAGAGAAGTGAGGATTAGTCGACCGAAAACTTTCATGGACTTCAGGTTCGAATGGAATAAGGAGATAGACATACCAACAGTAAAGATACTGGGAGACGAGCTGGAAAAAGTGACACACTTCAAATATCTAGGGTCAGTCGTGAAAGAGAAAGGAGGCATGGAAACGGAGATCAAACAGAGAATGAGTGCAGCTTGGAGAAATTGGAAGAAACGAAATGTGTAGTGTTGTGCGACAGGAGGATGCCAGTGTCGTTGAAGTGGAAGATCTATAAAACAGTAGTCAGGCCAGCAATGCTGTACCGGGCAGATACCTGGGCAACAACGAAAGGGCAAGAAGCAAGGATAGAGATGAATGAAATGAGGATGCTGAGGTGGATGTGTGAAGTAACAAAGGAAGATAAGACCCGAAACGAATATATTAGAGGAGCAAAGAGAGTGACACAAGCATCTAAAAGGATAACAGAGAAACGACTGAAATGATATGGGCATGTGGTGAGAAGGGAAGAGGAGCACATAGTGAGAAGAGTACTAAATGCAGGGATACCAGGAAGAAGAAGGAGAGGACGACCGAAGACCAGATGGAAAGACACATGCAGAAGAGACATGGAAATCGTGGGTCTGAGTGCAGATGTGGTGATGGACAGGGCGACATGGAGAAATAAAATTAGAAGAAGAAGAAAAAGCCACATCTCCCACATTGTGTGCACTAATTGCAACATTAAAAACACAGATGTATTAAACTGAATCTGCTGTCTTTATACGTTTTCTCTGCGCAGATACGTTTCTCTTCACGTCATCCAATATCTAAGTAGAGGCACGCATCTGGTCATGTTTGTACAATTAATTGCACACGACTTACTAGATGCGTAGACAATGCTGCCGTCCAATGGAAGACCATAGTAAGTCAAAATAGAAAAGTGTTGTTTTGATTTGGACTTACTATGTCTTGCCCCATGTCTCTGCAAAGTAACATTATAAAATAACAGCAATTTTGACTTACAGCTGTATATTGCAAAGCAAGTGCGGCTTTGTGCCGCTAAATGTGACTAATACTATACAAAAAACCTAGTAAGTGTATTATCCAATGGCATCACGTTATTTATAATTTATAATGTATTCAAAATGGCAGCTTCCACGCTACACCCAAATGTACATTTCTGAGCGGGATAGTTTACTCTTTTAAACATAAATGGCTAATTCAAGAGGAAGAAGGTTGGTTGAGCATTAGAGAAGCTCCAGCAAAATTGGTGGATTTTCTTGTTAAACATAACTTGTTAAACCCATCTTAACATGGGCTTCTAAAAGCGAGGTCATGCTTAACAGATATGTTATGTTTTCTGGAAGATATCACTAAGTCTGTAGACGAGGAATCACCAGTAGATATCATCTACTTAGATTTTCAGAAAGCTTTCGACAAAGTGCCACATCAAAGATTACTGCTTAATCTAAAGGACGATGGCATAGGAAATGGTTTAATTAACTGGATAGAAAAAGGGGTAATTGACAGAAGATAACGAGTAGTAGTTGATGGAAATCAGTTTTGAGTGGGGTACCACAGGGATTAGTACTGGGACCTATATTATGCTTAGTATATATCAACGATTTGAACGATGATATAACAAGCAAGGTGTTGGAATTTGCGGATGATACAAAATTGTTTAGAAGGACTAAACGTAATGGAGATATACAGCATTTACAAGATGATCTTGACAAGTTGATAAAATGGTCTAAAAAATGGCAAATGTTGTTCAATTTTGGGAAATGTAAATGCCTCCACACAGGACATGGGAACGAAGATGTACAATATACAATGGAAGGTTTCAGAGCAGTGCGGTATTGCCGCTTCAAGGGGAAATCAAATCCTTGGATTAATTAGGCGAGCTATAACGTATAAGGTAAAAGAGCTAATAATACCGCTGTACAAAACAATAATTAGGCCTCATTTAGAATATTGTATTCAAGCGTGGAGGCCATATCGCAGGAAGGACATAGATATGCTAGAAAGAGTACAGAGGAGAGCAACTAAAATGATACAAAAACCGAGGGATCTTAGTTACGAAATACGCCTAAGAGAATGTGATTTAACCACACTAGAGACCAGGAGATTGAGAGCAGACAGAAGTGTTCAAAATATTGAATGGTTATGAAAATATTGTTAGGACTATTTTTTCTCAGTTAAGAAAGATAGAAGGGCCAGAGGACATGAAGTTACATTAGTAAAGGAGCAGTGTAGATTATATATAAGAAAGTTCTCATTTTCACAAAGGACTGTAAACGAATGGAACATATTATCTGCTGATTGTGTTGGTGCTAGTAGCGTGATTATGTTTAAAAATAAAATCGACACATACCTTAAAAGGGCGGGATACACGTATATAAAAAGTATTGGACTCTCGATAAGCCAAAAGGCTTCCTTGTCCACCTGCCATCTAGAGTTCATTTTCTGGATGGCAATCTTGTTAAATCTTGTTAAAACACCAGTGCCATTGACACGGCACATGTTGTTAATCTTAGTGAAACCTTAGGCATAGATGGAAAGCCGCGATTGGTGTCCATGCCCATGAACACGCCGTTGGACACTGAACGTGGATCCGTGATCAAATGCGATGATCTAACTGCGCCTGCTGAATCTTGGCCTGGTGCAGGAAACGGACACCCGGTCGTAGTGCCAGCTTAACCTGATCAAGTGTCTGTCGCGGGGGAGGCCCTAGCAGGAGATGTGAAGCCTGCTCCTGATGCAGGAGCCGGACACCCTGTCTTTGTGTCAACTCAGCCTGATCAAGTGTCTGTCGCAAGGGATAGTCCATGAGCCAAGCCTGCGTATTTTGAAGTTGATTCTCAAATTGAGGGACTAATTCCCACTATGATTTTCAGTTACACCAATATCTGAGGTGTCCAAAAATGGATGACGGACATTTCCGAACCGTAGCTTATTACCTTTTTGTACGCCATCTTTAAACATGACTGCCATTTTCAAGCGGAAATCGAGCTATTCAAAACTCGTGTCCTACAGCCAAATCTACTGATTGGATCTTAAAGTTGTATTAACGGAAGTTGTTGGTAACAAAATGTTGAGTACGGCAATACTCATATAGTCTTTCTGTTGCCATTATTGGCAAAACTATAAGGGGTAATGTCAAGAAAAACGCAAATGAAATGCATTTTTTTAACTTAAGTTTTGATAATATTTTAATACATAGATGATTCATTTTTTACTTTCTTATGAAATTACATGCAATTTGGTACATTTCTGTCATTTTAGATATCTTCTGTACTGCTACTATATGTTGTAGGCACATCAAAACATCTGGTGTCTGAAAACTGGAACATTACCATACTGACTTCATTTCCCTCTTATGGCAAAACGGCGTGGCAGATTTGCATGAAATTTTGTGTGAATCGTAAACGTATGTGTTACGCACTTGTAATGTCAGACACAAAATAAATAAGTTATACATACGATTTATTAACCTAATAACTACTTCAGAAACCATGCCAACCATTAGCCTATAAATGTTATGTATAAACTTCTGCCTTCGAATATATAAACTCAATAAAATATGTAAATCAAGTTATACGTTCTGCTATGCACATCGTCTCTGTTTCCAAACGTGTGGCCCTAGAACATGACCCAATAATTCCTTTAATGGTGATGCCGCAGTAATCTATTTATAATCGAGCTTACGTGTGGAGGTAGGTTAACTTTTTCTTCTTAGACGGCTTGAACCTCGAGTGCCAAACTGTCTAAGATTAATTTACGACCCGTAGAATATGACGCAAGATCTAAACATTTTTCAAAATATATGGCAAGATTCTCACCTTATATGGGATAAATCAGTTTTGCGGAATGTAAAACGTAATGTGCACGTAATATTTAATAATCGTACGAACCACGCGCACGCGGCAAATACTTCTGGAAAAATGGTCCCTGCATGATGGACTTGGCATCATGAAATGCACCCTGGCACAATATGCTTATGTCTACCATAGCATTGCAAAACGAACATTATTTGATAATTCTACACTATCACGAGTAGGGCCTATTGATGGACGTGAACTTCACAATTCTCTCCGACTTTCGTCATTTCAAACACACAACGGATATACACCTATCTACGAACGCGTTATGGTTTTTATGTAACGATGCAATGTGTTTCTAACATTTGGTAAATATTACTATTACTACTGTAAACTACTAAAGCATCCCGTCAGGTGACGGGCATTTTTGCTAGTTAATTTTAAACGCCCTTTGCTTTAGCATGTGCTTCCGTCTAGCTGTTACACCAGGTAACTAAGCGTAACTTATTGTTAACTAAAATATATTCCAAAAATCTTGTATGTAAAATACAGAGAGAATGTCGTGAATTACCTTGAGGCAGAGCTGACTGACAAACAACTAATTATTGAACTGACAAACTAATTATGTTACTGTTCTGTCATCTCTGCATACATTTCTTCGGGTCTTCCTCGGTGCAAGTGAGGGCGGTTCTGCACGCGTTAACAGGTTGGCATGGTCAGTGACTCAGGATGTTATCACTGCTGACTTTTGATGTTACTAAAACAGAGAATACGCGATCGAACTAGCTATTCGAGAAGTTGCTCCCAGTGTACAGCGTTGGGAAAAGAAAAGGCTCACCTACAATCTAACCAGCTAATTTATATGGACCTCATGCAGATGCAGCATCAACAACTGAACGGAGTAGCCACGTGTGAGTGTTCACTCATTTACTGTAACCGTCCGATCAAAAAATCAGCTCTAGGACGGCATTCAGCATCATCTCATAAGAACATGTTGACGTGAAAAATGTTGTGGGCTCTGTCAACAAGGGTTTACTACGCAAATAATACAACTGCATCGTTCGTCTCCACTAACGTGCTTATGAAGCTTTGATGTAGCTCGCTTGGAAAGGATTCCTTGACTAGGAATGAGTGGAGTTGGATCATCCTGACAATTTCGACAACTTTAACAATTCCTCCACATATGGCAGAGTATTCAAACGAAAACCTGTCAGAAAACTGTTGTTGCTGCCGTGATCGGTGTTTCATGTACAAAAATCCTGGAGTTGTTCGTGGCCTGTCTGGATGTTCTGCGTCAACATCGTGGCCATCTGGCATGGTTCTGGATGACGTATATCGACATGGTGAGCAACCTGCTTGGGCTGTTGTCAGGTGACAGGGAGGGCAACTCGAATTTTCACTTGGCATGCATCCAACAAGTGATTCCCTGGTGCCTCGCTTTGGGCAAGGGGAACTAGGCAAGGAACATACATGTGTGTTATGCACTGATGACACAGCCTGAAAAGAGTGACCAACATCATACCAACATTTCCTACGAGAATACTTTTCATTCAGACAAGGTAACCCATTTGGCCATATAACATTGGACAAAAAGGAAATAGTCAACAAGGATACAATTGCAGGAGGGACAAAAGGCTGATAATTCACTGCAGCATGTAAAAGCAAACGGACCTGGATTCCGTGGTTCACATGCTCAGTGGATTGATAGACTGGTCCCAAATATCACACCAATGCGGGGATTAAAAGATATGGTTATGTAACTCATAACAACTGTGAATTTATCCGTTTAACCTCTGTATGAGAGCCGTTGCATCAATCAGTGTATCACGTGGTTCGGGAATATCACCTGCCTTGTCCACCATACTTTCTAGGTGCAGTGTAAGAGCAGCTCGCTGGTTTTCTTCATGATTCCATCAATGTTTGCAACTGACCTTAAATACGGCCCAAGAGGATGGGAAAACACAGCGTGCATCCTATATTTGCAATCAGTTCCACGATGCAGAAAAACATCCTGTCAGTCTTAAGGATTATTTCGTTATTTGAGCCAATCACTCATTTCTTCTAGCATTCACCAAACGTTTTTAAGTTTATTTTCTTGATAGGGTTGAAATCGCTGTCCTGAAACACCTAGTAGACTTGTTCCCATTTTTGCAGTGCTTGCAGAGATCACCAGAGAAGTCAGCAGCTGCACTTGTTGAGATGATGGTTCCAGCAAACGAGTCACACCCACACGTGGTTACTCCGCTCGCTGTGCTGTTGATGCTGCATCTGCATGAGGTCCAGATAAATCAGGTGGTTTGACTTATGTGGACCTTCTCTTTTTCTAACGCTGTACACTGAAAGCAATTTCTCGGATAGCTAGATTGATCGCATCTTTTTTGTTTTAGCCACAGTAAAAGTTACCTGACGCGGCTTGCACTTCAACAACTTTGGTTGGAGAATGATGCCATTGACTCGATGTGATGTTCCTCCCCCTGTCAGCGATTCATCTTGCCTAATGATACAGTCGTATGCTAACACTGTTGGGATGGAATGACATACATTGGAAGGAAGTAGAACATAACCATTGTCAACACTTGATAGATTAACAATGCGCAGCGCTGTGTCAAATTCTTTCAGAGGTTTCAGAATTTTGATTACCTCAACCTTTCCTGTGAACATTTTTTATAAGTCACAGAAATAGGACGTGCTTGGATGTCTTCACAGCACCAACATCCACAGCATTTATAACACGCTGGGTTATTGACCATGTCAATCTGTTAATGCGTGCAGAACCGCCCTCACTTGCACCGAGTAAGACCCGAAGAAATGTATGTAGAGATGGCAGAACAGTAACATCATTAGTTTGTCAGTTCAAAATACCATTATTACTTCTGCCTCAAAAAAATCATTCCACGCATTTCTATGTGTTTGACATACAATATTTCTTGGAATACATTTTAGTTAACTAGACATTGCGGCTAGTTACCTAATGTAACAGCTGGACGGAAGCACATGCTAATGCAACGGGCGGTTAAAATTGAATATTGCGGTGTCACCTTTAAAGGTATTATTGGGCCATATTTTATAGCCACACGTTTGAAAACAGATTATGTGCATAGCAATACGTAATTGCCGATCACATAATCTCATTTATATATTTTAGTGAATTTATGTATTCGAAGGCAGAAGTTTATACATAACATTGTAAATGTTATGTGGCTAATGGTTGGCATGGTTTCTGAAGTTTTTAGTTTTATTAGGTTAATAAATCATATGCATAACTTATGTATTCTGTGTCTGACATTACAAGTGCGTAACACGTAATTATGTTTACGTATTCACACAAAATGTCATGCAAATCTGCAATGTTATGGTAATGTTCCCGTTTTCAGACACCAGTTCGAGTACGTTTATGTTTTGATGTGCCTACAACATATAGTAGCAGTACAGAAGATATCTAAAAGACAGAAATGTAGTAAATTGCGTATAGTTTCATAAGAAAGTAAAAAATAAATCATCTATATCATTAAGACACTACCAAAACTGAAGAAAAAAAAAAATTAATTATTTTTTTTTGGGTATTTTCCTTGACATTTTCCCCTGTGTTTTGCCTATGATGATAACAGAAAGATAATTTGAGTACTGCTGTACTCGGCATTTTATTACGAACAACTTTCTCTTATACAACTTTAAGATCCAATCAGTAGATTTGGCTGTAGGACATGAGTTTTGAATAGCTCGATTTCCGCTTGAAAATGGCAGCCATGTTTCAAGATGGCGTCCAAAAAGGTAATAAGCTACGCTTCTGAAATATCCATCACCCATTTTCGGACACCTCAGATATTAGTTTAACTGAAATTCATAGTGGGATTTAGTCCCTCAATTTGAGAATCATGGACTAGGAGGCCCTAGCAGGGGATGCGGAGCCTGGGACTGATGTACGAGCCGGACACCCCGTCGTAGTGCCATCTCAGCCTGATCAGGTGCCTCTCGGCTATGTACATTAATGGGATGGCGTCTGTAATCGGTAAGATTAATACCAACAATGCTACTGCATTATTTATAAAACATGATTACATGAGTTTTTTTATCCACGGCTCCTCCTTAACAACTGGAAATTCAAAACTGATTTGAGATTGCCTAACTCTTGTTTAATGTGCTGCTGGTCTTGGTTTCCCGATGATTTAAAAGCTATAAGAGTTTCATACATTGTATTGTTTTAAATACTTGCAAGTCCAGATATAATGCAAGTTATTAAAAATACTGAGTTTGTATAAATATGTTGTAGTTAGGTCCTATACTATTTCATAAGGAGAAACATAATATGGATAATGCAGAATCCCAGTTTCTGCATAATATAGTTGCTTGATTGTTTCATAATTTTTTACAGAAAAAGGCCAAGATCAGAGGTTGAAAAATTAGATACACACAAAGAGAAGTATCGCCTACTTGATTCGTGGCCTACTTGATTCATGTTGCAGAAAGTGTTTCACAAAAGTAACAAAACAGTATCGACACCTGATTTATACAAAATTCTGGTCCACATTAATTCCGTTGACATGCAGAACATAAGTATGTTGCCCAAACTAACAACAAAGCAGCACTTCTTCGTGAGGAGTCTAGTAGCTTTCAATGATACATTAATTTTGCAAGTATCACAGGCAGACTCGCTAGTGATGTAGCATCCACCTACATTAGATGCATCGTATTAGATTCGTCACGTAGCGTAGCATTTTGGGTTGATAATTGCTGCGGGCAAAATAAAAACTGGACATTATTCACTGCACTTGCATACTGTAAAACAGCATGGGGCCCGGACCAGATAATACTAAAATACCTTGAAAAGGGTCATACGTTCATGAAGGCTGACTCCGTGCATGGGTCTACTTTAAGGGTAGTTTTAGTGATACGTATAAAGAGGTTGATTTCCTAAAACCGAAGGTCAATGTCAATGTATTCCCAGACGCCCACATCGCTCAACCTCGAGGTATCTCTACTGCTAAGAGGGATGACATCCTGAGGTTGTTAAATGATGCCCGTGCAGCCACAAAACTTATTTTTGCTGAACATTGCAACTAATGATGAGGCGTGCGATCTGGTCAACAATGTTGAATAGAGTCTGGTTGTGCAATTTGTCTGTTGATAAATCTGAATACATGTATTGTTGCTATTGTAAAAGAAGTGAACTATGCAGGACACCATTTGGCAATAAATGCAAAAAATTATTTTTAATGGGTTATCAACTTTAAGAATAGGCAACGGGAAAACCACCACCCAAATCACCATAAAACTGTAATTTATTTAAATATATCGTTTTTATTTATTTCCGTGGTAGATTAATGACAAGTTGATATAATAGGCCAATGAACTAGTTGACTGTGGATTATTATCACTAATCCAGGAGTGTTCTTCTTTGCGATGGTTTTTCGCGTTTTTGTTTGAACTTGAAAATGTTTGACTTGCTAAGTTATTCCATTGGACGGTAGAATGGTGGGACAACAATTTACAGTCTACACAAATAGTTATGGTCGTTCCCTACCCCCAATAAATAAACAATTACGGTCGTAAGCGAGCATAGGAGTTTACTCAAACACGTGACGCTAAGTAATTGCGTAACTTTAAGTACGCTTCATGAAACCGGCCCCTGCGCTATTAGCTATATATATTAGACACTTTCAATTAAACAGCCGGCATATATCTCTATTCATTGCTTATTCTTATAAGAAAACCAATCCATCTATGAAAATCCAGTTCTTATTTACATTTTGAGCCTAGAGTCATTGCCAACGTTTAGAATGTTTATGTTACTGCCCCAATACACAAATAGTTACGGACCTTTCCTTTCCCTAATATACAAATACTGGCAGTCGTTCCCTGCCCCAATACACAAGTAGTTACAGGCAGGCAGGCAGGCAGGCAGGCAGGCAGGCAGGCAGGCAGGCAGGCAGGCAGGCAGGCAGGCAGGCAGGCAGGCAGGCAGGCAGGCAGGCAGGCAGGCAGGCAGGCAGGCAGGCAGGCAGGCAGGCAGGCAGGCAGGCAGGGCAGGCAGGCAGGCAGGCAGGCAGGCAGGCAGGCAGGCAGGCAGGCAGGCAGGCAGGCAGGCAGGCAGGCAGGCAGGCAGGCAGGCAGGCGGGCGGGCAGGCGGGCAGGCGGGCAGGCGGGCAGGCGGGCAGGCGGGCAGGCGGGCAGGCGGGCAGGCGGGCAGGCGGGCAGGCGGGCAGGCGGGCAGGCGGGCAGGCGGGCAGGCGGGCAGGCGGGCAGGCGGGCAGGCGGGCAGGCGGGCAGGCGGGCAGGGGGGCAGGCGGGCAGGCGGGCAGGCGGGCAGGCGGGCAGGCGGGCAGGCGGGCAGGCGGGCAGGCGGGCAGGCGGGCAGGCGGGCAGGCGGGCAGGCGGGCAGGCGGGCAGGCGGGCAGGCAGGCAGGCAGGCAGGCAGGCAGGCAGGCAGGCAGGCAGGCAGGCAGGCAGGCAGGCAGGCAGGCAGGCAGGCAGGCAGGCAGGCAGGCAGGCAGGCAGGCAGGCAGGCAGGCAGGCAGGCAGGCAGGCAGGCAGGCAGTCATGGTTCATTTCATTGAGCTAAACAACCGTAGTCGTGACAGAATATGTTACGATACGGATGTTGCGTATAAACTAGTGACGAAATGCCGAAGGATAACTAGGAATTTAGCCAACTGTTAATGGACCCAGCTGCCTAAACACTAAAAAATTAGGTTTCAACTGCGGTGCTGCTGGTGTGCAAAAAAAGTATTTCCACCCTATATGCATCCTTCAGTGCTATAATTGCACCCTACAGGGGGCATTTAGGGTGCATAGATTTTAAGGTGCAGATTTGCACCTTAAAATCACGTAACATGAGAATTTAGCGAGCAGCGTGGGTGCAATAAATGTGCAATTAGGGTGCTAAGGAGGAGGGTATACATTAACGCCCCTAGGAGTGCACAACAAAACCAATTTGAAACACACAAAAGGGGGCCGTTTTGCGTTTTGTATTCCTTTTTAACAAATAGAAATAATATCCCAAATCGATCAATGAGCAGCGGGTAGTTATCCCTACGGGATATATACTTTCAATTGTTTGCATTCAAAACGAGGCCGACTGTTATTTCCTGTGTGATGGGTATCTTGATTAAATCAACTATTGTACATAGAACTAAAAGCTTGTTAAAATACTTAAACATACCCGGTATATAATGTTCTGTTCCGCAGTGAAGTTCTGGGTATATAAAGGAACGTGTCCAATTGGTTCGTTTGTCAAGCAATTAGTCCGTTACGTCAAGATACGAGTATCGCTTGCACATGGGCAATAGCTAAACTATTCACGTCATCACTGTTGCATTTAATGTTGTTTTTAAGTATATTAAATAATAAGTAGTTATTCGCAACCGTTAGTTTGACTTTCGTATTGCACTGAAATTACATTCCATAATAACATAGCGTAGACCAAAACATTGCTTTGAATTCTTGCTACAAATGTGAGCTATGAAACCGTAGCCAAATACCGCGAATTTCTGTGAATTAGTCAAAATGACCCGTGGGCCAAAGCAAAAAAGAACTTAAGCAGACAGAGAACTGAGGCCGAAATATCACGGGTGCACTGGCCGCACACTGTGACAGCAGAGCCAACATTAGCAAAAAGTTATACGGTAAGATTTAATGTTATTCCATTATCACTATTTCATAATAAGCTTAAGGCTATGGGGTCTGTTCTCTGTTGCAGCATAAAAATAAAAGAATGCAAATTTTATCGCGTTGATCTCAACGGTTATAACGGGTAACTGGCATAAACGTGAATAGTCGATACAACTCGAGCCACTTTGGCGATTTCTTTCTGATAATTTTTTACTGTTGAAATGTGTTAAACGCCTAACATAAAGGTGTTTTTTTTTCATTCTAAGGTGCAGTAACTGTTGTAACTAGTTGCATATGGTATATATATATATATATATATATATATATACAATAATTAAATATTTTAAGGAAAATGTATACAAACTCTGCGCCTGTTGTTTGCATTGTAACTCTTACTGTTAGTGCTGTCATTGTCATTGGCGTTGCCATTGATAATCGCGTTCCATAGAATCGTTATTAAAATCGGAAAGCATCTGAAACTTTAAAAGGAATTGCTTTTGTTTTGTACGTATTTATATACCTATAAACATACCACGATTGTTTAATTAACATTATGTTTTATTATGACAAATTACTTGTTTTTGAATTTTGTGTACATCTTTTTTTCATACTGCACAACTTCACTTCTTCTCAGTACGTGGGACTGCGCCAATGACTGAAATTCAACACTCGCAAGGGTCAATTCTTCCTCGACCGGTGGCACTTCTGATATCTGCACAAGTGGCTTGTGTCAGCCTCACTACAAAACGGTTGATGCTCTTGCAATTACACTCAAAGAGACTGCTGACCGACATTGTGAACATGATAGCTCATCACAAGTGTGAATTCACAATCAATGTTGGTACTGAAACATCAAACGAATGCTGTGTGAAGCTCACTTGAGTGGATCCTCTCTCTGCGGTCACTTCTGACGTGGCTCCTCGTGAAAGCTGCCTGGTAACTACACATCGGTTCAACTGAAAATTACATACGTAAATAATGCAACTGTGCTTGCCTACTTCATGAACATTATGACATTGCCTCAGAATGGCAGATGTTGCTGTATCTGCAAGACTACAAACTTTGTTGCATTGCCTTGGAATTACATGTTGCTGTACCTAAAGGTTGCTTAACTGCCGCATAATTTAACATGTTACAGATCATGCAAGACTTGACAATCATCACTAGATTGCGAATATTTACAAATGTTCTTTTATCTGCAAGACTCTTTGTTAGCTACATGTAATGACATTCTCAGAATTACACACGACTACAAACATTGCTGAACTACTTCGGACTTTAATACAACGTTTGTAGAACCTGCAGGACTTGGTACACTTTGCTGTGCTGCTTGAATTACAAAACTTGCTACTCTATGACTATATATATATATGCAGAACTTTTCAAACAATGTTGCACTGGACATACATGGACTTAATACGAACACGTATGCAGTGTATCTGCATGGACTTATATGCATACAGTATTTTATGAAATTATTAATGTTGCAGCCATGCCGAAATATGTTATAATAAATGTTCTTAACATTCATGCAATTATAATTTTTTATTCATTTATTCCCTATATTGTGTCCTAATAATTACTGAAACATCCACCCATTTGATCTGTAATCTGCTTGAATGTTATTCTATAAATGGTTAATTGTGCCATTATATAATAACATACAGCTAATTCCTGTCAATCCCTGCAGATGGACCAAATATTAAAAGTAGGTCAACTAATTAGGTCATGCATAACAGGTCACATAGTATTTTAAGTTGATTTGTTTAATTCCTAAAAATATGTAGGCCCACATCTTAATTAATTATGGCTCAATCATTAATCATTAGTGATTAATCATTAAAACATTGTCAGCTGGTGATGGATCTGACCCCCACATTGTGATCGGTCAGGAACAGTTGCAATGCGTCGAGAACTTCCCTTACCTCGGAAGCTACATCTCTAGGAAAGGCGACGCGGAAGTAGATGTACGAGCAAGGATAGGCAAGGCATCAGCAGTGAACCAAAGACTACGTCCAATATGGTCCAGTAACACCATCAGAAAGGATATAAAACTACGTCTTTACATGTCAATCGTAATACCAACAGCGATATATGCCTGTGAAACGTGGAAGAATACGGAGAGGATATAAAAAAACTAGACATATTTCACCGACGATGTCTCCGGTTCATATTGGGCATATCGTGGAGAGAACACATCACCAATGATGAAGTGATGAGGAGGGCAGGCCTGGATAGCCTGCATTACATAGTTAAGTCTCGACGACGAAGACTAACGGGACATATCCTACGCTTACCAAGAGAGAGAACTGCACATGTAGCAATGGAATGGGTTCCTGAAGGTGGAAACAGAAGGAGAGGAAGGCCGACTAAGACCTGGCGCAAGACGTTTAAAGAAGATCTGGCAGAAATGGAAATCACCTGGAATGAGGCCAAAGAAATTGCGAAAGACCGTAGTAGATGGAGAAAGCTCGTCGCCCGATGTTCCGAAAGGAACAGGAGGAACTAAGTCTAGGTCTAAGATTAATCATTGTAAATAGGTCAGATATGAAATGTAGGTCAACTAATTAGGTCATCAACAAATTTCAGATTTTACAAGGTGACAGTATATTCAAAGTCAATAATATATTGACAGTGTTAAACTCCTTAGTTTAATAAACCTTTTTATTAATTATTTACACCGTTTATGTAAGTAATCCTGGTAAATAGGTCAAACATTAAATATAGGTCAACTAATTAGGTCATAAAAATAATAATGTGATACACTGAATATCATGTTTACAGTGATCAATCCTCCAATACTTAGAAAACCCTTTTCCTAATTATTACATCAAATTTTGGACATTAATCACAGAAAATAGGTTAAACATTTGGGATCATATGACTTTTTATTTCACATCAATATCCATTTTCCTATGTAGACTCAAACACAGTCCTCCAGCTTCCTGGTCACAAGAAATGGCAGAATTCAATATCAAAAAGTGCTCTTTTTCTGAGAACACAAAGCGAATTACATCAGAAATAATAATGATATCCAAAAAATTCAAAAACGTGTCGTGAACTCCATGAGAAACTCTATCTTGTGGAATCATTTAAATTAGGATGTGACATATTCATATTTCAAAATTTTCTTGATATACCTAACAAATCAGTCTTTGAAACTGGTGGGTAAAGTGACTAGTGTATGTAAGCCCTGCACGTACCAGTCAGACCAGTATTGGTCAGTTGTTGGTGACATAGCTTTATCAATGTCTGTGAAACAATTCATTGGCTACGAAACATGTATTGTGTTGACTGTTGACAGTGTTGACAGTGTTGACTGTTGTGTTACATTCACACGCCAGCCAGACCTGTCCTAGACCTACGGCTATATATAAATAACACACACACTCACACACACACACACACACACACACACACACACACACACACACACACACACACACACACACACACACACACACACACACACACACACACACACACACACACACACACACACACACACACACACACACACACACACACACACACACACACACACACACACACACACACACACACACATGCATAATGACTGCATTGACCTCAATACAGCTGCCTATACATTCGAATTGTCGACTCTGGGACCCGCGTGTTGGGCCCGTGCAGTGATTTAGAGACCGCATGCAACGCTGGAACCTGTCAATCTTTTTATTTAACTTCGCTTGGGGCTATCAATGACTAACAGTGCACGGCTATCAATTATGTATAAGCTATATTCGTCGACCTGTTGTCATGGTAACAACCTTTTCCCCAGTGCATTGCTACTCATTGTCTACATAACGGTGCGAACAACATCACTAATGAAATACGAACACATAACACGGAACTTAACTGTAATGGTAGAGAGTACTAGATCGGGTACTACGTTGACAGTGACAATAAACAGTTATAGTTGTATTGATTGCCACTTTTGCAAATCAACCATACGTGCGAGTACACATAGGCCTACATGTTATTGCTTTGCTAGATATAAAGCCATAACAGTCATATCGTTCAAATATCGTCAGTGAAGTGGCCACAAGCATTGGCACGACTGTTACGACCCATTTTGTAATAATCGACCCATCTATTGCTATTATTGTTATTATTGTGATTATTGTTATTATTATTGTTATTGTCATAAGCATTATTATTATTATCCTCATCATATTAATAATTTTCTTCTTCAACATCTTCCTTTTCACTATAACAATCCTCTTCACCCTAATAATCGTAATCTTCATCATAACCATTATCGTCGTCATCATCATCTATATGTTAGTTTTCATCATCTTCTTTTTCTCCGTGTTATCATAGTATTCTTCTTAATTTTCGTCATCATCCTCATTTTGTGTGTGTGAGCGTGCGTGTGTGTTTGATGGTCAGTCATTGTTATTATAAAATGGGCCGGCATGTTCTTAAAAATGTGAAAACCTAAAATTATTACAAAATGGACCTCAATGTAATTACATAAAGTTATTACATTATTACATAGGTTTATTACAAAATGGGCCTGTTTTTATTACAAAATGGGTCGTTATTACAAAATGGACATGTTTTTATTACAAAATGGGTCGATTATTACAAAATGGGTCGTAACACACGACGCTAGGCGACCTACTTGTATCGTCACGCTTGAACGGAACCAGAGTTACAAACATTTCACGCGGCTCTGTGATGGAATCTAGACAGTGAACTCTATATTTATCCATGTCGTGATTCGGGCGTACGGTCCAATACCCAAGGCTATACCTCGCGCATTTTGTATCTGCGTCACCGTCTGCGTAGATTTCAGACCGACAACATTGTTAACTAAAAATGTTAAATGTACCATTACATAATAATAATAAGATAACTTCTATTGCGCGTAAATCCTTGGAAACCAAGCTCAGAGGCGCATAAAAACAAAAGAATTGGTCAATCTCAAAATCCATAAGTAGTATTCCAGCTGTCAAAAGATGGGTCAAGGCTCCAGGGAGCTACGGTGGGTAAGCAAGATTGTAATGCATTCAGAGCATGTTTACAAGGATAGCTTTCGGGTCGAAACGAGCGTCAAAATTAGTTATTGTGCCACATTCCGATGTAATACAAACACTAGTCATCATAGAGGAACAAGCAGTTATCTTACGGTTCCACATGAATCCAATTTTATTCAAAACAATAAATGCGAATGGGCTTAAAAGTCGACTAGGTTTCGCCGAGCTTGGGCTCGTTGTTAGAATAATTATATCAGATGCAACCAACGGGAGATAATCTACACCAATAAACATACATAACAAACATATATTATATCCACCTACAGAAAGTAACGTGTATAATCTGATATTATCACTAGAATATCGATGTATGAAGGAGGAGTTGTACAATTTATCATAACAACTTAAATCAGTCAGCGAATTTTTGTCGGTCCTGCTAGCTCAGTTGGTAAAGGCGTTGGTTCCTTGGCAATTATTTTGTAATCGGGCGACGCCGGTTCAATCCTGACACCAAATCATTGATTTTCTTTACACTTTTTTTATTTATGTTTTCACGAAGTAATATAAACCAAATCATTGTTATACTATGATGCACTGTTTGTAAATATTTTTTTAAATTTTTGTAGTAATTATTTATTCGCCACAAAAATTAAAATATTGGAATTATATAACGATGTTTCTAAATGTTATTTATCCAAACAAATATAATGTAATGGATATATAATTTATTAATTGTATATATATATCTATTGTACGGTAATATATTGTAATTATATATGTGAAAACAAATGGTGATCTGTCTGGATAAATACAATTTAGAAACATCGTTATATATAATTACCATATTTTCATTTTTGTCGCGAATAAATAGTTACTACAACAATATTTACAAACAGTGCATCATAGTGTACAAAATGATTTGGTTTAAATTACTTTGTGAAAACATAAACAAAATAGTGTATAGAAAATCAATGGTATGATGTCGGGATTGAACCGGCGTCGCCCGATTGCAAAATAGATGCCAATGAACCAACGCCTTTACCAACTGAGCTAGCAGGACCGACCGAAATTCGCTGACTGATTTAAGTTGTTATAATAAATTGTACAACTCCTCCTTCATACATCAATATTCTAGTGACATTATCAGATTATACACGTTACTTTCTTTAGCTGGATGTTTGCTATGTATGTATATTGGTGTAGATTATCTCCCGTTGGTTGCATTCGATATAATTATTCTAAAAACGAGCCCAAGCTCGGCGATACCTAGTCGACTTGTAGGCTCATTTGCAATCATTGTTTTAAATAAAATTGAGTTCATGTGGAACCGTAAGATAACTGCTTGTTCCTCTATGATGACTAGTGTTTTATTACATCGGAATGTTGCACAATAATTCATTCTGACGCTCGTTTCGACCCCAAAACTATCCTTGTGAACATGCTCTGAATGCCTGGAAAGGGTCGGCCTGCTGCGAGTGTGGGTCATATGTGACGTTACCTTACCATGTGATCGCCTAGCTCATTAATTTTTTATTTTCCGCGGGAATCGCTACACAGACGGGTTTAAAATCGTATTTATGCTACAAATGTATTTTTCTGTATTTTTTAAATGTTCTCGAATGTTACATACAATGTTAAACTTTGTGTACACGTGGAAAACGGATTTTAGCTAATGCCTTGTTTTTATTTCCTTTAAGCAACTATAGATGACGCGGTGGGTAGGTAGTGCGTGAGCTTTGTTGTGGGCAAAATGAACCAAACTTTGTACAACCTTCTACCACTGCCAGGCACGAACAACACAACATGTTATCTCCGGCAAATAGCTAAATTACAAGACTGAGGCAGCAGTTATAACAACCATATTTTGTGCTTAATTTCCTATTATACAATTAAATAACCCTACACGTGTGGTTCATATTATTCGTAGACTATATTGTATAGCTGATTGGCGTTCTTTACGTAAGCTGATGGACCCTATTATGGTTTTAATGGCCGTCAGATGGCGAGTAACTTTGTTATGCTAATAGTTTTAAAAAATATTAGAGAACTAGTGTATTATATTAACCACATCAGAATAAATAACACTGGCCAGTTGTTGTGAGTGACCAATTATATCTAGCGCGTAGCTATATATTATAGGGTTTACGAGGTGAACACGATTTTATCACGTGGTAAGTTATAAAAATGATCTAATTACTATTAATTATATACACATGTTTATAGTTTTAGTTTGATGAAACATGAACTAATGGAGAATTCTCGGATATGACTTTAATCACAAATGTAGTGTTATGATAATTTATATGTATGCGTTTACGTATGTATGTATGTATGTATGTATGTATGTATGTATGTATGTATGTATGTATGTATGTATGTATGTATGTATGTATGTATGTATGTATGTATGTATGTATCTATGTGTGTATGCATGTATGTATGCATGTATGTATGTATGTATGTATATATATATATATATATATATATATATATGTATATATGTATATATATATATATATAATTAGTGGATGACGTTTGGTTGTACAACAGCTAGTCTAAAACCAGAGCTTGTAACTTAATTATCAGCATTTTTTTAAACAAATACTCAAATAAAACTAGCGTTAGGGAAACCACAGACACACGCACGCACGCACGCACGCACGCACGCACACACGCACACACGCACACACGCACACACGCACACACACACACACGTTCGTCTTATGTAACTAATGTTAGCGAGGCAAAGCTTGATGGCGGTTACTAGCAAGTGCATGTGCCCTTGTGCCGCATAGTCAGTTATTCCGTGTTTTATTTTCAATTGTTGCGTGTATTAGTCAATTCGCTATTTAGAATATATGTTAAGGAAAATGTCAAATCCAGGAATAATGATTACTGTAATAGCAGTTAGTACGTCTAATGATATAACATGTTAAACCGTAAGTCCCGATATAATGTACGTAATACTATAATAAATACGTTGACGGTATACTACACGGCGTTTGTCTCATTTTGATCGTCTTCTGATTGATTCCAGATGATTGTGACAGGCGTTTGTTTCTATCCACCATCAAGTGGATTAAAAAACGATATTAATTGTTTCTTTTATTCATATCCAGCCATCACCGCTCGGATGAAATACACTCGGAGCAACGGTATTTTTTATAACATGAGGTATTGCCCACCTTTTGTATGTTCCCACCGGCACTATGACATGCATGATTCTTCTTCTATAACTTCCAATATCTGAAATTTATTTAACAGTACACATTGCTATAACGAGTTCCTACAGTTCAGCATGATGCTTCATTTTAAAAATGGGTTGTCTGTTTTACAGGGTGTGGTGGAGTAGTGTGACGATGTGAATATAACACATTTATTTTGTTTAGTAGTGTTGATATATTAATTTGTTTGGTGTTATACTCTGCTTGCAGTTGTGACGATGTGGATACAATGTGTTTAGTTTGTTAAGTTGTGATGATACATTAATTTGTTTTATGTTATACCATGTTTGCAATTTATAACGATGTTGCCTAACGAGCAGGGTGACTATGCCTTGTCTTACGTAACAAAAAGCCCGTTGAGACGAGCCAGACAGCAGTGATCGGTAGAGCGTGGCGCTGACTAGTCAATATAAGGACCGCGGAACAGTTGGGCAGGGTCGGTCGAGGGCAGCTCAAAAGTTGGAAGGACCGTCCGGTGGATATATGACTGTGCCAGAATGGCAGACAGTCAGTATCGTCGATTGTAGCTCGCGAAGGAAGCTACGACGGTGCGGTATTTGGTTCACGGTAGTCGGAGACCGACGGTAGACGGCAGAAGGCCAGATGCGTCGGTGAGGAACTACGGCGTGTAACGCTACGCTCGGCTACAAAGGTATCGTGGTGGCGTGACATCCAGAACGCTACGCTCGACTACAAACGTATATCGGCAGCGTGACAACCAGAACGCTACGCTTGATTACAGACGTATCTCGGCGGCGTGAAATCCAGAACGTTAAGCTCGGCTACAGACGTATCACGGCGCCGTGATATCTTTAACGCTACGTTTAACAAGCAGCAGACGTATCACGGTGGCGTGACACCTGTAACGCTACATACGGCTACAGACCTATCACGGTGGCTTAACAGCCGGAACGTTACACTCGGCCACAGGCGTATCACGGCGGCGTGACATCAGTAATGGGACTACCAGCATCGGACACATCACGTATTGTAACAATGGCCGACACACCCTCAGAAGTGTGATTTTGTTTGATGGTCAGTCCACGACCATTGCGCGACTGCGCCACAAGTAGTATTTAGAACAATTGACTTAATCGAGAAAATCCTCTTTTAATCGTTTCGAAGCTTGGGTAATTTAATTTTCCCCACGCCTTTTTTGTCCATCTAGTCGTATACACGAGACGAGCAGGCTATTGGTAGCGATTAAATGTGTGAAATGATAGTCTTCGTGCAGTAACTGTAGCGTAGCTGAATTCTTCCGAGAATAGATGAGTTGGTGTTTGAATTAACAGGTCTGCCTGGAGTTAAACAATTTGAGTGATTAAATATGTTTAACAGTCACACGGACTGGATATTGCGTTATATGAGAACGTTCTTCTTAGTCTTCGTGCTGTAATTGTTGCGTGGCCGAATGGGTCCCACAGAAGACGAGTTTGTGTAATAATTAACAGGTCTGCCAGGGGGTGAAACACAAAGAACGTAGAACTATCACACGGACTAGATATTGCGCTATACTTAATGACGATAAATCTCCTTTTCTTCTTGAATGCTCCTCTCACTCCTTCATACTAGTCACTCCAATATCTTGCCTCCTGTCAGATCCAGCATGACCGTATGCGACCACTGATCTGCGCCTTGCCATAAATATATCTTTTCGATGTTTTACACCTGCCTTTTTTGTGTTGTGTATCTGGCGTATGGCTTCATTCATGTTTAAGCTTTCCTCTAATGTGTCAGTTCTCTATTGCGAACACGTATGATTACATAAAAATCAAACATTGCGTGATGTAGTGAAAAGTTTGGAGTCAAAGTCGCCTGGCCACGATTAAAGCCTCATGTCGTCAGTTGTAACACGAGCGAAGATGCTCACTTTGATGCCAGCCAGTGAACAGCAGTGAACATTCATTTAGTTGTCGCAGGCGTGTGCATAATTATACCACAGCTGAAATCCTCAATTATTAAATTGTATGAAATGTACGCAGATAAAAGATAGATTTGTTGAAATTAGTGGACGTGGCCAACACATTTTTACAGGTCTCTGAACAAAGGCTATCACTGTTTGGACCATTCTTTGTACTGGAGTTTGTTCAGTCAGAGGTCCCAGCACGAAGCAAAACATCAATTGGTGGTAAACATGATGATAAAGACTAGATAGTTTACTCGTCATACTAGATAGAGGGGGCTAGTCATTGTTGTCCTGCACATGCGAGGACGACCTAGACAGCGATTGTGTACAGAGAAACCGGGAAAGATTGGGAGAGTAGTGGAGAACGAGAGCGAAAGTTAGAGAGGAATGGAGACAGTTGGTGGAGAGAACAGTACAAGATCAGTGAGGAAAAAGAAGAAGACAAATAATAACTGAAACTGTGGAACAGAATAAAGGCCAGCCTCATTCCTGACGACAAGGAATCAAGAGAAGAAGAACTACATGTATTTCAATTTGGCTTTCTTGATGTTGACTTACTCCTCATTACCAATTACGTGGCAAACTAGTATTTCTTTGTTTGTTTACAAAAACAAAGTCAAACGGTTGCCTTCGAAAGAAATATGTAATAATAGGAAGATTTGTCGAATTGGATAGTCACATAATGTCAATGTGACGTATATATATTGTTATCTACATCAAATATCTGCCTAAGTTGTACATGCAGTGAGTCTGACTCGGGTATAGAGTACATCAGTAGTGTCGGACTGTCCATTTGTTGTAGAAAATAAAGAATATCAAAAAAAATGTTTTAAAGATATACCTTGCTGAGAGTGCAAAATAGACGTTCATAATTCACCATGTTGGTCTTAAGTTTAAAAAGGTAATTTTGCACCTAGTAGGCCTAGGGTAAGCCTTTGCTAACAATGACTAGCTTCCTACGGGCCTGAATAAATTACCCATCTTCGTACATGTTTTCACTTTCTTCTTTGCTCTCATGTTCCTTAATTTTCCGGTATTTTTATCATTCAGATCAGTACTAGTAAAACTTAAAACCATAGTAATTGATTAAGACGAAGTTGTCTACCTACCATATATGCACATTGTGGATTATATGTTACAATAGTGACAATTTGAAGAAAAAAACAATCATAAGCATAGGCTTCTGACAGCGACATGACCCTGAAGTAATGCACTCAGACTGTCATCATGCTGGCGCAAGCATTGGCTAAGTACAAAGCCAAAAAAGAAGCTGAACTGTTTCGTGTGGGTCTGTACTTCATGGGCAATGATATTAAACGGACAATGTTTTGTAAATACATACCCACGGTCGGAAAACAACTTGTTGTAGTTGGCAGAGAATCGTACGAATATCTAGTACGGATAACAGCAGCCCCAAATCTAAGGTGTTCTCTAATAAAACTGACCAAACTACATACATAAACAGGACTTACAACGACAACAACAATCTAGAAAGCAGGAGATTACTAGGAATCAAAGTGATGCTTTTAAAAAGTGTAATGTTTATGAACATATCACAATTTTTTAAGGAGGATATATATATATATATATATGGTAAAGCGCCACGAACAATTGTGGATCTGGCGCTATAACAAATTAAATATATTATTAATATTATATAGTGTATGTGCGTGCGTGCGTGTGTGTTTCATAGAATGATTATATTCCGACAAATGAATTGCTTACGTAGTTATAAATATCGGTAAATTGAGGAGCGCGTTTGTTTAGGCTAAGTGGTAAATCAAGCTGACACGATGCGACGTTTCGGTGCACTCCGTTAAAATGATATTAAAATAAATTAAAATAATGATATTTACGTTCATTGCCACGCAGGTTTAACAGCATTCATTGTTTTATGTAAACGGTACCCCCTTCATTAAGTGTCTTTTCACAACGCTGTAAAAAGAGCCTTGTTAGAATCAATACGATCAGCGGTTGTACAAAGATAGTAATGTTAGCTATTCAAAGAGATCTCTAGATACAGATAGAGTACAACGATTATTGTAACGTTGGCGCCATGTCAGCCGATGTGTGTATGTCAAGGTTTGTGCGAATTTGTGCAATGTTATTGCAGATACTTCTACGCAATGTTGGCTTGCCGAGTTAGACACATTCGGTAAACATGTGCTCGCACTTTAATCATTCAGAAGGGACACCCGTGGGAATATAAAAAGGCAAGTTCACGTAACATGAAATCCGGTCCTTGGGACTGCTAAAAAGCGGTTTACATTTTACTCCCTGGCAGACACGTTCAATCGAATACCATCTTGACTTATCTTGGAAGCATTTAGCCAATTAGTGCGCGAAGATTATTCCTACCAAAACGTCCACTACTGTCTATTGCCAGGTACTCATTCATACAACTGAGCGAACTTGAGCAACTTAGATTGAACGAGCATGCCCAATATTCAAAACGGATAAAAAGAGCTTTCGAACCCTGAATCTTTCATTTTGAAAATCCGTTGCTTTAACCAAATATAGCGCCACCGTTTGATTTGTGCGTTATCATTACAATACGAGACCATCACTTATTCTCAGTATTAAAAGGTCATCATTTTGTGCGCACACGCACGCACACACACACACACACACACACACACACACACACACACACACACACACACACACACACACACACACACACACACACACACACACACACACACACACACACACACACACACACACACACACACACACACACACACACACACGATCCAAATACCAATACACTAACGTTGGAGGCAGTCTAAGAGTATCTACTCCGAGGATCAATATCCACTCGCTTCTTTCCATGTTCATTCGCTTCCTTCTTCTTTGAAACACCAACACACACACACCAACACACACATACACAAACTTGTCTTGTGATTTTCATGAACGTTTCACAGCATATTTAACCTCCATTGACATTGCTGTGGAAAACTTTCGCCCCAATCTGGTGACGGATTTTTTAATATTGGTGCGTTCTACAAAATAGCAACTGTGCGAATACGCGAGCGACTAGCGTATATTTATTGCTACCTCGTGAAAGATCTAATGCAGTAGTACATTCAGTATTCACTGGACTAACATGTGCCACGTAAAAGCGCTCGAAACAAATTCACACATCACACCAAAACGGTATTTTCAAGGGCACTCTTTCGGTTTCCTTAATGTGGTCTTACCCCTATTATTGTGGTGAGTGAACCGCTAATGTATGCCCATTACCACAGTATAGTGCCGTAGTGCAGATGCTAGAGCTTCGGACTCTCAACCGAGAGAACCCGGGTTCGAATCCTGTGCGCTGTTGAACTTTGGGCAAGTTCGTTCACCATACGTTGCTCCAGTTCACTCAGCTGTATGGATGAGTACCTGGCTATGTGCAGTGGTGGCTATTTGTGTACGATTAGTGTTCGCGCATTAATTGCAGCGTGGCTGGATGCTTCCCAGAGAAGTCGAGATGGTGTTTGATTGAACAGGTCTGCCAGGGAGTAAAATGTAAAGCGCTTTGAGCAGTCCTGAGGACTGGATACTGCGCTATATAAGAACTTACCTGTACCTTTTACCTTTACCACAGAGACGGTGTTAGCAGAGGCAGTGTCGTAAAGGTGATGGCGGCATTTTATGCCACTGATGCGCTGAGTGACGCAAAGTTTATGTTGTGGTAACAATTTGAAGACATTAACATTTTAGAACCTATGCAGTCGAGACAAACGTCGTGCAATCGAACCGACAAAAAAGCTATGAGTGACGACATTCCGATGGTTCTCAGTAGCCTAATCGAGAATGATATCAAAGTGCAGTGTGTTCCACGGGACTGGAAGCTAATTCCAAAATGTCAACCGGAGGCAGTAAATGAGTTGAGTCTTGCCAAGAAACTGGCAGATCTTGAAAGTAAACTTAAATTGTTCGTGGACACTCTTGGCGATATTAAATTTGATGCCGCAAATGACAGGCAGAAGATCGATGCATTAGAAACTGACTTTAAATTACACGGGCAACTGATCCAGCAGGTGGTGAACGACAGCATGGGATCGGTGCTGCTGGAGTTACCATTGTGCCTCCTCCCGCTAGAGACTTCTACATTCGTCGATTTCACCGATCAGACGGCGTCCTCAAAGAGGCCGGTGAGTACATCACACGAAAAGGAGTGAAATACCGTAACCTAACGAAAGCCAGCAATGACAACGCAAAACTGAACTCGTTCAAATTAACCATCTGTGTTGATGGTATGAACAAAGTAAAATACCCTCTCTTCTGACCCAAGGGCTGGAAAGTGAGAAGATGGTTTGTGAAGACAATCAGTGAATCCATCAGGATTAAGGATGTCTCACCGCGTGAAACCAAACAATAGCTTTCAGTGCTCCACGGACTAACCACGACGTACAGCCACTGTCTGTAATAAGCTACACATGTAAACATTTGAGAGAGAGAGAGAGAGGTCTGACATTTAATTTTATATACAATATTAGTAAAGAATGTAATCTCTTGTTTATACAAGAACACTGTATATATGGAAGCGAATTAAACAAAATGTGCATGGCAATAATTGGTACGAGTTCCATGGATAGATGTATTGCCAGGGAAGGACGTTCATACGGCGGATGTGCAATCCTGTGGAAATTATCACTTAAATCTGCTGTCAAAGAGCTTAAATGCAATCACGTGCGGTTGTGTGGTATTATGTTCCAAATCAGTAATAACTGAAATAATGTGTCTCAATGTATAACATGCAGTGCGAAGGCTGGTCGGAAGGCAACACGTTTGCTGAATATATGGATGTGTTACGTGAAATACAGGAGTTAATGCACACTAACAACCCCGCTCACGTTATATTCGGGGGTGACATGAACACAGATCTGGCTAAGAATATGCTTCTTGCACATGCGTTAAGGAATTTTATATTGGATTTTAATCTTACGGTATGCTAGATGCTCCAGATGTGTGACTACCCTATACCTATGTAAGCCAAGACAATTTTACATTCAGAATTGATCTTTTTTTTTAACCACGGCTACATTAAAACGGAAGGTTCTCAAATGTTCCATTACAGCGACTTGTTGTTTTCCGACCATGTACCACTTAAAGTTAGGTTGAATGTAGATGTAGACCACACGTTCGAAAGAAACTATTGTCGCAGACTAGCATGACGAAAAGCCAGTACTGAACTCATTAACTAATACAGTAGTGATCGTGAGTGTAAACTCTCCAGGTTACAATACGACAAAGAAGCTTTGCAGTGTAAGAATGTCATGTGTAAAAAACACTGATATATTAAATATGTGCTAAAAGCATCAATATTTATACCTACCAATTGTCCCAGAAATAATTGTAATTCAACTGGTGGTAGATGGAAGTTTCCTGGGTGGTCAAATGAAGATGAACGCCTGAAACACGAGGTCATCTTCTGACATCGACAGTGGCGAGCAGCGGGTAAGCCACACCAGGGTGCCATTACATAAACGAGGCGTATAAAATGAGCTCGATATCATAGGGCTGTTACAAAAATCGTAAGAGAAGATGACAGAATTCGTACTACTAAGATGGCTGAAGCCATTAGTGAAAATAGAACCCGGGATTTGTGGTCTGAGGTGCGCCGGATAAAGAGCAGACATAAATTCTTGCCTTCTAGTATTGACGGTGTAGCGGGTGATGATGAAATAGCGCTACTTTTTCCGATACATATAATCATCTCTACAAAAGTGTGTCACGATGCCGATGACATAAATGCTATAAGTGCGGAGATTAACAGGCAGATAAAAGAAAATATTACATATAATATATCACTTGAGGTTATCGAAGGTATCCAACGACTGAAGCTGGGTGAGTCGGATGGTGAAGAGGGTCTTAATTCTGATCATATCATACATGGTCCGAAAATACTATTTGTGCTGTTAGCATTAACTTTTAACAGTATATTGATAATTGGGTTTAGCCCCTATTCAATGTTAATGGAAACTATGGTCCCTATACCAAAAGACAAAAGACAATTAGTATGTATATCCGACAATTTTAGAGCTATTACTCTTAGTAGCATTGTTGCTAAACTGTTTGATGTTGTCATACTATCTAAGGGTATATGTTATGATGGAAAGAATCAGGATAGTTCCACAGTAACACATTCAAAATTAATATGTTTTCTACTACAAATGATTTTGTTTCAATCAGTTTGCATGTCAATTGTTTATTTGTGCATATGGCTATACCACCACCCTTTCGGTCTTCACTGGTCATGTGATAAGCATTGTAACTATCTGTATTAAAGTTAGTTATTAAGTAAATGTCTGCCCATGTTTCAGGTATAGCAATTATATCAAATTGCAGGTTAAGCTCTAGAAGGTAATCGGTAAATTTGCTTTTGGACTTCTTGCATTAAAATGTACAAATTATAATCCATTAACGTTGCCTATTTTTTCATTCAATTGAGAATCAGTATAGTATTCACATAAATTTATATAAACATTATTTGTTGGATCAAATTTTTTTTCAAAATCAAAAGAATTGTAATAAGAATATTTGAAGGAATTTAAGTTAAAGTGTGAACATTTATCAACTAGTTTGTAAATGTCATAGCTTCCTTCAATTGGGGAGTTTTCAAATTTATATTCATCATCATCATTTTATGAAAAGGAAAAACAATGCAACAGCAAGGACAGTAGTATGGAATTATTTTTCTACAAATTAACCTAATCTGATGTTGCGTTAATTTTACAAACATTTTGTGAAAAAAGTAGTGTGACATAGTTCACACTATACCCAAATTTTGTTAACTTTCCATTACAAACTAAACATGAATAAAGTTTGTTAAGCGTATATGCCATTTAGACAGAAGTTAATATTTATAACAATGCATAGCCATACAAAAATAATATACACTGTGACGACCAGTGAGCAGACGTATAACATTAATAGTAGTACCAAGTACGCAGTATCCAATGTGACTAGAGGACACAACGTCAACAACGTAAATCAATCAATCTTCATTTCAGACAAAAAAGCGTACATGTAATATGCATTATGTCCATAGTAAAAAAAGTAAAATATAAAAAGTATATTATAGTGTATACATTGCACTAATCCACTTCCTGAGTAATACAGAGGTGTTATAAACATCGCTGTGTATAATACTCTCAACAATGTTGTTCGTCGATGCAGATATTCTGCTCATAAAACTGTACATGCATTTTTTAAATCTAGTATTGCAACAATCCATGTCAGAACTAACAAACATTAGGCTAGCACTACACCTCATAGATAGGCTGTGTATAATTCTAAATGCATTATTATAGGAAACAATAAAGTGCTGCATAGCGGCTTTTCTATAATTAGCCCATAAGGAACATAAATACACATTACTACAGTAGGATGTGAATAGTTTGTTCTTCACCTTCACTGAACAAAAGTGAAATTTCCTGAGTAGAATATTGCTTCTGCCGTACAGACTCCTTTCTTTGGATTTCACATCCATTTCTTCCGACAAATCATCACAGATTATATGGCCAGTATATTTATATGCCTTCGTTGGCATCACCAAGCTTAAGAGCTAATTCAAAACCGGTTTTTCTTGTATCAAAACCATTATCTGCAACTTTACTCTGTTAAACAATATGTCATTGTCACATCCATAATTGTATGATACATCTAGCAGTATTTGCAACCCCTTAGCCGATGGAGCCAGTAGTACAATGTCATCAGCATACATGAGGTGATTAACAGTTGTATCGCCACAATAGCATCCGATGGGTAGTTTCATCAGTAGCAAACTCAAATCATTCATGTATAAATTAAATAAGAAAGGAGAAAGCATACCCCCTTGTTTAACTCCATTAGTCACATAGAAGAAGTTGGAAAATACCGTACTCGATTTAACACACATAGTCTGATTACAGTACAACTAACATATCACTTTAATTAAATATTTAGGGACAAGCTTAAGTAGCTTCATAAATAATGTTGTGTGATTCACCCTGTCAAATGCCTTGGTGGCATCAAGGAAGGCAACATATATGCATGACCCGTGGCTAATGTAATATCGAAGGAGCTCCTTCAACACAAATACACATATTTCTGTCCCGTGCTTGGATTTAAACCCAAATTGGTTACTTATAGTTCGTAGATGACTTAGCATCCGATTATACAGTATTTTTTCCACTATTTTTGTGAATACATTAAACAGACATATCGTTATATAGTTATCTCTATCGCTGACACGTTTATTTTTATCCTTAATCATGGGAAAAATTACAGATTTAGCATATTTCTTGGTACGTAACCATGTGTAAGTATAGTCGACATCAATAGAGCCAATAAAACTGGCAGCAGTCGAACCGCCAATGTCATGAGTTCGCTAGTTATGCCGTCTAAACCAGGTGACTTGTTGTAAGATAAATCTTTGATAATTTAACTAATTTCATTAACATTCGCCCTCATACCTTGGTCAAAGATGGCATGCTCCTGACACAGATCAGCTAGAAATTCCTTGCTGCAAACAAAGTCAAAGTCCTACTAGACACAGCCGTAGGAATGTTCAAAGTTGCAGCCAAAGATATTCGGCTCAGTTCATTTGTTGAGGTCATTTGAATCTTGCGCAGATTTTACAACACGAATCTTGGCACTATCTGTTGGGACGTTTTCTTTAATAAATACTTTACAGTTCCTGGTCCAGCTGGATTGGATCTTGTTTTGTTTGCGGAGCTGCTTAGCAGTCTTGGCGAGTTCAGCCTGTTTTGTTGTTAGATGTTCATTCATAAACACGTTTGTCACGCGCAGTTGTTTTCCCACTTTCAGAAGATTTATGTTTGCAGATTTATCTTTTGCCTTCCTAGATCTGTTGTTATGTGAACATCACATTTTGTGTATCCCTTAATCTGGTTGATGGTAACATGTAAGCAATCATGTAAATAAATATGCAATAAAGAACACCATTGTACACAAAGGATGAGGTTATAAATACATTGTGATGTTTATTGTTATAAATCGTTGTTCGTAGAAGGAACATAGCCCGTTAGGTAACTCGATATGTGATCAGTCATTGTAAACCAGTGTGAACACTGGTCGACTGAGCTAGCTTCGTGTTTGATGTATTGCGTGTGCTGTTACAGTGTCCCCGTGATAGTGATCGGAAACGTACCTGTGAAATAAGATCCGGTGACCTGCAAGCGAACAATGAACACAGGTGTGTTTCTGTAACCAGCCAAGCATGACAAGTTAAAGCGTTCGCGTGTGAGTGCGCGTGTGCGCATGTGCGCATGTGCTCGTGTGCACGCGAATCATAACATACCTTTACTATAAAATAGTCTACAGCGATATTTCACTTCATAATTAGTTATGATTAATAACTTTAGGTAATCACATATGTCAACAATTTACCAGTTTTGCCTATGCCACTCTATATGCATATTTTTTAGAATGGTCGTAAAATAAATTACACTCATGTTTTATTTATGCAGCTCGTGATAAATGACTGATACTTGAAAATGTGTGTGCATATTATATATTATTAAACTGATATTGCAGTTTTGGTTTTGCACGAAGATATGGTATTGCTGTTGTATAAAAAATTGCAACCAGCAAGTTTAAATATACAAATTATGAATATGTAGTAATTTGTGTTGTTCATTTTGATTCAAATTAAGATATTATTTTTATCAATATGTGCGTTATGAGTTATGTTTTGGTTGAAAATATAACTAAGTAAATGTTGGCAACAAACGGAGAGGACATATTGATACATGAATCATAACTTGGATTTCTATATGCATGGCAGTCATATTGCACTTCCGTACGACCACCATCATCATCTAGCACATTTAGCTTCATGTACCTATATATTATGGGTTTAAAAGCAAAAGAGTACGTGTTTGTGTTCCACAGAAACTGAATTGAAACAACATATATTGTTTGGGTTATCGGCCATCTTGAATTTTTAAATGTCCGTCATCTTGGGATACAACCTGTGACAGAAATGGATTCATTGCCCCTGAAAATGTTGATAAAGACACGAAGATCATGTTTCTATATTGTACAGAAACTGGGATACTTGGCCAATAATTGATTTCCATGGCAATCATTGTGTATTTCAACTGTGTATAATAGAAATTGCACAATTGGATTTCTTGAACTTACTAATGTTGATTTAGACATCAAGACCCTATTTCGATGTTGTTTAGAGGCTGCGATACGTATATGCATTCTTTTGGGCCTTTAGTGGACAGATTGGAGAACTCCGGAGACGAAGCCCAAAATAATGTAACATGAGTGGTTTGTGAGCGATAATAGATTATTATTTCGTATCCTAAACGTCATAAACGGTGATAAAGCAGATTTAAAGCTAATAAAGGTATTTCCTCGGCTAAATTTTGTGCTCATCGCGTTTAGAATTCATTTCGCGAAAATAAAAATCAGGCCCTGAAGTGTAGCCGTCGTGTGGCACCACCGAAGTAAACATGTCATGAGTACATAAATTATGTCACACGAACGTGGCAGTTTATTCTAATACACAATATCTTCAAAAGGCTTTACTGAACGATACGATGCAATTTAAATATAAAACATTTTCACAATCAAAACTCACTGCTCATTTTCCAGGTTGTATTGATTTTACCGCCCAATCCGGCAGACGACGGATGCGTACGGAGGGATTAGAGAACGGAGGGATCGGACGCCTCCGGACACTCCAAGATTTCCAAAAGAATGACATTGGCGTGAGTACGGACAGATTGGATTACCAAAAGAATGCACCCTTAGGTAATGGATTTCAATGATGGCTATTAAAAACATTCAAGATGGCTGCAAGGGACAATGTCGATAGTAACAGATACTTAGCTTTATATGATTTATGATATTTATATTAAATATCATAAATTACATGTGTAGATTATGACATGCATTTGTGGAAAAAAACTATTTCTCTAAGCCGCTGTACTATTGTTGGTATGGGGAGAAATTAAAGAAGTTTTCCACTTTTACAGGAACTATGTGATGAATTCATGATGAATGCCTTCTCACGGCAGGATAGGACTGATGCAGTGCACGTACACCGTTTTTTGGGTTTGGTTTGCGTCAATGATACCATAGGAACATCTTCTTTTCATAAATAAAATGCAAGGCGAAGCTTTACTATTCCTTGTTTGGTGTTCACAGGCCTCGTTTGCATCTATGAATTGAATAAAGCCATTCGCGTTTCAGCCACAATATTCCGCTTCAGATCTATTTCCCGATTATGACAATCAGTTTGTTTTGTATGTATTAACTATAGTGTTTTTGTCGTCAAATGTGTGTCGTATCTAATTCCACATTGCTGTCATCATTTTACAAATATTAAGTAGAATATTGAACATACTGTTTGGTGCTAGCCACATGTTTGGTGCGGTTAACATTCACTTACGTAAAGTTGTTGTGTTATCAGAATTGTTCACAGATTAACGATAATTACTCATATTATACAACAATTAACTGTGTGTGTGTGTGTGTGAGTGTGTGTGTGTGTGTGTGTGTGTGTGTGTGTGTGTGTGTGTGTGTGTGTGTGTGTGTGTGTGTGTGTGTGTGTGTGTGTGTGTGTGTGTGTGTGTATAATGTTATGTATCTGAGGGCATACTGCTAGATCGTCAGAAATACAACCATTTCATTATTATTTTCGTTAGTATTATTAGCATGCATGAATGACTACTACCAAGCCTATTAAATACCATAAGAAATATAATAGCATCGGTGCTACCTTGGTCAACGCTAGTTGGTGAATGTTTGACGTTTCTGCTCGTTGTGAATTAATAACTAGAACAACGATGCTCCACGAGAGCTGCTCTTAGTATATCGTGCGTGGTTACTGGCACCTTTCTGGTGTATTATGTATGTTTAAATAGTGGAGGCGCTTAAGTCCAAATTTTAGTGAAATCGTAACACGCTGGAACAAAGTACCAAATTTGGCACAGATTTACCTTAGGACCATACAAAACTTTTGAGCGAGGGCTGCCCGATTTTAAAGGTCAAGGTCAAGGTCAGGTCAAGGTCAAAGATTATTAACGTTAAAATTCCATTTCTACTAATGTCCATATCTCGACATATAAATAATATTTTTGAATGTTTTGAAAGACTGCTTTATATATTGAAAACATTCCTTTCCATATGATGATTTAATAATTTGCATAAATTCAAAATGGCCACTAAATGAGCAAATACATATATATCGTCTTCTTTTTATCACGGCAATTTCCACATAGTCCCCAAACTAAATATTTTGCACACATATACCTTATGACCATACATAACTTTTGAGAGGGGGCTGCCTGGTTTTGAAAGAAAAGGTCAAGGTCAAGTCAAGGTCAAAGTTTAAAAAATATGTGTTTACCAGGAATTTGTCTGCTCAAGCTTATATTCAACCCATAAACATGTTTATGGTGTATAAACCAATATTTGTAGGGTCTAGGAATCCACTGTTGTTATGAGAATACCCTCTCAAGTGTCGGCCATATTGGATTTAAAGATGGCCGCAATACGAACATTGATTTTCTTTTGACTTTCAGAATGATCCCTATACTCGACAACCAAATCTAGCATTTGCTACAGTAATACATGGACTTCTACTCCATGTAGTGCTGTCATCTGTCCACTACCAGCTACACTAAGTATTGTCACCTAGTGGATGTTAAAGTAACAATACAAAATGGAGGACAGTGTTGGTACACTAATGTCTAAAGTTATCAGATTCACTACGTACAAGCAAGGTGTCTACATTTATCTAGAAGTTAACACTAAATATAGTATATATAATATAATATAATATAACTATTACAGGTTAACAACATGTGCGAAGTCATTGTGACAATGGGAAATCCATTCATGGATTCATCCAACGAATTAATTACCCTGGACACCCATGATTGCACGACCGCAATGGTAGTGCAAGCACTGCACTCAATGGAACGTTTGGGGAAAGAGCAATATTCCAAATACGTCAAGGATGTGTTTGTTGAAAGGAAGACCTCTATCCACAAGGTCATCAAGAAAAACCAACTGCCCCTATTCAAGCGTCCTCACTCCACTACGACGAACTTGCAGGCGAAACAACAATTCCAACAAATGAAGAGTGATTGCAATCTCTTCAGCCAGCTGTTCATCACTGCACAAGTCCGTAACACCAAACTGGAGGAGTTTTTCGCACATGAAAACCACCCGTGGCCGCCAGCATTGTCTCTGCATGGAAAACTTCGACTAACAAGCACTAAATAGGAGCTGTTGCATTGCATTGAACCAAATGCCCTCTCATTTTCATGCCACAATGTTTGATGGTGGTGCGATAGTGCACGCCCTACCACTAGAAAACACATCGACGTTCGGTGAATACAGTAACAATATCTTCATTCCCTGGACTGAAAGACAACTTCACGGCTGCTCTAGAATTGACATCGTCTGGGACAAGTACCGACCTGACAACTTGAAAGCCACAACTCGAGAAAAACGAGGGAAAGGCATCCGCAGAAAGGTGTCCCGCGATGCCAAATTGCCCGTGTACTTTGCAGGCTTCTTACAAGATGCCACAAACAAGGAAGAGTTATTCAAACTTCTGGCGGAAGATGTAGTTAAACATGACTACCCACCAACTAAACATGTTTATATTACCAGTGTTTCAAGTGTAAAGTCGAATCGCGCTGACATATCAATATCGGCGAATGACCACGAAGAGGTAGACAGTAGAATATGTCTACATGTAGACGATGCGCTAAATGAGGGAGCAACTACTGTAGAACTGTAGACACCGATGTAGTTGTCATTTTTGTGGGAGTCTTTCACGATCTTGTCCAGCACCATCCAGGATTGCAGTTGTGTGTTAGCTTTGGTACAGGAAAGCACTTCCGCTACTACCACATCAATTCAATCTGCCAAGAACTTGGGGAGGGAAAAGCTCGTGCTTTGCCGTTTTTTCATGCCTTCTTAGGTTCTGATGCAACATCTCACTTCAGCGGTAAAGGCAAGAAGTCACCATGGAAAGCATATCCACCAGCCACAGCTGGGTTCAGCGTCGCGTCTCAGACTGGATTTGTACCTTTGGAATTTACATCTACAGCATTCAAGCTGATTGAGCGTTTTACATGTATCATGTACGACAGCACGACATCGCATGTCAAGATGAACGACTTTCGACACGAGCTGTTCCCAAGGAGGGTGAAGATGATGGAGAAGCTTCCTCCAACCGAGAGTGCACTACTTCAACACACAAACCGATGCCTATACCAAGCCAGTATCTGGAGAAACAGACTGAAGCCTATCATAGCTGCATCCAACCCTGAAGGCTTTGGGTGGACAAAAGGAAACACCGGATGGCGTCCAGTCTGGACAACACTACCAGCTGCTGCTGTTGGCTGTAGAGAACTGATCAAGTGTGGTTGCAAGGCTGAACCCACTTGTGCGAAGAAATGCAAATGCAAGAACGCCGGGCTCACATGCACAGCACTTTGTCTCTGCCGTGGACTTTGTGAGGGTTAAGAATAAGCTCATGTCAGCGGCATGTGAGGAATTTGTTAGTATAATGTCAGCAATGGAGGTGTTAATTAATTAGTTAGTTAATTAATTAAGTCAATGTCACTGCCTTTATTAATGTAGATGTGCACCACGTATCAGTGTTAAATGCTATATTACACGCGTGCCGCTCCATGTGTCCTTTGAAATTATTCTCGTGTTAATCTGACGGTAGATATAACACACCTCTTTGGACATCACTTGTCGAATTTCAAGTGATAATGATTCATTGTGCTGCTTAAATAAATAGTAGCAATTGTACCAATAGTAGCTGTGTATGTTCTAGATAAGCAAGTTTAAAATGTATACGTAGTTGACCTTTATGTGAAAGTTATATGTGAAACTGCCAGCAAACGTAATTAGTTTAGTGCACCATGGCAGCCATTTTGGATTTATGCAAATTTGATAAAGTATACGACGGGAAGTAGATTTTTGCAAGCATACTGTAACCTTCCGAAACACAAATAAATATTGTTTGAGTGTTACTATATGGTAGAAATGGAATTATGGCATTATTTGACTTTTGACCTTTATCTGACCATAACCTTGGCCTTCAAAACCGGACAGCCCCATCTTAAAAGTTATATATGGTCATAAAGTATATGTGTGTAAAATATTTTGTTTGGGGCCTCTTTGGAAATTGCCCTGATAAAAACAAGACGATATATATGTTTTTGCTCATTTGGCGGCCATTTTGAATTTATGCAAATTAGTAAATAATCCTGTGGAAAGAAATGATTCAAGAGATAAAGCAGCCTTTGAAAACTTTTAAAAATATCATTTAAGTCTCGAGATATTGGACAATTGGTAGAAATGGGATTATAACATTATTAATCTTTGACCTTGGCCTGTCCTTGACCTTGACCTTTAAAATCGGGCAGCCCCCTCTCAAAAAAATTGGTACGGTCCTAAGGTACAACTGTGCCAAATGTAATGCTTTGTTTCAGCGTGTCACGATCATTCCTCTAAGCGACTCCACTAAAAACAACACACATCAAAGCGCACCATTCTGGAGAGTTTGCAGTCGTCGAATCAAATTAATACAGCGGCCGTGGTCGAAGTTGCATTCTAAATTAAGGAACCATTTTTATATTTTTTCTGATTACAACATGAAATATATTTATTTGTCAGACAGTGTTTTCGGTTAAACAATTTTGTTTTGCATTTTAAGGCAGTCATGTTGTTAACAGTTGCTTGGGTAACGATCAGGATGACGAGATAGCGAGACTATATGCCACGGCCTCAGTAAGCGCGCGCAAACTTGGCGCGGACCCTGAGGGACGATTAATCACATGTCAAAACACGATGACATGCGAAAGTAATTGCAGTTGATTGCACTCATTTTATTTTTTAATTAATCATACTCATACATATTAACAGACTCAACAATTATATTCGATTACAGTTGTGATATAATGCTACTACTACTACTACTACTGCTACTGGTACTGTTGCTGCTGCTGCTGCTGTTGCTGCTACTGCTGCTGGTGGTGCTGCTACTGCTACTGGTAATGCAACTGCTACTACTACTACTGCTGCTGCTGCTGCTGCTTCTTCTTCTACTACTACTGTGGAGCGCGGTAGCGCAGCTTAAAAGAGCTTCGGACTGAGAGAACCCGGGTTCGAATCCTGTATCGAACGTTGGGGTAAGTTTGTTTACTCTACATTGCTTCAGTTGACTCAGCTGTAAGAGTGAGTACCTTGTTGTAGACAGTGGTGGGTATTTGTATACGAATAGTCTTCGCGGTTTAATTGCAGCGTGGCTGAATGCTTCCATGTGAAGTCGCGATGGTGTTCGAGTGAACAGGTATGTCAGGGAGTAAAGTGTAAAGCGCTTTGAGCAGTCTTGGATACTACTCTATATGAACTTGCCTTTTTATATTCCTATGGATGCTTCCTCTGAGTGAGTAATGTGCACGCGCATGTTTACCTTATTACTACTACTAATAATAATAATTAAGCGCTATATTCAGCTTAGCGGATCGATGAGCTGTACAGTAAAGTAATTTGTTTTTAAGCAAAAATTAATCGGTAAAGATGCAATCCCTGTTTTGCAAATAGAATACACAAATGCAAGACTACTTGGCTTTGTGTAGTTCCATTGTTTGCATTGTAGATTTTGATCTATCTATTCCAATTCGTGTCTTTCAAAATCATTTGCAGCATACTGCACATCTGTAGATATACTGGAAGGAGAACTTGAGAAATAATTAAATATGGTATAGAAAGAAGTTCGAATGATCGCATTTTATGTGACTAATAGTGTGTACAATGTGAACATCATTTTGAGTGTATATGTGTGTGTGTGTGTGTGTGTGTGTGTGTGCGCGTGTGTGTGTGTGTCTGTGTGTGTGCGTGCGTGCGTGCGTGTGTCTGTGTGTGTGTAGTATTATGCATGCATGTATGCGGGATGTTAACGTTTCCTCATAAACGGCTTTAACGTTGGGCGCCATATTTTCAGGGATTAACCTACGATCCCAGGGTTTGGACGTAGCACATATTTGTTCTTCTTCGAAATACCCCATATGTGTATTTACACGTCAAGATTATCGTCTTTTATGAGGTAAATCAGTTGTTTGGAATGTCAAACGTAATACGCGCGTAAAACGTAACTTAACAATCACGTGCGTGTGTGCATAGCAAATACTTCGGGAAAACGGGCCCTGCGGCATGGACGTGGCAACATGACGTTGACGCTGACACAATATGTTTATATATGTAGCCTCATGCCAATTGCATAACAATACGAATATTATTTGACAATTCTACACTACCACGACTAGGACCTATTGATGGACGTGATCCTGACATTCTCCCCGATCTTCTTCATTTTGAACATATAACGGGTATATGCGAGCACGTTATAATGTTTATGATGTGTGTTTTCTAACATTTGGTAAATATTGTTATCACGGCTGTCAACTACCAAGGCATCCCATTAGCCCGATCAGGGAACAGGCACTTTTGCTAGTATATCTAATTACAATCGAACTTGCGTATGTATGCGGGTACTTGAACCTTGACTGCCAAACTTTCAGGGATTAATCTACACCCCCACGAATAGAACGTATGACCTATATATATTTTTTTAAATACCCCATATATATCAAGATTCTCATCTTTTATGGGGCAAATCATTAGTTCTGAACGCAAAACGTAATGTGCGCGTAATGCGTATAACTGTAACGTAACTTAACTATTGCAGGAACCACGAGAGCGCGCCAAACACTTCGGGAAAACGGTCCTTGCGTCAAAGACTTCGCACAAAGAAGCAGGCGGCGACACAGTGGTGTTTATGTCTACCTTCATGAGACTAGGATGAATAGCATAGCAATATGAACGTTATTTGAGTAACCTTTTAACACATAACGTCGTCATAGGGAAACAGCTCGAAACAGTCTTTTTCTGCGTTTTTGTGTACACCATAACGGTTTCTTCTACCTACCAGGTTCTGTTGCCTTTTAATAGTTGACTGATTCTCACATTAGACATATCGTCACTCAGATATATGACCAAATGGACCCTGTCATTTATTTGCAGAACAAAAGTGGCAAGATTCGAGTGGCGCGAAATGTTTCCATTTTCCAAAATTCGGAAGAATTTAACTAGAAACAGATTTCCCAAATTTGCTATCAAGTTTATGGATACCGTTTAATCAAATAACTGGCACTGACGTAGAATATCCATTTCGTAGACATATATTTCCATTGTTACGAAATCAGCATATTCAATTGACGCTCAGTAGAAACAAGTTATTCCATATTTACTGGTTCTTCTCAATTTATTCGTAAGCATTAGGAAAAATCCCTGAACAAACTCTTTAATAGCTGGGGTGGCTGTCGTGCGGAAAATACAATTGCTCCATGGCTGGATAATATCCAGTTTTAAGGTATGCGCATTTGCGAATAAAATGTGGATTATGCAATGTAGTTGGATTTAAAATGAATAATTATTGTAAAAACCTTGACATTTACCCTGCTTATTATAGAGAGGAAGTTAGTTATGAGTGTCCCATGCTTTAATTATGTAGGTGCTGACATGTAAAAATACTAATGAAGTTATGAATGTAGCCAATAAATACGAACTTTTGTTATAAAACGCATAATTGCGGATCGGAAGTTTATACATTTCTATAAATAGGTCACTGATGACGAAATTAGGTTTTCGCCGCCAACTTTTTTTTTGGGGTACAACAAGGGCCATTTCGGTCTTACAAATTGCAACATTGGACCAAAATATTATTAAATAACCATCATAAGCCTCATATATCAGTACATACTCAGTGCGTTACAACCTGCAAAACTATATCATATTGTTTTCACTTACACTAGTGGTTACAACATAATGCGTTCACAAGATGCGTTCATCTCTATTTGTTTAATGTAGTGCCGTCTCTTCCAACAAGCAACCCAATAGTTCGTTTTACTGAATCTGGCCAGCAACCTATCAATTTGATGCGTGGAATCCAAGAATGCTGTCCGTTGCCTGTTGTGAATATTTAGTGGTAATCTGGCAAACAAGTAACATTTATTTTGTTGAGTTATACCACTCACCATCCAAACTTTTTTTTTGCTTGTCGCAAATAAAGTGAAGCAGCAAGAGGAAAACGCATGTGTCTATGTACGCGACCACTATCCTGTTGAACGTGCTTGTCTCTGCATCACATGCATGTAATATGAGGCGGGTGTCTACTTCCTAGCTTACTTAAATGCACAACATCTCTAACAGTTGATTTTGTGCTTTTGTTGTCTTCAAATCCCCCACCTACGACGAGTTCGCATCTATCGGGCAGGTGTTTACGGTGCTCCATCATGTAATGAATGAGAAATTGAGCCAGATCATACTTGTTTTCAACTAGGGATATGAATTAACTCCACACTTTAGACAACGGGGCATCAACCTCATTGAATCAACTTACGTATTGGCCTGTTTTTTGGCAATTAATGTCTTTCTGATTGTTTCTTTAACCGATTGTCTGGTGTAGGTGTCAAATACAACGTCCACCCATATAACACTTGCAGCTAGTTACATACAACTGTATATGTTAACAAAGGGATTTATTGTGGGAAACATTGTGTCATTGTCATTTGCCGTTGCCTGGAGAACTGGAAACAAACCAAACGTTGTGACAGAAGGATCAATACTGTTGCTTTTCAATGAAACTGGACCAAGATGGTACATTTTAGCTAGCATCTTTGGAAATATGGTATAACACCCATGCATCATTCTCTGGAAACCAATCTTCTACACTTGTCATTCAGGAACTGATCCTCGTTGTTGTCGGGTAATTACCTGTCTTCTGTAACAGTGAAAGATGTAAAAATACAACACTGATTACATATTGTCATATGAGGTTTAAAATGATTACTTAATAATTTGTTGGTCAAATGTTGCAATTTCTTAGACAAAATATTGTACCAAACATAAACACGAATTAGCAGGTAAAACCTCATTGTCTAATCAGTGACCCATGTATAGAAATGTTAAACAGGTTGAGAACATACGCAGCAGGCCTTTTGCCTAATTTTGTGTCAGATTTTATATTCCCCAAAAAGGCTCACAATAGTCAAAAAATTCGCATAAACGAATTCATCTGCAGGTTGTGTGTTTTTGTCCGTATCCACTTGGAGGTGTCAATCTAGCCGGATATGATCATATTTTAAGGGGGCACCAGGAGCTGGAAAGGCTACCACCAACAAAATGTGCATTGTGATTACACTTAGTTCGTCCACATTTCCAGACGAAGGTGTGACTATATTAGAGTTTGAACTATACGCTGACCCGGTGGATACTGACCACCTATTTTTTCGCCCGGTCAGTAAGTATATTTTGAGTTACAGGTCCGTGTGACTATCTACAATTTGGAAACTAACACATTTACAGCAGTATTCGTAACAGCTAATCGTCAACACAGGCCGTTGTAAAATTGAACGTTTGACAAAAAGTAATTGTAGTGAAATGTTATCGCAAAATGTGGCGCTCATTAAGTGCGCAATGTTACTGAATTACATCGTTAATACACCACCCAGGACGTACCTAAAGGCAATGCAGGCCCGTAGGATGTGTGAAGGTGCAATGAGTGCGTATGCACCCCTCCGCTGAGGCAATTTTGTTTCCTGCATCGTAAACATTGAAACATGTGGCCAACCAAAAGAAATAATTGGCAGGTTGCACCACACCAGTTACATTCTGAAATGTAATGGATAATTCGTCATTCACAGTTGTGGTTATTTGGTTGAATAACCTATTTTTAACGAGAAATCAAAAACTTGAGAGCCATACAACCTACTGTACAGAACCAGTGTCTAGTTGGCGATTTTTAACATAGGTACTAGGCCTCATGTAGAAAAAAGAATGTTTTTTAGACCAATTTAATATCCCATTTGGTGTTAAGCAAACAATTACCCATAATTAACCAAAAAATCCACATTATGTCTAGAAAACGCCAGGTACGATAACCATTGGTATATGTGGACAAAATCTAAAGTGGTTTGAAAGTTGTAACCCACTGATTACATTCTGAAAAATAATCGTTAACATAGTTGCTTAACCATATTTTGGTTAAATTTTGCATTTTTCGGGACAAAAATTACACATATCTAGCCAAAACCCAAAATCTCACCGGCAAAAACCCGATTGTGCAATGTGTGGCCCATGTACAGAAACAATAAGCTGATTTGGAAACTTGTAATGTTGTTTTTATGTATTATAGAACCATACTACGGTTTTGTTCAAATTTATGTCAACTTTTGCAAAAAAGCACGTTTTCTGACCTAAAAATCAAAAATCAGAAAGTCAAACAACCCATACTATAATCAGTAACATATATAGAGAACATCTAAAATGGTTGGCATCTTGTAATAAAAAATGCCTACCACACTTTGTTGAGCACTTTTCTCGTCCTTGCGCTCCCGTCTAGCTAGTTCAAAGAGGGTTGGTCAAATGGCTCAGCTAGCACTGTGTGAAGTAAGTTGTGTCATAGTGCGGGGTAAATTGAACCACAGTGCGGAGTAAGTTGCGCCTCAGTTGGTAAATGTTTTAGTTTACGCAGGCCTTTTACTAAAACTGCGTAATAACGCACCCAACACAATTAAGATATCTACACAATGGGTACACACAGATCGCTGACAAGTCAAAACGCATAATTAATAAATCAACACAATTAATCAAGATACCATTAAAGGTCCATTGGAACCAAAGTGTAAACAACTGCCCTGTAGCTACCCTACGTCCCAGTTTCACAATTTTCATGAACACATGAACTCTATGATGTATTTTCCAGTAAAGCAACACACATCTTCATTCCTTACCACATGTCTAACTACCCTCCCCGTATGGATCAACTAGTGTCATTTCGACATTAGGTATATTATAGTGAATTTCCCATTACTACTCGAATTCACAAAATATTTATACCATTTGTAATTGCAAGAACAATAACGTATGGAGACATGCTTTAATAATCTACACACAAGTAAATTTAAATCACAATCACCAAAAGTTTCGCTAAACTTATCTCATTTTTTGACGGTTGTGACAATTATCAGATGATGTATGTCAATTCTGGTCTAATGACATGGTCTATCGCTGGTTGGAACCAAATAACTGTCGCTGCTATTGTTTTATGGGAAACAACCGGTGGCTCAACTAACCTAGTGGCTCAACTAACATTGCCTTCCTCTAATAACTAATGTAATCCCAGGCAAGCACCGGAACAAAAATTAAGCCATAACTAGATGATCGATGCTGGATAGGTTTTCTTACAGGAGTAAGCAATGAACGCAACTGTATAGCCGTTATAAAACATGCGGTTAAGAGAAACACCGCTAGTTCAGTCTGCCGAATTTCACATGGCTTCCATGTAACTAAGTACTGGTCATATAGTTTGTTATTTTGGAATACAATTACTAACATTTTGTGTTGTCTATAACATCTGAATGCTGAGCTATTTATTAAACTCAATATTCACAACAACATAATTAAGACAAATTAATTGAATTACTTAACTTCTGTGAAAATCAAATAAGGCCAAGTTAACAGAAAATATAAAACTATGGATTTGCAATTACAAATGTATTTTGTTTGAAATCACTATCTTGGTACATATGCAGTTTTACGTCACACCACGACAACAGCAACGATTAGTCGAAGATTCCATTTACCGGGCTGTACGTTTTGGAAAATCGTTTTTGTTTCGATTCACGACGGTATAAGTCGACCAGCTTTATCGCTCGGCGGATTACCGTTGTATGTGAGCTTGAGTCTGCGTTATTCCAACTAAAGTTATTTTTATTTTACCGCTTTCCATCGCGGTTTCCGTTACCGTCGACATGTGTACTCGGTCCTTTAATGTGAAAACACTATACAAAATCATGTGTATGTTGCCACGTATTGGTCAAAGAGGAATATGTGACCGGGTGCACGTTATATTGCAGACAATGTATGTGTGTATGTGCAAACGTGTATTGTATAGTTGTATCAATTCCTATTTGCTATGATAATATCATAACAGCATAGGGTTAGGCCACAGTATGCTAGTTGCCGCCGTTGTATAATAGTAGTAAAAAATACCGTGTCCACTTACATAGATGATAGTACTTAGAATTAGTCCAAATCTTGGATGTTTTCACTGCTCGTCAAACCATCCGACCACGCTAAGATCAGATCTCATAGAAATAAATGCCAGTGGTCGAGTGGTTAGATTGCCGGACAGTCGACCGAAGGGACCGGCGTTCGAATCCCGACGCAGACCGGGCGGTGGTTCGGTACTGATTCGGCCGCCGTGACGAAACTTGGGCAATTTCGTTCACATTACGTCGTCCCCCTTCCAACCCCCACCGGCCAGCGTTGAAGGGTAGGCCAACAACACCAGCATACAAAGTACAACGAAGCCAAGGCCCCTAATCCCCAGCAGCATCGAAATAGTCTATGACCAAGGAAGCGGTTCGTACAGGGGGGTGCTAAGAATCTCCGGGTCAAGAAGAGCCGCCGAGCGAAGGTACATTGACTGAAAATAGCAACATATAACGTAACAACACTACTACAAGATGAACAAATATAAGAACTGGAGGAATAACTTAGGGAAACCAGGTTGGTATGGGATGTGGTCGGGATCGGAGAAGTCAGAAAAAGAGAAGAATGCTTCACTACCTTACAAAGCGGCTACCTACTACACCATACTACGGCGATCAACGGCCAAGCAGGAGTAGGATGTCTCATAAACAAGAAATGGAAAGACAATATAGTGAGGGTTAACAGCATCAGCCCCAGAGTGGCAGAACTTGTGCTATGCATAACGAAGCGCTACAAACTGAAAATAATACAAGTATATGCACCAACAACATCATTCTCAGAAGAAGACACAAACAACTTCTACAACGACGTGGATGAGACCTTAGAAAAGCCAACCCACGATAGTGATGGGAGACTTTAATGCGCAAGTAGGGAAACGAACAAACATTTCGGAAACGGCAACAGGCAAATTTAGCCTAGGTGTGAAAACAAAAGAGGCGACACCTCGGTAGAATGGGCAACATCAAGAAAGTACAAAATCATGAATACCATGTTTCAGAAGAAAGCAGGGAGGAGATGGACGTGGAAAAGCCCAAATGTAGAAACGAAGAACGAAATTGACTGCATCCCGACAAACAGACCAGACATGGTCACTGACGTAACTGTCATCAACCAAGTCAACATAATAATAATAAGATACTCCTATTGTCCCTAAATCTTTGGAAAACAAGCTGAAGGGCGCATCAAAACAAAAGGATTGGTCAATCTCAAAATCCATAAGCAGTATTCCAGTTGTCAACAGATGAGTCAAGGCGCTAGGGAGTGGTGAATAAGCTAGGTTGTAAATATAATTTTTGAAATGACGACGCAATTTTGTAATATTTTCAACTGATCTAACACTAAGAGTGAGCATATTCCAAAGAGTTGGCGCAGTAACAGAAAAGTAGATCAGAACTAGATCATCGAAGCTGGATAGGTTTTCTTACAAGAGTAAGCAGTGAACGCAAATAAGATGGTTGCTTACTGGACAGAGCCTGTTATGTAATGGTACAGATCTTAAATAGTGTATGATATCGTAAAGAATGCCAATGCAAAGACTTCTAAAGTGGCATAGAGCGAGAAAAACGAGGAGATATTGTAACTACTTTTGCTAGAAAATTTTGGACACGCTGAAGTTTTGTGATATCCTTGCTAGCGATATTATAAAGATGGAAATTGCAATAGTCAAGTCTGCTACTAACAAGCGCTGTTGCAATAGTTTTGGCAACTGAAAATGACATATACCGGCGAATGCGGCGAAGATCACGAATATGATAAAAACAGCAGCGACACGTTTGAGATATGTGTTGTCGAAAATTGAAATTACTATCAAAGATCACTCCTAGAGTCCGCACCGAGGTTGCTGGCATGATATACTGATTCAAAATACACGTAGGGAAAACCATCCAGTTTACTACTGAATTGGTCATTATTTGTACTCCAATGCAGTTTTATTTGCATTTAATTTCAACTTGTTGTCAGTCATCCAGTGGAAGATATCTTGAAGGCAATCACTAAGTTGGTTACAAAATGGCCGCCAAATCACATTTTCACATATCTTAACAAGTGCGTCACCTACAACTCTAATTTTAGTGTCAAAACATGGATTTTAAAGGTCTAAGGTTTCAAATATTTTACGTTTGGCCTTCTCCGATTTTCGGATCTGCCATTTTTGAAAGATGGCGGTCGTCACAAGTAAACGTAAACATATTTCACAATATGTTACCAATTATGTCACACAAAGTCATCATGTCTATGTTAATGTGTAGAATTGTGGTCAGCACTTTCAAAAGTGTTACACATGACCTTTGTTAACATTCATATATCCGCCATTTTAAAACCAGTTATCGCTATAACTAAAGACCTACATCACCCAGCCGTAGTGTTGATGCCAAAAGATATATTTTTTAGGTGCGATGATTTCATATATCACATACGCATCGTCCCCAATTGTGAGAGGTTTACCACACCCATCACCAGCAGTACACATGGAAAAGATGGTGCATGAGATATTATTGCCGTGGCAACTGCAACCGTCAGTGCTGCATGCCTTGCTCTCTGCGTTGCAATCACAGCTTATGACATCAGCCAGACTTGGAGGATCCGAGGGCGCAATGTCAAAGCTGGGTGACGAAATACCGTCCTTCACCTCCCACACAAACTGCGGGGGAGGTGAATGTCCAAATGAGGATGACCTTGTTGATCAGCCGCCTTCCACAGCATATTCTGAAGATGACTGTGGGAGAAAGAATGGGAAGCCAGTGCGCATCATGGCGTTGCCTCCCATAGATTATGTGCAGAGGGCACATATTTAGATGATGCTGTGGAAGGCGGCTGATCAGCAATGCCAGTTTTGTTGGCCAACAAAGAAAACAAGCACATATTCATAAACTTACTGAGCAATGAGCAGAGAAAGCTGGGTGCTCTTGTTTTCATGCAGAGGACGCTAAACTAATGATCGTTAGACAGCACTGAACTCATCAGACAAAATCGACTCTATCCTGATTGGTGAAGACACCGATTTGTTAGAATATCTGGGCCCAGCTGAGGGCTAAGATATCATACCATAGCAACAGTTGAAGAATTGATTACTACAGGAAAACAGGATACTGTGTGCTTCTAATGTGGTAACGTTGGCAAAAACCTTGATGGTTTGCTGTACAAGCACTTAATTGAAAATTTAGCATCAACCGCAGCTTACGCACAGTGATAAATCTACCCCGTACTTCAACTGCTGCCCACTATCACAGCATCAGGATCAACTCTCAGAACCAACAGTGGAAAGGTTCCAAGAAAACTATAAAATCCAATTATTAGAACTGTATTGTCAAAGACAAGTACCGTGTTCCAAAGATGACTGACCTCCCAGCAGCACCAGCCCATTTGCTGTCGGTCATCCGTTGTGCGGGGCAGATTTTTCGCTTGTGACGATCAAAGGGAAGATCCCTGTCCCTGGGGAGGCCGCGGCACGCATTCTGGTTGCAGAGGCCCATCCTAGATTTGCAGGCTCTGGAGCAGGTTGGGCAAAGGTTTACTTGGCCTGGAGGTGCCTGAGACGCAGATTCTTTCCTCCGCCAACGCTTCTCCCCGACTGCTTCTCTTCTGAAACGCTCAACGTCCTGGGCAGCTCTCATGGTAGTCGCTCTGTAGTTGTTTCTGTCTGCGGCTAGCTGTTCCCAACCTTTGTGGTCTTGCCAGGGTGAGTTGCCGCTTCAGCTGGTCCTTCTAGCGCCTGTGGGGGGCCTTCTATATCGGTTGCCCTGACGAAGCTCACCATAAAATACAACTGATGGCATTCTGATGTCATCCATGCGCGAGACGTGGCCTACCCAGCGGAGCTGTCTGAGCATCAACATGGTTTCGATGCTCCGGAGGTTTGCCTTTTCCAGAACCCCTTTGTTGGAGACATAGTCTTATGCAGTCCCGTGATGACGCACCGACATCGCTGGTGGAGCCATTAAAATAGTTGTACTTGTAAGCAAAATTCGGTTGATCGCAAAGCTATTCCCCATGGCGGCTAAAATTCGAGCTTCACTGTGTTACAAAATGATTTTCATGTTATTACTAAATGCAATTAATCTTTGTATTAATCTATCCATACCCCTTCCAAAGGTGTACATCATGTGTATAAATTGCGCAAAGAATATTGAATACTCAGCTTAAATAACGCCTTTCCCTAGATTTTACTATGACAAAAATGACCGGCAGCGACTTTCGAACACCTGTTATTATCGTCGGAAAATAAAATGTTCCACCACGTGAATTTCTGTGGACGTTTTATTGAATAATGCAGACATATAGTGCTAACTAAGACGCCATAATAATTGCTATTACAATTTGTTTGAGGCTAAACCATAGATTGACTGGACTAAGCCGAACATCGAGGTACATGTAAATTGCAATAATTTGTAAATGTGTTTAGAATGTGTTTCTGACCTTAATATTAATTGCAATGACACGTGTTAGGTACCGTTACACAGCTAAGTGCATTACCTTTCCAATTATATGCATCATCGTTATAATATTTTCACAGAAAATAAATTATACCACACGAATTACGTGCACCCCCTAAATTTTAGTGAGATCTACGACCAATTGGCAATATGCGAAAATCTCAATGTTCCACCAAGTGGATTTTGGCGGACTTGTTTTCTGGTAACATAAACATACAGTAGAATCTAAAAATGCCACAAAACTTTCTATTGCAATTTGTTTGAGGTTGAACCATAGACTGGACTAAAATAGGAACAAAAAAGATCGAATTCCGACTCGAACTGCGAAATCGATTCGAGATACTACAAGAACTACACGACATCGATACCATGAGCAAAAACGTCACTGAGATGATCCATTTAAGTGCGACAATTGTAGCCAAAGCAATCAACAGCATGTAAAGACGAGAATATCGTCACCGACATGAGCACTGGTGAAGAAACGACGACCGTAAAAAGAACAAATAGAGTACGAAGATCGGCCTTTCCAGCACAGCACTAAACTGGTTTACCTCGTATCTCGAAAACAGAAAACAAGCTATTAAGATTGGAGAAGCCATCTCGAACGTGTCGGTGCTGACATGCGGTGTCCCCAAGGGTCTTTCTTGGGACCGTCACTGTTCACCATATACACGGCTGGTGAACTGGGTTGCAAACATGGCTTGGATTTTTATATGTACGCTGACGATACGCAGCTTTATATAACATTCAAGATCCCCGACACATCTGTTGCCATATCTCAGCTAGAAACATGCATTGCTGACATCAACGGTTGGATGACAGCAAACAAACTTTAATTAAATGGTGACAAAACTGAAGTTATGTTCACGGGATCAGAGGCGCTGCGCAGAAAGATACCTAAAACAACAAAGATCAACGTCGGAGATGCCTAAGTGACCCCAGTACATGTGTCAGAAATCTTGGGGTCATGTTCGATGCTGGACTTACAATGGATCAACAAGTCAGTGCCATCTGTAGATCTTCTATCTGCAAATCCGAAATGTGGGTAAAATCATTAAATTTCTTACGCCAGGAGCTGCCGAACAAATCATCAATTAATTTATAACGTCTAGATTGGATGGTTGTAATTCGCTGCTGTTCGGAATTAACAAGTATCAGCGACGTAGACTGCAGTGCATTCAGAACACGACTGCTCGTCTAATCATACGAACAAGGAAACACGAGCACGTAACACCAGTCCTGAAATCTATCCTTTGGCTTCCCATCCAAGAAAGAATTACGTTTAAAAGTCTCCTGATCACCTTCAAGGCACTCCACGGACTTGCACCGCAATACATTTCCGAGCTTCTTGTTGAATATCAGCCCACACGCTCCCTCCGATCAAATTCTGCTGGTCTGCTGACAGTACCAACCACACGCCTCAAGTCTTTCGGAGACCGTGCATTCTCTAAAGCGGCCCCTATACTTTGGAACAATCTCCCACAGTCAGTCAGACAGTGTGACACTATTGCGTCGTTTAAGACGGCGCTGAAGACACACCTTTTTAAAATCGTTTTCACTACCTAAATGAGTGACATATAATTGTGAATTTTTTTGGTAAAGCGCTTTGAACAGAACTAAGGACTGGATACATCGCTATATAAGACCTTATTATTATTATTACGCAGAAATAGGCAAGTCCATCGAAAAGAAAGCGAAAAAGGACATCAGGAAGTACAAACAATAGATCATACGAGAAACGATTATGGCATCAAAGAGCCTGAAGAATGCCATAAGAACCCAGGAACAAGGCCGAGGCAGACTGATTACACTTCTAGACAAGGGACAATTACGTGGGATAGACTAATACTAACTGATCTCTTGATCAGCTATAGTGGCTTAAGATATTCGTAAACCACCAGTTCACTTGTATTGTGGACTTTTGTGGTAGACATCATTGCCTTGGCTTAAGATAATGACTGAATAGTAGTCAATTTCAATCTGTTAAGAATCTCAGATATGTTGAAATGTAGCTTTCAATGTACTTGACTGTAAGTGAGAAAAATTGTCAGAGTACTTTGTACTTGTACTTGATTTTTTCCATAAAGTACTTGTACTTGCCTATATTTTTAGACGAGTACTCGTACTTGTACTTGGACTTGGCAAAATTGAAACTACTTGTACTTGAACTTAAGTACATTTTACATGTACTTGACCCATCCCTGACACACACACACACACACACACACACACACACACACACACACACACACACACACACACACACACACACACACACACACACACATACACGCACACACGCACACACAGTTACGGCGGCGTGGCGGCGCGGCAGCGAAACATTTTCTACATCATTTGGTTCGGCCGCAAATGGAAGTCCCCCCTAGACTACCCTCTCAGGATCCGCCTCCATGCTTCAACGGAAGCATGTCATGTCTTCTATTGTGGTTGTCGCCAATCAACGCCTTTGTATGTCTCACAATGTTGCGTTGTCAGCAACTGCCTCATAGCAGATGTATAATTATTGTTATCATCTTACCGAATTTGTACAGGGTTTGACAAAATGATGCTCTGCTTCTTGACCAGTGCTGGTCCGAACCTGTGATGAACACAGCTGCATCCTTTACGAGCGCTGTGCCGTAGAGTTTAGAACGTTACTCCAGCTCAACCAGCTGTATGAATGAGTACGAGGCAATAGACAGTGGTGGGTGTTTGTTTACTAATAGTCTTCACGCAGTAGTTGAAGCGTGATTGAATACTTCCAAGAGAAGTCCAGATGGTGTTTGATTGAACCGGCATGTCAGGTATTAAAGAGTAAAGCGCTTTGAGCAGTCTTGGATACCGCTATATATAAGGACTTATCATTGCCTTTACGAAGCGTTTGGATGAATGCACGCTACCTATGTAAGTTAGTATTTTGACCGCCATAGTATCTTACCCCCGGTTGAAATACTATAATAGTATATTGATCACCCTATGAGTATTTGCCCTTTGTATATTTCAGTCATCATATTGTGTAGCGTTGCAGGTAAACAACGGCTTGTGGAATAACTCCTAACTGGACTATTAATGTACGAAAGTCAAGTGGTCAGCAGATAAAGGTAGTATGCATTTATTAAACATAAATGAATAGTTTCCCCAACATTTGTTAATTTCATGTATTTCTTCAGATAATATAAATACTGAAATTTGGGGAGATAAATAGTATTCTTCCTCTAGCACAAGAGCCAGGAGAATTTATTTATGTTTTATTTGCCAAAAAATGTTTTTATAGTAGTTACTGTAGAATCTGCATATCCATTTCTCACAAAAAACTTTACTTGGAAGACGTCTCAGAATTTGCACCCGAAGTAGGGTGCCCTCAAATCACACCTAAGTTGGGTCGCGTCGTATTCAAACGTTTCAATATTATGAGTAAAAACAGCCCGTAGCCACCACCGATATATATATATACGTGAGGTATCAAATGAAAGCCTGATATATGCAGGTATTGTATGATTGGTTTAATTAGTTCTATCTACATTATATCATGGACCTACGAAGCTATAAAGGGCCTATCTAAATTGCGCACGAGAATGTCTAGAATGCCGTTCCGTTTATGTGGCAAGAACATGTGTGACATTCCTGGTCTAAATGACACACAATTAAAACGTTACGTAGATCACGATGTCATATAGATACAAGTAATTCTAACATTCCTACAGAAAAAGCATATGTTAGGCTTTCATTTTATACCTCATTTGTATGTATCGGTGGTGGCTACGGGCTCTTTTTACTCATAATATTGAAACAGTTTAATACGGCGCGACACAAAACAACTTAGGTTTAATTTGAGGGCGCCCCATTTGAGGTGCATAAGAAATGGATATTCGGATTCTACGGTAATTGTTTACCCCAGAAACTACCGTCAGACAGTAAATAAAACAAAAATAAAACTCTCCTGGCTCTTGGACTGTTTGCTTCCTTTATAGAGAGAAGAGTCTTTTTTTGTGTACAGCTTCACTGCCGAAACATTTGGTACCATTTCCATTTTTCCACATTGGCAACCTTCTTCCCTCCGCTTACCTTCATCCTTTTCTAATCTTATTACAACCTCACATATTAGTCTATTCGTCTTCTTAATTGTTCCTTTGACCAAGATGTTATCGCAAACTTGAGGCTTTTCTGCAATACTGACATCCCTGTGTTATACATTCTCTGCGAACTTTCCACCGTGTGTATTGAGTGCGTGTTTGCCATTCTCGGTTTGTTTTTGTGGTTTTTCCCCCTACACTAAGCAGATATTTATGTTTTCACGATATTTGCAACGACATCCAAAACGTCAACATTCCCAACTCATCAACATTGTAAGGTCCATGAGCTATACACCAGTGGTCAAAGAAACAACAAATCCAGATAAATTCCTGTGCAACATGGTCATGTTTAAAATGTAGACAATAACATCTAAGAACTATGAATGTGTGGGAAATGATATGGTTAGTACAGTTTCCATATATTGAATTTTCGTCATGCATATCATCGTCAGTTTCATTAGTTTTAATGATAATTATATTAAGTAGCACTTCTGGAATCGTTTCAACTTACAACATTTTTATGAAGGTGTGTTTGTGAATTGCAGTCAAGAGTCACATCATACAAATCGATCATTAGGTTAAAATATTTGTGCCCATTATTTGCAAAAACAATTCGCTAATGTAAAAACACTTAATTGTAAATACGCACATTCAAACATTTGCCTTTGTTACCAAGCCAGATTGTTGTACCAGTTGATGATGCAACTAATTGTGTTAATTATTATCGAGGCGGTAAGCCAGTGGAAACACGGGTGGGCTAAGTTATAAATGCAGTCGATGTGTGTGTGTGTGTGGGGGGGGGTTACGTGCGTGCATGTGTGCGTGCGTGCGTGCGTGTGTGTAGTGTACATACAGATGTGTCGCCCAAAGAGCTTTGTTTTGATTCACCTAGTTGTCGAGGGAAGAAACTAAGTTTAGTTTACGATCATAACCTTGGCATAAAAAGAAAGCATAAGTAATAGTAATACTGTTGTTCTGAAATATGATATTATATATAAATGGTTTATCACAATGTAGATATTTTGATGTTGGGTTCATATTAATTTTATGTTCACTAGGCCCATCAAATTGTATGCTGATCTGTACGTATGTATTGAACTACAAATGTACCACTTTGTATCTATATGTGTTAGGTGGTAGGGCACGTTAAACCGAATAAAACTTCATTTACGTGCAATAAGACGTAAACAAACATCAACACATAGCAGTGCCATATATAGGTATGTAACCTACATGTCGAAATCAGAACCGGAATAGGTAATTATAAATTTGAACTGAATTTTCGCTTGCCCTAACATATAACAGCTTGGCCTTGGAGAAGCTTCTTGAAAAGGCAGTCTAATGAAATTGGTAATGATTCATATGTTACAGTTTCCCAAATGGCAATATACAGCAAAACTTCAACATTGATTCGGTGCTGATTGTCTGGAATAGTATCCGTGCGTCGGATAGTGTTACACACCCATGGAAGTGCAGCTGAATATAATAACACTTTGCGTCAAGATGTACAAATTCAAAACGTGTGTATCATATCATAAAACACCGTAATATCGCAAACCAGCTTAAGTATCTATCACATAACAACTTATGTCACACATATGTAAACCCCCATGAACACGATCCATGACTGATGAACGATAAAGAGAAACAAAAGCCTTTTTGGGGGCCTATGCATCTAAAAACTGTAATATAATCTAACTATTAGCAACTACAATCGAAAATAGTATGCCAACAGTTTACTAGAATAATCTTGTTGAAGACACGTAATTTAATTTGCATGTATAACGCCATTTTTTTAAATAAAAAACTTGAAGTCACCAATGTATACTCTTCCCAGTTCGCCAGTTGCCAATTTGAGAATATTACGTTTGCGTAGCCGAAATTTGTTTTGGCGCTGTAACTATTAAAAACGTTACGTCCACATGGTGCACTGTATGGCATTTTAACAGTTGTTACAAGTGTAACTCTGAATCGAAGGGAATACGAGAAATCAACACATGAGCTGACATATTCACGTTAAGGAAACAGGGGCATTCGACGCATCATCGCAGCGTCATGGTCAAAGAAGCTCTAGGCGTTTATTGGCCAAACATCCGGGGCGTGTGTCAGTATGTCAGCCGGCAGGAACTGTATGATTTCACTAGAGTATCCCACTTTGAAAATAAATTATGAGTATACCACAGGCGTAATAATGCTGATTGTAGTTGCAAATACACAATTACCTTTTATTTATCTTCAAAACAAGTATCTCCGCAACATTAAAACTAACTATATGGGCCTAAGAAAGTGTTTATGTAGTAGTCATTTCAGATCGCTTACTTCAAAATAAATGTTATCCATATGCCATTGTATTTCAATTTGAGAATGAGTGGTACTTCGAGTCTCAGTCGATGTCTGCTCATTGACAAAAATGGAAGCTGTTCAGCTGAAGAGCAGTTTAACCACTTCAGCAGCATCCGTTTAAACCAAAACTAATGTAGCATCATATAAAGAATGCAACAATACCAAATGGTTCGCCTTTATTTGAATAACCATGTTGCACACTACTCATGACGTATCGTACACTCAAGAGATTAACGCAGTTGCACGGTAGGGCCTAAATGTATTTAATGAAGGCAATGTGACGTTCTACTCTTCACACTGTCAGCAAGACATCGCGGCCGCCTCTAAATAAATGCAGTTGTAACTGAGTAAGTGTCCTATAGGCGAGCGGTAAAACCACATATCTGACCGATTTAAATGCCCCCCCTACACACACCCAAATATTATATCAATTGAAAACTCTACATCTCCCCGTCCCAAAGAGGCCTGTCCTAGAGCTGCCGAATGGTGCAATAAGCGTGAATCCAAGGTCAAACAACGTTACCGTCAAATGATGAATTTTCAAAATTCCGAAATCGTCTTAACATTACAATGGTCGCATATCTACTTTACGTAATTACAAAATTGCCAAGTAATATATATTTTTGGAAACATTATTGTCTCCCCGTCAAAATGAGGTACGACATGGAGGTGTTACCTGATATGGTACGAGTGGACCTAAGGTCAAACAAGGTCACCGTGAAATGATGAATATTCGATTTTTTGCAACACCGCGAAAGATATAAAGTTACAATGACCCTGCAACTACCTCATTTATACGTATGTATCATACACTGTGTGAAAGAAACATTTTCCCCCGTCAAAATGCGATTTGACATGGAGCTGTCAGTTGAAGGAGTAGGTGTGGAGCGACGATCAAACAGAGTCACCGTCAAATGATAAATGTTCGAAATTGTGTCATCCCACAAACGTCATACAATATAAATGATTGCATATATCTTCGTTATATATTTATTCATGGTAAAGTCGTATACCGTTAGAAAGCCAACTGTCTCCCCGTAAAAACGGCGCTATCAAGTGGTGCAGTAGGTGTGGAGTGAAGGTTAAACAAGGTCACCATCAAACGACGAATGTTCAAAACTACGCTACTCCGCAAGATCCATCACATTAGAGATAAGACAATATTTTTTAGTTGGATGCCACCCTCGATTTTGAAGGTTATTTGAAGGTCACAAACTCAAACTTGTTTCAGAATAGTTTTATTAATTAATTGACATCTTCTTGTATATACCGTTGCATAAAACCAAATATGTTATGAATTGTACATGTATTGTTTGTGTTATCAGGTGTTGAACTTTGAATTTGTTTATAAACATATGGGATAATCTAATATAAAAGCGTGATTTTCTCAAATGTGTTTATCGCATACATCAAAGTTGTTTACACACCAAATTATTCTTTGTAATCCTGTTTGTATATATTCCTGTTGATATAATGTACATATTATTTATTACTATACATGCATTTGGTCATTAACTTGACGTGAAAGTCAAAGAGCTTGCCCAAAATGCAGTTAGGATGTTAAACAAGAGGGATGGCAATCGCAGATTAGAACTCTACTCGCAACACAGTCGACCAACTGTCAGATGTTTTGAGGAACGAGACAATTCAATATCTCAAGGAGGAATCCAAATTTAACGATCTGGTTGACATACCTGGAAACGATGGAGATTGTGCTTGACATCATCGGGGCTGATTGGCAGCTATATAGAATCTTTCGCCGCAATTATACATTGGCAAACCATCTACGATCATCCAAACAATGCCCTCCCGATGGAGAACAGTCTCTCTGGCAGATGTGAAACACCCCGAGGAGACAGCACCAGAGGTTCATGCAGTATTCATTAAAAAGAATACTTTGTTTTGAAGAAAACCAAAAAACTTACAAGGAGTAATTTGGTGTGTAAACAACTTTGATGTACGCGATAAACACATTTGAGAAAATCACGTTTTTATATCAGATTATCCCATATATTTATGAACAAATTCAAAGTTCAACACCTGATAACACAAACAGTACATGTACAAATCATAACATATTTGGTTTTATGCAACGATGTGTACAAGAAAATGTCAATTAATTAATAAAACTATTTTGCCACAAGTTTGAGTTTGTGACCCTCAAATAACCTTCAAAATCGAGGGTGACATCCACATACACCTATTTTATTATCGCTTGTGTCATGGATCTAGCATGATTTCCTGCTATTAACAAAAAAAATCAATTAAAAGTATAATATCACATGTTGGCTAACCTACTATCTGAGGAAAGGCATAATTTCGAAAATTCATCTTTTGACGCTGACCTTGTTTAACCTGCACTCCACAGTTAGAGCACCATTTTACAACTCCATGCCATAACTCATATTGACGGGGATACAATACGCATTCACACGATATATAACATGGCCTAGTGTATGTAGATAAAGTTGTAACGCAACCATTGTAAATGTAGAACATTTGTGGAGTGGCGCAGTTTTGAACGTTGGTCGTTTGATGGTGACCTTATTTAAACTTCACTCCCCACATACTGCACCATTTGAGAGCTTCCCGTCGTATCCCATATTTACGGGGAGACAGCGGTATATGGCATTGCTGTGAATAGATAAGTAATGTCGATATACGCAACCATTTATAATGTATGACGTTTTCGACCTGACACAATTTCGAACAATTATTACTTGACGGTGACTCTGTTTGATCGTCGCTCCACACCTACACAATCAACTGACAGTTCCAAGTGATATATTATTTTGACTGGAAGAAATCGTTCTTTCATATCATGTATGACTCGTACATATAAATTGTAGTTATAAAAGTAGTTACAGGGTAATTGTAACTTTAATACTTTCGCGGTATTGCCAAAAAATCGAATGTTATTTCACGGTGACCTTGTTTGACCATAGCTCCACTCGTACCATATCAGGTAACACCTCTAGGTCGTACCACATGTTGACGGGAAGACAATAGCCTTTCCAAAAATATATTACTTAGCCATTTTGTAATTAAGTAAAGTAGATATGCGACCATTGTAATGTTAAGACGAATTCGGAAGCGCATAATTTCGAAAATTCATCATTTGACGGTGACCTTATTTGACCTTGGATTCACGCTTACTGCTGCACTTGGCAGCTCCACGACAGGCTTCTTTGGGACGGGGGTATGTAGAGCTTTCAAATTATGTAACATTTGGGTGTGTGTAGGGGGGACATTTAAACTCCTGAAATAAAGCACTTTTCGGGGATTTGCTGCTCGCCCACTAACGATGTTTTTATCAATGGCACCTAAATTGGTTTCTAAAAATAGCTACTGGCAACATTCACTTAATTGAAAAACCGGGCACTTGAAGTGCTCGAGAGTGCATGAGTAGCATACATGTACACACTATAGGTAATCCATTGTTTTGCATGCATACCAAAGAGGTCACGTGGCGTGTATTGTTTTTCGTCGGAGACACGGACGTTTATATATTTTCGTTAATAAAATGACACATAAAACAATGCGCTGATAAAAAAAAATATGTCAAGTGTGTTATGAAACTCGACCAATTCAACATAAAACATATGTGGTTTGCATTAAGAAATATGGGCACTTGTTTTGTTGACAAATAGGTGTGTGGCAGATTTACATGAAACTAATTTCCGTTAGAAGAAAATTAACATATTATTTACACTGCTATCCTTTGCACAGTCTGTGCTTGTTTATTCCAGTATGTAATTAGCACTTAAATTTTAAATCCTGCGCAAATTTCTTTCACCTGGTAATGCAACATTCGTTATTGTATTCTTCATGGCATGACTAAACATTCTTATTTCTAGTTAAAATAATACCAAGCAATTTTGAGACTTCACACATGTCATTTCTGTACAGAATAAATAATAATGGGCCAAGGATTGAATCTTGCGGGACTCCACACTTGATTTCCTTTTGTTCTGAGTTACTGTTTTATAGCATACATATGTCTACAATTGGTTAAGTAGCTTTTTATCCAATTTCAGAACCAGACCCCTTATTCCATAGCAATGCAATTGACTTAGCAGTATGTTGCGATCAACAGTGACAAAGGCTTTTTAGGTCGATAAAGACACCAATCGTGCTTTGGCATTTATCCATTGCGGAAGTAACCTTTTCGACAAATTCTGTCAAAGCTTGTGAAGTTGAATGATTATGTATGAAGCCACACTGTCCGTCTGTCAATATGCGTTATGTTTTAATGAAAGACGTTAGCCTTTTGTTGAACATTTGTTCAAGTATTTTTGAAAATTGGGATAAGAGAGACATAGGTCTATAATTAGAAAAATGAAAACGATCTCCCGACTTAAATATAGGAATGACTTTTGCTAATTTCATATCATTTGGAAATGATCCGCTGATCAAAGATCTGTTAAAAATGTGAGTTAGCGGTTGTACAGTTTGCGTTATTACATGCTTAATTGTTTTCATGCTGATTTCATCGTGTCCGTGTGAAATTTTACTTTTGCACCCAGACACAATGCTCAGTAGTCGGTTGGCTTTGTTCCCGGGCAGGGTTCTATGAGGTTGGATAATTTGGTACCTATGTCAACAAAGAAATTGTTAAAATGGTTAGTTATTTCTTTATTTTCTAATACTACTAGATTATCATAACATGAAACTTGTTCAAATATGTGGTATCAGACTTTATTTTACCTATTATGCTGTTAGGAGGTTTCTAAGTTACTCTTTTGTATCAGTCTTACAATCGTTGAGTTGTTTTCTGTAATTGTTTTTCTTTTCCAGACGTAATAATTTTGTTAACTTATTTTTGTAGAGGCTTTCGGTTAATTCTGTCCTATTTTAGAAACGCTAAGTACAGGTTATTCTTCTTTATGCAAGCGTTTTAGCCCTCGTGATAACCAAAGTTTATCATTCTTTTTGTCTTTCCTGAATACGTTGTCATTTTGACAGGACAGGCATCGTTATAAGTGTTACTTAGTATGTGTATAAAGCGCGAGAACGCTAAATCAGTGTTTGACTTGTTCATTACAGTGTCCCAGTTTACATAATTAAAATTATGCTCAAATTTTTTTAATGAGTCCTCATCTAACGTTCTGTTATATTTATATGTTAGATCAACGTTAATAACCGCAAACTGTTATTGTCACACATGACGAAAATTGCCATATGATCTGTATCATCGCTTAAAACAATGCCGCACATTTTGTTTCTACACAGTTCAGAACAGAAAATTTTATCTATTAAACTTGCAGTCGTGCTTGTTATTCGTGTGGGCTTGGTGATCAAGGGATATAATCCAGCACTGAACATTTGATCAATTTCATACCTCAAACCAGTCTGCACTGTTTTTTCTCTGTTTTCTCTTAAAGTTGCCATGATGGCATTGTAGATACTGTCTCTGATGTGTGACCATTTGGCTTTAATTCCCATATGTGCTTTGCAGAGCATGTTCGAGGAAAATGAGGTATCATTCAGTCAGCAGTGGAGCGGAGCCGTGGACAGCGTTGATGCGAGGACAGCATTTCTTTTTGAAGTGGTGTGTGTTCTTTGGGCGGAGTTTCACCATACTGCTTACCAGGGAGCAGTCAATGTCGCACTGTAAAAGCTTCTTGTGATGACCACACTGTTGGGAGACGGGCAGCAGATAATGTCGCGGTCCAACTGGTACCAGCGGTAGGACCTGGGATGTTTCTATGAGACACTCTGGTGGTATTTGGTTTGGGCGAGTGTGTTGATGACGCAGAGGTTGTGATAAGAGCATAGCTCTTAGAAATCCATGTTGATATTCATTTATTAATATGTGCTTTCCAAGGAATTCTACAGTGTGGTCTCTAATAAGCGTTACTGATATTTTGCATACAATTGATGGTAACCTCACTAGTATGTGATTGTCGATCTTGTTCCTCGATCTGTTTTTTTAATAATGGTATAAGGTTTACTTCTTTCCATTCAAGAGGAATGATTCCCTCTTTCAATAACAAGGTGAAATATAACAAGTGGTGTACTAATTAGAACTGTGGGGAAGTTTGCGAAACGTAATTGTTTGCATTGTAATTGGACTGCCGATTTATTGTTGGTATGTATATGTTGCCTGGGCTACAGCAAACACATTTTGACCGCAGGCATCACAGTTGCTCTTGTCACTGTTTTACTTCAACCGAATACCTCGCTATGTAGATGAACAGTTTTTTTCCCAGGATACTTTGCGTAGAGCCAAACTGAACCGAGCTCCGAACATGTCAATGTGACAGGTCTTAATTTTAGTGTTGTAGTTTAAAACAACTGGGGCGACGTTGTATACAGTCACTCTCTGAAAAGCTTGTACTGCATCAGTGTGCGAAATGTGAACATCTTTTGCTCTCGTTGTCAAACTTCAAATTGATACAATACGGCGACAATGTTACTTGCAACAAATTAACATATATGTCCCTCTTATAAATGCGATGTGCTTATGCGTTGCGCCGTACTTCTTTACGCTTCCACGAGTCATTGTATGGCAGTCTTTTGTTGTGTAACACTCAAAACATAACTACAAACAGGTGTGCTTTTCTATGCGTTAGCGGCGACATCGGACTGTGAGTTCTGGTGCGTGCGTTGCGCAGTTGAATCGTTCCTTTGTGAACGATTTCAATGGCTCGAGTCACGCGCTGCGAACTTTGTTAGCGGTGACGCCAACGGCGTACAGGGTCAGTTAGTGCCGGCGTGAGCACGCGCGCGCTAGCGGCGATACTTTATCATGGTTGACCCACTTTGCAACATTCGAGCGGCGCTTGAACAGCAGCGACCGGCGGCGACGCTGAAGCGTGTATGATTTGGATTGGCGCGTTGCCAATAGCGACGAAAAAGACCCGAACAACATCCGTTCCGCTGGTTGGCGTCATTTGATCTCGTCGCGCTGCGTTAGTTTGAGGATAGGCGGGCGCTACAGCAGCGGGGTAGTGGCGCACAACGGTCGCTCTGGCGGTGGAATCCCGGTGGACAGACATTGGTGAACGACAGAGGGGATGTTATTTAGGTTTCCACCCAATAAACGCACATGGTGAGTATGGCAGGAACACGTCTGAGGCTGGCGCACACGTACTCGGTCGTTTACTCGTACATACACCCGTGTACAGACAATGATCGAGTGTGCGTTAGCTACATAGGTCGTTGCTACATGGATCGACGTCGTATAATTGTATTATGTTATGTGTGTCAATACGTTGGCCGGGTCGCGCCCACGTCAGCGCTGTTGGCTGTCGAGTGGTTAGCCACTTGACACGCCTACATTGTAAGCTACAATCACTTATTGCTAAACGTACTATAAACTCACATATAATATATTCGCATGGATATTACAGTCGCGCAGTACCATTCTATAAACGCGTTGACGTCGACATCCAGTTTTGCCAGACTAATATAGTTGATTGTTTGGAATATATATATATGTGTGTGTGTGTGTGTGTGTGTGTATATATTAGAAGGACCAACTATATATATATATATATATATAGTTGGTCCTTCTAATATATGTTTGAATCGTTCCGCGTCACTCAACATTTTCTAATCGTGATTTTGTTTAAAAAGAACAACTTCCTATCTGTAGATTTGTGTGTGTGTGCGTGTGTGTGTTTGTGTACAGATATGCATGTTCATGTGTTGAACTATTTGTCATGTTAGGGATCACCAAGCTGGAATATATCATTATGTATATTTGAACACAGAACAAGTTCTGTCACGTTATATTGTAAACTTCAAGAAGCATGTAAAATGTCAATGCCCCTTCAATCCATGTCTTTCCATGCGCGTCATTCAGCCATTCACTAATACGACTTTGTCATACCACAAAAAAACCTGTTGATTTTTAGCCACACAGGTACATGAAATACAAGCTTTCTTCATGGCCAAATTCTCCTCATGTATTCAGACTAATGTGGATGTCTTTAAGATTTAATCGGTAATGTCATTCTGATTGCGTTAGTATATTAGAAAACGATTAAGCTGTTGACCGAAGTTGGAACAGTTTACGTGGTGCGCCGTATTGTTTTCGTTATTTCATGTGCACTCCCTCAGAAAACGTATTATCTGTATAGACGAATGATTGACCAATAACGGTACATCTGCTGCCAATTACATCAAGAAATTCCAACAAAGGACACCATTTCCGAAATAAGGGACTGGAGAAAGTGAGTAATTGCACTTCACATTGTATTTGATGAACTACTATTATTGCACAATCACTTTCTTTTAAAGTGGCACTCCGAACTGATGTATGTTAATTTTACAACCAACAAAGTCGTGGTGGTCGCATAATTAACCCATCTTTGTCTCCATTTCTGAGACGAGGCCGGAAGTCTAAAAAAGATCGTTCTGCCTAAAAGTTTCGAAGTTTCCCACTGTTACATGACATTCCACGATTCATGATTATGATATAGTATTATCATGCTTGATCGCCTTGGTTTGGTTTATAATATTTAAGTTTATAAGTCAATAGCATTGTTCAGAATGCATTACATATATGTCATATTTATGATACAACGGAACATAATAGTATGTGGCGTGTAACTAAATATGTAAGCATTGACCACAACAATAGCATCATATATTAACAATAAGTGCAATTCACTCAAATTCCAACGTTTAACATACATATACACACAAAACAGTCGTGTGCGAATTGTAGGTTGTATTCGCAAAATCAAAACATATGTTTCTGCACCGCGGGCAATAAACACTGAAACTTTACGTAACCCTGCTTGTTCTTGACAACGTAAGGTCCGGAATACAGCAAGCCCATTTCAGCAAGATACACTAGCGGACCACGGAACTGTATGGACATAACAGCAGTGCTCGCCACCTTCCTGACCAGCGGTCCTTCAAATAGAACGACGGCGCCACATGTCGGGTGACTGGGATACTATTGAGTTCGTCTATGGGCTGATCTGACGCCGCAGGCACTACCGACGTACCCATTGTAGGCAAGCACTGGTTCAGTCAGAATGCAATGGCGCGTGACACAGTCCTTTGAGATGGGGCAACGCTTCAAGCTGAAAAGCGTTCCCTTCACGGCATGAACAATGTATATTCCCGTGTATGTTACAAGTTGTGTTCGCACTGAGAGCGCCCACGTATTTGTTCGATGATTCACCATGAATTTGTCGCGGGTATTCCTGCGAGTAGCTGTTGTAAACATGCACATAGATATACATCAAAATGCTACTATTTTGATGACCTGCTACGAGGTTAAGAATAGTTGTCGGCTGGTTTAAAGATATTCAACAACTTTATTGTCCGTCTAAAACATTGCATTACAACCTGACATTTTACTTTAGCTACACAACATACACGGGGCGATTTGAATGGTATGCAATTAACTTTCAATAGGGCGCCACTATGACTCCAAGTTCGTTTTGTGGGACACATGCCATAATTGACGAGAGCAGAAAATAAATGGACTGCTGGAATGAGTTTAAGATACAGCAATCGTGATAACCACGGCCCTTGGTGTGTTGCTCTATTGGTGGGTGTAAGCGAATGTTTAAATATTATAATTAATAGATCTTAAACTTAAAAACTGACAAGCTATACATAGTAGATACAAACCAATAATTGGGGCGTGGATCAGCATTGGCGTAGATTAAATACTATACATACATAATTATGAGAAATTAGTCCATATTATTTTATGTTATAGTATAGTCCTTACAACATTGCATAAATGGATTTAAATTAATCGTAGAGATATATTGAAAAAAATCAATATAAACAAGGTACCGACTATTAACAAGATTTGTGTCTATTTTGTGTGTGAGGGATTATGGTTTGTTTTCCTTATAGACAAGCCAAAGTTTATTTTGTTGGTGATCTGTTTCCTGACTGCAGTATTAGTGTTAATGTTACCTTAATAAATCGTCATACTGATATGCAAAGCAGTATTTACGTGGGAGTTAGTTATATTTTATGTTTAATCACTCAGAATAAGGTTTGACGCCATAATTGAATACCTTTCTCTGTTTGATAATGCGTAAAGATTAAACTGTTCAGTATACTCTTCAAATGCTTTTATTTATCTTGAACACGACTCAGAAGCGTATTGTTGACACATTACTGCACATTCTTAAAGTTACTTTGACAGACCGGATATGATGGTAGTATTCATATCACAGTAATTTTGTTAACTATGAACACGTAGAGAAATCAGTGATATTTATTTTATGGTTAGCAAAACAACTAGCAATGCCTCCACGAGACGCGCACAGAGGTTGGCAAAAATGGCAGTCGCCTTAAAACTGGCAGGCAGACATATGTATTATTTTACCAAGCAGCAATTATTCAAGTTGAAATAATATTACACAAAGTGAAACTCAAGGAGACTCCGGTTACGACACAGAATGTCGCTACCACCCAGGTACATCACCTTTTGTCAACACATAAACAATGACAGAATGCCATATCATGTGACCAACATGTGTGCAGTTTACTCGCTCTTAAAGACATGTTTGAATAAATACACACGACGCGTCCCACTAAAGACATCCACTGATGCGTGACTAGCCTTATCAGACATGTATCAAAAATGCAATGGCTGTGCAGTCGGAAATGCTACGTACAATATACGTCAGTACACTTTTTATTGAGCAACCTTCGAACGTGTCTCTATATGGCAACCTGACACACATGGCGTATTGTTTGCCAAACGTACTAGGCTAACTTTAAAAGTCATCTGGTCATAATAGAATGAAAGCATCATGCTTTTGAATGATGTCTCATAAATGTACACTTGCACGCTTGTATGCACTTACGCGTGATTATGTGAATACATTATATATGTGTGTGTCGGAGAACAATATACAAAGCATGCTTCCTATACGTAGTATTCCAGGCTAATAGCACAACATTTATTTGTTTGTCTCTACAAAATGATGTGGCATCTTCGTCTCCACTTATCTCGCTGTATGCTTATATATATATATATATATATATATATATATACGTTACCACTATTATCTCAGTTAATGTATTTTAACGGGTGTTTCAAAATATCATCAATTTGTGTTTCTTTCTACAAATACTCATGCATGTCGATCACTTTGTCCATTTCTCTATTTATCGTACACTAGCAAAAATGCCCGTCACCCGACGGGATGCCTTGGTAGTTGGCAGTCGTGATAGTAATGTTTACCAAATGTTAGAAAACACACAGAATCGTTACATCAATTTCATAACGCGCTCACAGATTGTCGTTGATTGTTCAAAATAACGAAGGTCGGAGTGAATGTGAAGTTTACGTCCATCGATAGACCATTGTCAAATTTTGAAAATACTCCTTAAATGTCCTGTCAAATTCTGTTTCAAGATGAATATTCTTTGTGAATTTAATATCTTAGTGAAACGGGGAACCGGAAATTTAAGGAGTATTTTTTAAAATGCGTTCCACTAACTTGATCGATCGTTAAATTAATTGTAAGGTAAAGAGCGGTATTCCCATCGTGGTAATGAATAAACTACGCACTTGGCACAATCTGGCAAATGTGAAAAGGGACTCAAAATAAAATGCAGTTAGTAAAATGTAGCTGCTTATGATGGTTAAATAGTGGAATGACTTCGTCTTAAAAAATAGGTTAGGAGTAATATTGATTTTATGAAACAACATCGGGCTTAAGAGCTTTTAAGAATTTTAGTGAAATGGGCCTCAGGTCTTGCGTTGTACAATGACATCGCTTTGCCAGTTGTTTCCCTGCATCATACTTATCGTCCCGTTTAATGTCAGTAAAGTTTAGCTGAAGAGCGATGCCAGAAATAACCGTGTTGCCGTTTGCACTCATCTTGGAGTGTGTTGGCGCACACGCTTAGAAGTTGTTTCAATTGCAGTTGTGTACACTTTCAATAATCTATGTGAATTGGTGCGTATTTGGAACCTTCGTTTTGATGCTGGTTCTCGCGATTGCTTCTCTTCTATATGTGTCCGAATTTCGGTGTTTCCTGTTTTTTAATCAATTGATATAATTGTCTTTGATCGTTTGATTGGGTAAGAGCTAAACGTGTTTGCAGTGTGTTTGCCTAATTTTAACCGGATCTGGAAACTCTTACTACTATATTTTGTGATAATATGTTGCATATGATGCTTTTACTCAATTGTTAATTATAGTGATTGGTCACTGGTATATTTAGTTGACGTTTTTTTGTGTGGTTTGTAGTTTTTCTTTAAACATAGATGTAACAAAAATGTTCATCTAAGTTAGTGTATTTTTATTAACTGCATCTTTTTGTGAGACTAGAGCTTTTGTCCCATGCATACCGGCCACAGGATCACTGTCTTTCATGTGTCATGTTTCATAATAATAATGATAATCTATTTACACTTGGTATCGTATAATTTTCATTCACACACATACACACACACGCACGCGCGCGCGCGCGCGCACACACACACACACACACACACACTGTTACTTCATCCAGACAGACAATCAGTATGTATACATAAAAACTATACATCGAGTAAAATAGTATATACATATACAAAATAAAAACAATACATTAAAAATTATCCAAAGCCAAGACCCACTGCTGCAATTGGGACGTACAGTACATGTCGCTAGCTACAATGCACTGACTAATATAATTCAATGCCATGTCAGTCATAGACATTATACTAAGAATAGCTGATCTGACGATTCAGTTATATGAATAGTAATGATTTATGGCGCAGAGAAAAACAGTAAATGTATTATTATTATTATTATTATAAATACCTTTTTTATATTTTGAAATACATTGTCAGTTGAGTGTGGACCTCGGCACCTAGGAGGACATACAAGTACTGTGCCTCCAGGTAAACTCATTAATGTATGCATATGTATTATTGTCATACTGGATTAATACATTTAATGCATACATTTTATTTCCAGGCAAAGCTTCCCCCACAATGTAAGCAAATCACAACTTATTGGTCAAGGCAGGGGGGTTTGGTATTATGACTGATCTTGTGTGCTCTATTTCTTTTTCAAAATGTATTTCATCGATGTTGTGTAATTACGGAAAATGGGTTTCCAATGAAAAACACAAATGTGTGTATATTATACGAATACATTATTATTTTTAATATATATTAAAATAATATTGTTACGTACAACTAAAATAGGCCATGTATGTTGGAATATCGGAATCGCGATGGCCTAAATGAAATGTATGTGTTGAGGTGGTTTTGGTTTCGAAAATGAGGATGTTACATCAGTATGAACTTCCGGTCATTTATGAAGTTAATTTATCATGAAATATTATTTATGACCAAACTTTGCTGATACATTGTTAAATTTTCATACATTATCAATCGTCTTAAATATAAAATAAAGCCACTATTAACTTTAATACTCAACAAGCGAATAATGTTTTCGGTACTATTTTCAAAACCGGTACATTTGAAAAGTGTGCAGAATTTGCCCTTTAGTGAACTGACCGACTATTCATGTTTAACGCTAATGCGCATATTTGTAATTATACCAAATTAATTAAAAGGGTGTGACATTGATTGCGCAAGTATATCATACAGTGTATATCGGTAAGTCACAATGACTTTGAATCACCATCATATGTGCATATTTTGTCGTTGTATCTGCGTGGTTCAAATCGTCCATAAAACTAATATGCAGAGCAGACTTTTTGTTAGCGTTATTACAATAATTAATATAATTTACTACATTATTTCTTTTTTAGCATATGCAGTTGGTTTTACCCAGACAGGTACTTTGTGTATAGAGCTCGAAAAGCCACGTTCCTGAGTTTCTGTACTTTCGGCCCAACTTCTGCTATTTTTGGTAACTCTTGTAGTTATGTTCTGCTCATTGATAAGAATTAAAATTCTACGATTGTATAATGTTACGCATATTTATACGTCAAACGTCTTCCTACGTCCACGTCGGCCGTAGATTCGTTTTTCATGCGCGTGTAGTAGTAAACATTCGCAACATTGATTTCGCTTTTTATGTAAATATTTGTTTTGACGCTTCCATTTACCTTTATGAACAAATATTATTATTTAATAAATAATAACTTGCACTTGTAAATATTACAAAATATATAAATTCATAACTAAATAACATAAATTAATAAACTAACTAAGATAACATAAGTAGAAAGATACGTATTTAAATTAATACAATTTGAAATTACAGCAAATAGCAGTGGCTATATTTTAACGGTATTTTCTTAACTAGTTTAGCTCATCCAGAATCCGGTTCTTTGATGTCCAGGTATGAAGTGTGTGAATAATTAAACTAACTGCAGCAAGCACAGTCGCTCTTTGTATGAAACTATTTTACATACACCTCAAGTGCGCAAATGCCAATTATGTCAATAGTAATTAGAAGCCGCTAAACTTCAAAAAAGTATAAAAGACGCTGCACGTAAGATACTCAGTTATTTTAGGTAACACTTTGACCTCAAATTCTAATCGGATGATTATATTTCCCAGATAAACACGACTGCCGGGATGGTCTTGATGCTAGCAATAGGGTGTCGTTAATTAGACGCCTGACTGCTTTTTATCCAACAAAGCTAAGCTCAATAGGAGAGGTAGGTTTAGGTGGCGACACGTAGTCAGGACAAACTTCGTTTCTGTAGTCAGAAGCCAAATTAACCAATGAATGAAGACTGTGCAATATGATTTACGAATACCGGTGTGAGATTATAAATGGACCCCATGGCGTTATATGTAGACCTCGTTATGATTGATTCAACAGACTCGACGATTTTGACGATATTGATGAATCTTGCCGATATAGAATGCTAGAAAATGTTAGCGCTGTTGTGTTGTTAGGGTGTTGGAGTACATTTTATGGGATGAACAGTGTCACATTTGGTTATTTTCTGCATTTCAGTGCATGACGTGGCACGCACACACGCACGCACGCACGCACGCGCGCGCGCGCGCACACACACACATGCACCCACACCACACACACACACACACACACACACACACACACACACACACACACACACACACACACACACACACACACACACACACACACACACACACACACACAAACACACACACACACACATGCACACACATGCACACACATGCGCACACATGCACACACACATACTTCGTTCAAAGTAATATGCATTATAACAGCGGTTCTTAACCTTTTTAAGCATTGTCCCAAAAGGTGGTCGTGGGATAAGCATGGCGACACATACCTTAGAACAGTTAAAATTGCATTCTGCGTTACATTATAATGTGTAACTGTTTCTACGAACTAAAACATATGTCACTTTGGTATTCGATATGTTATTCGGTAAATTATGCTTTTGTAAATTTACCCGTCGCCAGGTCCGGCGGAATAATAAAAAGTGTGGCACGAGGATATAATGTCTCGTCTTAAGCGCCGTTTTTGTTCCTGAAATTTGCATATTATATGAAATATAGTTTATATACGAAGTTGAAGAAAGTGATACACAGTGAGGCGTATTGATTCACTGGAAATTTGTATTTAAAAGATGGACAGTTTTAGACTGCATCTATCAATAGATACATAACTAACACAAAAATAAAATAAATAAATAAATGATAATTTACAACATTAATTGGTTTCTGAACACGGAGGAATCGCCAAGTCACGCTGTTCATTAGTTAACAGAGTTAATTAATAATTAACAACGCGATGTCCGTTTCCACGTTGGTGTTGATAGTGACGCGTGTTAATGTTACATTATTTATGAACCGGACTTCTGGAATACGAGTGTCCGTAAGAAATTATGCAGCCCTGCACAAGAATATGCGCCTATGTCGTGCGCGCATACCAGGTATACGCGCAATGTAATTCGTATCGATCCGATCGCGTAGTCGAACAAACAGCATTTTGGTCTACATCGTTAATCTATACGATGTAAGCACCAACGCCGGCGTGCTTCCTCGGTGCCTATCCTTACATACGCGATGTCGTTGTACGATCAATACTCCGGGAATAACGCTTGCGACGAAGCCACCGATTAAGCTTTCGTATATGACTCGTTTCAGGCTCGTCAGTGATGTTGCAATAGCAGAGGACGGTACGTGGATATACTGCTGGGCGTAACATATTTCTACCGGCATTCGCAGTAACCGATGGTCCGCTGCTGCCGATTGCTTGTTGTGTACGTCTGTTGGGCACGTCGTTGTGCTGGTCAATGTGGGGGCGGACTGGGACTACCGTTCAGCTCACGATATTATGTCGTAACCCATAAGCCATTCCGAGAAAACCAAGCGAAACGTGTGCGAGTCGGATTGTCGTGGATGGTGGTACGATCGTATGTGTCTGAAGTTTTTTAATTAACACACTAGCACAGTATGCAATGTAGCCGTTCTCCTCTATACGATGAGTGGTAACCTGATACGTGGCACCATTTGCTGATTATGCTTTGATTGTGTGAATCCATTGGCGTTGTACGCTGTAGACGTATGGATAATACAGTGGCATGTACTGGACGTTCGCTTCCTCAATGAATAAAGACCGTTGGCACTAACATTGACGACGCGTAACTGACAACGTTATTAGTTATCACACGTATGGTTATGCTAGTCACTTGTGAAAACGATTGATGGATATTCCGTTAGAACGTTTCCTTGAATGTTCGCTTAAAACGAAACATAAATGAGACAGATAATATACATATCCGTGGTAGAAAAGGCGTTGTGTAGTTCGTGTCAAGGCGTTGTATAGTTCGTGTCAACGAAACAACTTAAAACACGTTTGTTCTAATTTTAGCGAAACTATACACCGGCGCTGCAGTAATGGAGATGGAGAAAACGTCTGACGTTGGTTGGACGTCCATCGATGGCGTGCGCGTACCTTATATTGTACGAGACGACCGGAAGTTCGTTAGCGTACGCCTGCTCGAGACGACGCTACTCGCCAACTACCAGCACGTGAGTGATGACGAACTGCGCAGGCGCGCGCCACTAATCAGCTTCTTCATGACACCGGCGGAGGCGCGCGCGCTCAACGGCGCCACCTGTGGCGGCTACAGCGAACACGACCTAATTGTTCAGCTCGGCGACTTCGTGCTGTTCTACGGCGAGGTGAAATCGCGCTATGGACGATCGCCAAAGACAAGCGGCGGTTGGGTGCAGCTCAACAGCACCGTGATGCCCTACGTAATCGGCGACAGTCGCCGTTATGTGCCGCTGTCCGTCGTCCGTCATGCCGCTATGTTGCTTAAATGGGTAGTCATTGAAAGCCGAAAGGCGACGCCCGATGAAAGTCAGCACCTAAACGTCATGTGCAAGAAAGCAAACATCCCATTCCACTTCACCGACTCGACTCGACTTGTGTCTGTCGACATTGTTGTCCTGCGCAGCAATACAAAAGTGACAGTGTTCGACTTGCCTGGCGATGACCCGCTCGCGCATGCGCACTACGAGTACATTGCTGATACACCGGATAGGTCAGTTCCATTGCCGTCGTCGGTAGTCGTAGACCGGATTATGACACGTGAAACGCAGACGACTCAAGCAACGCAATCAGCAACTGGGCTGAACATGCAGTATCCGGCTCTTGGTCAGATGTTGTCCCACGTAACGCCGCCCGGAACACCGGTGCCAAAGAATAATCGTGCAGGCCCACCGAAGACAACCGAGAACCGCACAATAGCAGCCGGTGAGCCTAGGCCTGCTCCTCAACGCTCGAACTCAATCTCAGGCCTCGACACGAGAGCCAACCCACGATCTGTTGTCTTCGGACAGCCGTCACCAAACATGGTAGTCGTTCCAGTGAATAGCCAGAGAGGATTGTCCTCTCCCGACGCCATCTTGCTGGGTTCGTTCCCTCGAAGTCTGCAGTCTGGAGTGCGGCGCGGGGCGGCACCGGTCGCAAGTGCAGTGAGTCCATCGTTTACGAGAACCGCAGCAATGCCGTGGGGCGTGGAATATCAGCCAGACCACATGGCTATGTTGGTGGGTAAAACGATGAAAATGCAAATATATGTGTCTTTGTTGTATGTTTGAGCTGTGTGTCATAGTTCAGTTTAAACTTAAAAAATCGCCGTATCACATCACTCGTATGCGCGCATGCAGGTATGTATGTGTGTATGAAACACATGCAAATGTACTTGAAATATACATGCGAGTGTGTTTGAATTGTGTGTACAAACCAATTTGAACACTGAAACATTGAAGACTGTATCATTTTTCATTGACACACCTTGACAATGAATTGTTTAACAAAAATTCAAGTTAACTATACTAGTTTTATTACATTTACTATTTTATATGGGCGCACTTTGGTGTCGCTGCCTCCTAACAAGAAATGGGGAAAATTGTAATTGCGTTGCTGTTTAACCTAAATTTCTGAAATTGACTTCGTTCATGTGACCTTGACCATGATATATTCTGCTTTTCGTTTTATACACAATAGAGGGTTCGTAATCTAAAGGCTTATCTTTGCAAAGTCATTGTCCAATATCTAAAAAACAAAACCTGGCTAAACACGAAAATAACACACAACAGTCAAGTATAACTAGTGGTCACTTTATGCTACCTTAAATATCACACTTTGTGATACTATATTATTGTTTATATTACTTTGCTCTTAGGAATGACATGTTTAAACGAATCATTTAAAGCGCCGAATGCAAAAGTTACGGTTAATATGGGCATCGTTGACATATGTTACAATGTATAATTTACCAGTACAGCAGGGTGTGTGTATGTGTGCGTGCCTGCATGCTCTGGCGCATGCGTATGTTTGAAAGCGCGCGCAACTGAGCTTAATATACAGATGCATGTATATTTTGTTTCAGAAACTAGATGCCTCAGTTCCTCAGCAGCGGTCGAGAAATGACCTACACGGCACCGTTTCCCCATCACAGGCATACGTGGACATTACCCAACGTGCCGTACCTGAAAGATATTTCCAACTGCAGCTGCAGCATCATAACGATCACCAAAAACAACAGCAGGATAGATTGTTGACACAGAAAGTGTTCGCCGATAGCCGCAGTGGTCAAATTGTGCCCGTGGTCATCCATTCCAAGACGGTTACGTGCCTTGTTAACGGGTCGGGGCGCTGGGTTCTCGTTGAAGTAATTGCCCGTGTCTTTTTTCCCCATGTCGCCATCCCTGATGTTGAACACGCCCTCGCGACGATAATCGGAGCCGGACTGCCCAAGATAACACCGGAACAGGAGGCGATGTTCATTCGGTTCTACCGGCTCAAGACGGACACTCTTGCGTTCAACAGCGTCGTTCGCGTGCGTGATTTAGCCCGCTGTCTTCCGCAACTACCAAGCCTCTTTCCAGAGAAACAGCATATGCAAAGACAGCTGCGACAAAAACAACAGCAGCAGCAACAGCAGCAACAGAAATTTAAGCCATCTCATGCATTTCCTGCCGGGGAAGTCATACCGGTTGCCGATCGCCTACAGTCGCCGGCATCAGAGTCCGACTCAGGGGTCTCCGTGGCAACGACTGATCGCAGCGATAGCGTTGATTTAGCCGACGTCAGCCACGGGGTGCTTGACCTGAGTGCCCCCAAGAAACGGAACGGCGGACCGCCAGCGGAGAGCGATGCCCAAATGTGCGTGAAACGACTCCGTGCTGGCATCGAGGAGGCTGTTGCTAACCTTAGGGTGAAGCAGGCATTCGTGACGTAGCCAAAAGCTGAACAAAGCACGCGCGCAACTTCAGTGTCTCTTTCTATACACTGTCTGTAATTTTTCACTGGCACCTGCACCAATATTATAACAGGTGGGATATATCTCTTTAAGAGTGTTCGATTTGTAAACAATTGTACGTAAATTGTAGTTTGTTCAGTTCCGATTGAGTAGAACTCTTCAGCATAGCGGATGTGGAAGTAGATGGCATCCTGTGAGTGCATTCGGATACGCGAGGAAAAATGGATCCGTCCGGAATAGTGTAGCAATCGTACTGCTAAAATATGTAGCAGCCTGACTGTTCATGCAAACTACGACATGAGAATACGTTGCCTAGTGGAAAGCGTACTTCAGTGGAAGAAGATTATGGAGGAGAATGAATTACTTGCGGTTGATTGGACCGGATGATATTCGCAACGCTACCTGAGCAATATTTTGATCATAGTATCTGTAAAAAATTTGCAATGTTTCCAATAAGGCTTTATATTTGTAAATATGCCTCAAGGAGAATACATCAAGTGTGTTCCAGTACAAAGTTAACATGACGGATGTTTGCAGATCTCGCACAAGAAGACGCATCAACAACTGCAGTTATTGGAAACAAATAGACAAGTCTAGTAGTTAGATGTGTGTACAGCGGTATCAAATAGATTGTTGCATCAAATTCTGATTTGATCATAGTTTGTTACATATGGGCTCTAAACTGTAGTTAGAAACATCGTTAATAAATAAGTTTGTACACTTGATGTTCAAACACGTATACTTAACGAAGGATCTGGGAACGAGACGGAGTTCAATGGATTGGTAGGATAATGCAGTATTTCTGAATGATACTTTACGATTTCTGGAGAATTCAAAATAAAAATATTTACCGCTATATAGTAGGATTTACATTCGGTGTGTTTACCTTGATCTTGCGTTATTGTCGGATAACAGCCACGAGTTGCCTGCAACTCATGGCCGTTATCCTGCACTATCGCACTCGTAAAGTAAAAACACCGTGAGTTATTCTGTTAATACATAATCGTGTCAGTGACACCATCTGTGACACATTGTGTCTTAGCATGAATCGACAACTGGTACTTATTTTCGAACAATAAACCAGAATCTCGGGATGAATGGATAGGAACATGTCACAGTGTAAGTAAGGTTACATTGCTATTCATTTTAATAACTAGTGTACTAAACAGTTGGACATGTAGGATATTGCGTCAGTTATGTCCTCTTAAAAGAGTCTCCAAGGAACCCGTATAATTCCAATATGCAGGAGCAAATTTTCAGGTGGTAGCAATGACGTTTAAGCAGAAAGCATACAATGCATCTTTTAGATACGGAAATATGGCATTATGTAGTTAGGTTAATTACATTGAATACATACAATAATACAAAACACTGTATTTCACACACACACACACACACACACACACACACACACACACACACACACACACACACACACACACACACACACACACACACACACACACACACACACACACGCAAATAGCTAATGTTCATATATATATATATATATATAATATTTATATATGTAATGTATATATTATATATATATATATATTATATATATATATATATACACACACATATATATATGTGTGTGTATGTATGTATGTATAATATATATATATATACATATATATATATATATATATATAGAGAGAGAGAGAGAGAGAGAACGAATATATAGCCGATGTTTCGATTAGACTTAGGTTGTACAGACATACAGACAACAACATTAATCTATAGTAATTTGTGGATATAAAGCCTATACAGTTGTGTATTTGAACATCCGTATCAATAATACAAAGGGTAGCACAATTAATGTCACATAAATACCGACGTTATTGGATCGTGTTTGCCAGCTGCCACACGAACGCATGTGCACACGAGTACACACACACACGCACGCACGCACGCACGCACGCACGCACGCACACACACACGCACTCCCCCCCACACACATGACATGGCGAGAAGTCAGTTTTTTTGAAGAAAGGGTTACATTCCGTGGTAACGTCATAGAGCCTACCACATAGACGATCAATAAAGGCAACACGTGCGAGACCACCAAGGAGAAACACGGGACCGATGGTTTGGGAAGTGGTGTGGCTAAAGCCGTGATGAAACTCAGATCCAAGCAGAACAGATCTAACATAACAGAAAGGTAATGTACAATTAGAACAGTCAGCAAGGATTTTAAAGTCCTACAACATACCAGTGTAGCGCAACGTGCAGAATTATGTAACTAACACTATATTGGAGAAACAGCTAGACCACTTGGTTCAAGAATCAAAGAACATCTGTCTGGTCGACAACTATTATTAGCTATAACTGAACAAAAACACAGGCCACCAGTGTTCAGGGAAGGACGTCGCAATACGAGATAACGAAGAGAACTGGTACAGGAGGAAGAAAAAGGAGGCTACTATCATCCACAGAGGAAAGCTTTAACTGAACAGATATGTTGGCAAGGACTCCCACCATTACAAAATCCAGGGTAATATCTTTACAATATGTATAGGTTTGAACTTAGTACATAGGAAATGTGTTATTATATATGTCACTATAATTATGTCAGTCAACACATACGAGTTACTAATATATAATGTAGTGCATTGTGTCTTTAGTTATTAATTAATAATTACGCACAAAATGCACACATTATACACACTAGCATCGAAAGACAACAACCGATAATATTTTATTCATTATCGTATTTAATATGCACGATTGTTCAGTAGCAGTAGCAGTAACGTTTACAGTAGCAACAACATTAACAATGGCAGTAGTAGTGAAATGCTCTATGTGTAAAATACCAACACATCGGAGGCAAAAACATTTACCAAAAATCAACTATCAAACACAATCTATTTTTTATTGTAACACATGTACCAAGTTTCTTACTTTGTGTGATATTAACAATGATAAATTAAAAGATATTCATTGTGAAGTGGATGCTAATATAAATATGTATAATTTATATGAGCAATGTTCACTTTCAATGTTAATTCATTTAACATTTAGGATTACAACCGTTTAGATTTCGAAACTATAATTGATCCAAACAATAACGCGCGCGCGCACACACACACACACACACGCACACACGCACACACACTAACAAATAAACAGACAAACAGACACACAGACACACACACACACACATATATCGACTGCATTAATAACTAAAACCCACCCGTGATTCGACTGAGCTACCGCCTCGATAAATTATGATAATGTGTATCAATATATATATATATGTATATATATATATATATATACATATAATTGATAATTGATGCATGTATGTTTGTATGTTTTTTATACGCAAGTATAAACAAAACTACCTCCCGAAATATACCTAAGTATCCATATATACGTCAATGTGTACACGAGTACATATAATAAGTCCTTGTATTATGTATATATGTTGATACATTGAGTAATTATCGACTATAAAAACAAGTCGTATGCTATTCTGATTTGTATTATGTAAATTTTGTTGTTGTTTATATCTATGGGGTGGCTCTTGTTCTTGCGATATTATATATTATTTTAATAGGAGTCTCCCGATCTTATCTATTACTTACGTTATTCATTGTATACTTATTGTTTTTGTAGGTCAAATAAGTTGATTCTGAGTTCGGTGTTCTGAAATGTGACACGTTTCCAAACATCGACAGACACGCAGGTGGCTAGCAGGTTCACTAGGTATGTAACTAAACTTGTATCCACGTTACAGATAACTACGTTGTCATCTATGTTACGAAAATTACATATGTATACTATCCTTGTTTTGGCTTCAATATGTATCCACTATCACTACATGCAAAAATGCCCATCTTCCGGACGGCGCTACATATACACAAACCCGGTAAGCGGTTTCCTGTTTTCACATTACGAATCCATGTTCTTTTATCTCCAAATGTGTAGTATGTGAATAGTATCATACTTGTTTTAGTTGTCCAAATAAATAATTTTGGTTTCAACAATCTGGTAGTTTCCGAAAACCCATTGCGAGGCCGACATTAAGCGCCAGTCTATTGAACTTGACTTTTCTAGGTTTGAATTGCATCATCTCGACACCACGCCATAAAATTCCGAAATTGCTCCAGATTGTATGTACGTACGTATGCACATGCGTACATACATACGTACATGTGTACGTATGTACGAAAAAATTGCCGTAGTCGTAGTTGTACGTAGTTTACACGCATGCATACATATATATACGCACGCTTGCGTGTAAGCACGCATGCTCGCGTAAACGCTTACACATATATACACATGCACAGTCACACACACACACACACACACACACACACACACACACACACACACACACACACACACACACACACACACACACACACACACACACACACACACACACACACACACACACACACACACACACACACACACACACACACACACACACACACACACACACACACACACACACACACACACACACACACACACACACACACAGAGATACACAGCTACACATAAAAAACCAAACAAAGAAATATACAAACAAACACATACACACAAACAAACACACACACACATATATATATATATATATACACACATACAATGAATGAATGCATACATTGATACATTCACACATTCATACATACATACATACATACATACATACATACATACATACATACATACATACTTACATACGTTCATACGTACGTACTTACATACGTACATACATACATACGTACATACGTACATACATACATACATACAGACATACATACATACATACACACATACATACATACCCACACACACACACATACACATATACATACATACATACATACTTACATGCATACATACATACATACATACATACATACATACATACATACACATACACACATACATACATACATACATACATTCATATATACATACATACATACATACATACATACATACATACATACACGTATACACATATCATGTTTTCCTACATACATAAGTATAAGCACGGATGCTCGCGTACACGCTTACACACATATACACATGCACAGTCACACACACCTACACATGTACATACATACACAAATAAAAATAAAAAAACCAAACAAAGAAATATACAACCAACCAAATACACAAACAAAGAAACAAAGAAACACACACACACACACACACACACACACACACACACACACACACACACACACACACACACACACACACACACACACACACACACACACACACTCACACACACACACACACATATGGTCGATTCCCACGAAACGTTGACAAATGGTGTTCCTAGGGGGGCAAAAATAAATATGTAGTACGAAAAGAAAGTATTGAGGTAATCGGAGAATAAGATTGGGCAAGTTAAATCCTCAAATTGAGTATTTGACAGCTAATTGAAATAGCAAGTGTTTAAGTTCTGAAACCATACGTCTGCACACAAGTCCCTCTACTTGGAAACTGCTACAACTATTTAATTTCACATTTACCTGTGAAATTTCATTTTCAATGTATGTAAAACAAATTTATGTTTTAAATTCAGTAAGAAATATGTTTCGGACTTCTTTTTTCATTTTAAGGGGGAGTTTTGAAGTATGTTGCGCTCTCTCAGACTTGATGTTTTATAAAGGTGACTTTCTGTTACATATTACCACTACAAGGGGAATGCATGTTTTATCTTTATAATACATTCATGGCAAGGTATACACATTGAGCTTTTCAACAGGGTATACCTTATTGACACTGATTTATAACTATCAATTTGTAGACAGTTTAGGATTTGCAGGTGTACTGTTTCATATAATATATACTTTTCAATACAAGGAGTAAATTACTGGCGAGACCACTGGACAACTCTAACTTGTTTTAAGAACGTTTTGGTATATATCCGACAGTCTAAACTGATTATGTTAGTGATATGTAGGTGATTCTGTTCTATTCTTATTATTCTAATTAAGAAAACGCCGGAGACGTACGGTTTCATATACCTCCTCTTATAATGCGTATTGTGTATTAACTGTCAAAAGGTCGAGATGTAAGTATTTAAATTGGTTGTACAAAGGTCACAGATACCAAGCGCTGGTGTTACTTCATATACTTTGCAAAAATATTGAGGTGTGAGCTAAGAAACTGTCGGAGACGTACGGTTTCATGCCTATGTACGGTTTCAGTAGAGTAGAGTATTTTTATTATTTGACCACATTTTACTTAAACTTTGTCTACGTACATACCCAAGTGTAAATGTAAAACCATTCCTGTGACTGTTCCATATTTGTGTTTCTCAATCATTCTTATCATTTTATTAATATATTGAACAGTAGAACATGAATACAATGTTTTCATAACGTTATTTATTTAAAGTCTAACCGACCACTTTTGTAATTTGTCGAAAGGTAATTTTAAGAACAATTAATGAAACTTGAACTGAATGTTCCAAAAGCACCACCGCTCTCTCATCCTTCTCTTGAACCACCTCTCTGTCGTCCCTCTCCTCTCTCGACCCTTTCCACCACCACTTGTGTCTCCCCTCTCCTCCACCACCTGTCTCTCGACCCTTTCCACCACCACATGTCTGTCACCCCTCTCCTCCACCACCTGCCTCTGTACCCTTTCCACCACCACCTATATGTCACCCATCTCCTCCTCCCCCTCTCCAGCGCCAGTTGCGTGCTCTCCCAACCAGAACATGTTGGATGGAACACTCCGCCCTTCTTGTAGAAGCAATCCTTGAAGCAGGAAGTACTGCAGATTTTCACGACTGGGCCCGGGACCACAACAGCACGGGCAGACATTATGCCACGGACTTCTGGAACACTCCATGTTTCAATCTCATCCTTGCAGTCCTGGATGACTTCGAGGGTTACCTCCAGGAGAGTCATGGTCGTGTCACTAGCACGAATTTGCGTGGCAGAACTCTTAGCTCGTGGTGATTACTCTTCCAGCCTTTACCAGGTTGTCAGTCTTCCTTTTCATGCCATAACCCATTCCGTCACAGTGGCCTTTCCTGTGGCCACCCACCAAGTGCACGAAGCTCTAAGACCGTCCTGCTTGAAGTGTACCACCATTGGGTGAATGGTCACCTGGGACCTGACATAGTACACTGCCGTTATTTCGTCCTGGTATCTGCACACCCATTTTTCAGCATAGTCCATATGGACCGTTGTCTCCGTCTTTTCCGCAATGGACTGCTTCAATATGTGGATCTGGTGATATTGGATGGTCACCCGGTGACAGTGCTCACGGAACTCGGCCATGCCGGATATGAGTTGGTCTGTGAAGTGTCTTGTACTTTATACAACTTGGGTTAGTTTCACCTTCTTGAAGACTCTGCCCTTGTGTTCAACATATTGGGCTTGCCATGTTCGGTACCGAACTTCTGTTTTCGCTTGGCGTCATCTGATTCCCGAAAATAACGATAAATGGGGTGCCTGGGCCGATGAACCAACTGGCAGTTAGAGCCGACGTACGGTTTCGGGAGACGTACGGTTGCAAAGACCCGTAAAAGCAAAATAAATCGAAGGGAACCGTATCTACAAATTACAATTTTGTCATACAGTTACCTTGTTATGTGTTATTTATGACCAATTAATATTTCTTATTAATCTACAAATCTCTACTTACAATGCGTATTCAAACTTGCGACGTATGGTTTCATGAAAAACTTCCCCAAATCGGTTTCGTCGCTCAACACAATTTATTAGCCAACACTTTTGGTTTAAAACAGCACAGGACCCATGCATCCAGCTGTGGCATCACGTTGAGTGAGAAATCTGTGTTATTTAATGAACTGTTGTACTGCATTTTCCTATATGAATGACTGCGGACGGACGGTTTCAGAAAAGTTCCCCAACATAAAAATAATCAGAAGAAATCAGGATTTTGACCGGAAGTTTTTATTTTTTGATCAATGATGCCTGAGACATCGACCTTCATAGCCAAACATTAACTGTGTACCTTGCATATATTATTAGAATAATACAATGCGTTTTAAAGTATTGATGGCATATATTTCACAAAAATAGAGCAGAAATTACCCATTTTGGGGGGACAGTTCTCAGAGATTCCATGGTACATATACAAAAGTAGAGTTTCCCAGAAAGCCCCAACGAAGACGCATGCGTACAGCATCATTCCAGCCTTCTAACTAGTATATTAAATGAGTTATAGCCCTGGAACCTGTTTGTCAACGTTTCGTGGGAATCGACCATATACATACATACATACATACATACATGCACGCACGAACGCACACGCACACACACACACACTCACACACACACACACACACGCATACATGCATGCATACACACACACACACACACACACACACACACACACACACACACACACACACACACACACACACACACACACACACACACACACACACACACACACATACATACGTACATCCATCCATCTATCCATCAAGTTCTAACACCTTAAGCAGCCATGCTCACTGTATCATGACGGCGTTTGACTTCATTAGGTCAACCGCTGGACTAAAAACAAAGACAAATTTAAGGGTGACTTAGAAATAGACTAATGTGTGCACATGTAATCCTGGAATCAAAACCTGCTAAACATAGCATCATTTACCTCCTACTACAAAGTTCGTCTGTCAATTCTGGCCTTGATATACATTTGTATTATGGTGTCAGTAAAAAGTACAGTCAGTTAAATATGACAACCATTTCCGACAATGAATATATGCAGTAGTCTTACATAATGTTTATTGAAATGTTGTGACAATATGAATTGTATTGCTGATGATCTAGATAAAGTTTTACCATTTGTGTTCAGTTTTGCAACGTACACATCGACATTTTAAAGTATATGACGCAATACTTCCATATGATTATTGGTTAGAACGAATTTTTAAGCATATTTTATAAGTTTTCTATTGTCACTCACATTTCATAACTGTTAACATCAATGTATTATTAATTGTATATGAAGTATCACAACGCCTGCTAGCTATTCGGATAAAGTATAGTTAAGTAAATGGTAGATTGAAACAATAATTAGGACGTCTTTTGTGATTGTATTAATAATTAATGTGTTTTAAATTGTCACAGTTTAAACATTAATCTCAACGTTGATTTACCGTGTCTATGTGCATGTACATGTATGTATATTGGAATTCTGAAAGTAAAATATAACGATTATTGTGATCTTCTTATCTGTCATGTATTAATTAGTACGGTAATTTTAAGGGTAATCTGGCAATATCTCTTTCCAGTGCCGAGGTCCACTCGCCTCTTTTGTGTTTGTTCACGTCCGTTAAACATTGGCCTCTGATTTACTAACTGGCGACGCATTAAAAAAAATCAACAGACGTTATTCAAACTCGATTTGATATTCAGAACTAAGCGAATCGGTCGTTTTAATGACAAAGTATATGATATGGTTCGTAGCAGCCTTTTTTAGTTGTGTATATTCAATTACATGAACTTACGTGCATAGTTGCATTCGAGCAAACGTGTACATACTGCATACGTACCTGGGCTGTACCGAAGTACTTTGAAATGCACTTAAGTATAACTACAACTACAAGTACTTTTCATTAACAAAGTACTTAAGTACAGGTACAGCATGGTTTTAGGAAAGTACTTGGGACTTGGTTATAAAATTATATGTGGATATTATTGTTTGTGAAGGAGGTACTCTGAGTATTGAGAGGAAACACTTAATTACCAGGTGTACCCCTACAGAAAAAAGTACTGATGAATGATCTCCAGCATCAATGTTTCAATATCGCTATCGTTTTGTCACTGGATTTGTACAGAAGCCCAGTCACCCATAGGGGTCACTGGAGATTGGGAAGCGACCGAATCATTGATTTGATATTGCATGATCACAATTCAAAAGTATTTTAAAGTACTTAAAATACTTGACATTGAAGTACTTTTTGGAATGTAGTTAAGTAGAAGAATTTTTGTTATTTCGCAAAAGTACTTAATTAAAAGTACACGTACTAAAATGTACTTATGTACAAACGTACTTAAGTACAAAGTACTTCGGCACAGCCCTGACGCACGTACGTATTTATATGCATGCGCATATAAAACTAGTATGCTACAGTCAACATAGTCATATTCTAGGGTGACATCATCGACCGTGTGGCAAAAAACAGCTTTTAGAAGTGTAAGACAAACGTAGGTGTAACCACTAAGTTCAAGGTATACAATATCGACACTACTCTTAGCAACTAAGACATACATATTAGGAAGGGGTAAAATATCTACCCTATTGTTGATCCAGAATAGGCCTCTCAGTGTCTTTCAATGCCGACCATATCAGTATGCGGCTAAGACGAAGGACGATATGGTATAAAGAAGATTGGTGGGATCGCCACGATCCTCAATGAGTGAAAAACACTTGATAGAACGATGGAGCTGAAGCAGTATAAGTGAGCATAAGATCGAACTGGTTGCTCATGCTGCGATAGACTCTCTTGTTAACAATAATAACGCCCTCAGTATGACATAACGTCCACCCAAATAACTAGCTACATAGTCCAATACACGTTCTTCGAAATAGGCAAATAGAACCGCATAATATTATATAGCCATAATTATACGGATAGAGTATGGCTGCAATAATAGCAAAACGTAATCTGAGTGGTGATAGGCTGCTGATTTCAATGGCGAATTCTTGTTGTTTATGGACACAAGATGTGAGGTATGCATGTTATTGAAATTATGTCTGTGTTTGCGCTGGGTAACACCGAGTAAATCATGGGCTGCTTTGCAGAGGTGATCTCTCAGACGGGCCCATTCGGTCTCTGCATCTGGTGTTGGCTCGTTTTCGCCTCGAATATTAGGTTAAGTTTTCCCTGTGGTTGCGGCTGTACCGCAACTGACTTGAGTTTTGCAATGTTGAGTTTTGTCTCATGGTTTCGCGCTAAATATGTGCCGGTTTATTTGTAAAGTTCTGCATCATATAAGTTATGATCAGAACAGCAGTCTGTGCAACACATGACACGAGTGTTCTTGACCGTATGCCAAAGGCGCTATTCTATTGTCAATTGAAGTGTTGTTGGCGTTCACGAGATGGGCAAAGAATTAGCTATAACGAAATACTGCATGGAACACTGAAGTCATGGTCCATCCCCCACGTCACCTGGGTAGTGGCGGCCAATTACCGCCCCCTCTGGCGTTACATCGGCATGACTGGTCTGCAAGATATTGAGCAGAAACGGCGACAACAAATCAAAGACAGAAGAATGCAGCGGAAGAATTGTCAACCTCCGCCGACACGCCATCCTTTGACTGTGCCATCTGTGGTCGCTAAAGCACTTCGCACATTGGCCTACGGGCCTACATAGTCACCAAAAGACGCACATGTGACTCGGGACGATATCCATCGATCGACGGGTCACTCCACTCAGCAAAACTTAAGGTTAATTATGTTGTCACTTTACAATGCTGGCTTTACCATTAAAATTGTTGTCCTTACACAAATTGTAATTATGCACAGTAACCATGGGAATTTGAGCAAAGGCAATTGCTTGACGCTGTACATGTAATTGTTATCATAATGGTGTTATAAATATTTCACTGATCACAAACCAACATATTCTTGATCAGTGAACGTTCATATGTACAACCCAATTACTATGATTTACTTTAATCTTTATTTGTAATTTACCTAACCGTCTAGAGTAAATTACTATACATAATAATCAATTTCACCACCTCCCTCGTAATGGTCGGCGCGGCGCAGGAGTCGGAATTATGTTAAAATCGTCGTTTGGTGCGCTGAGTGCCTTGAACTTGTGCTTCGTGGAGCGTGCGTTCCGACAACTTTGCACATGTTTATAATATATCGGCCACCTTCATCCGTACGCAACTCTAAGCCATTAAAGCTATTCTTAGAAGAATTCCGAGAATTACTTGAGCGTGTTTCCATCAAAAAGACCGGACCAGTCATATTAGATGACTTTAATGTTCACTATGGTAATGGCAACGACAAGAATACGACCACCACGTCATTTTGTGTAAGCTAATTACAAATAAGCCATAGCCAGTGTAAAAGGATATGTTTTACCGGAAATACACAAAAATTGACATGCAACAGTTCGCACGTGACCTGATGAATTCGCCGCTGGTCATCACTCCTGCTGGTGACATCGAGAGTTTTGGTGAACAGTATCATGCTGAGCTGACGACCTTAATGGACAATAACGCACCGCTCGTCCGACGGATGGTAACTGTGCGTCCCAGACAACCCTGGCATACTGACGGACTGCAGCGACTGAGACAACAGGTCCCTCGAGCTGAGCGAAGTCCATCTAGAAATGTACACAGATCTGCGTGACTTATTCAAGCGAAACATCGCCTTGGCCAAATCCACATATTACCGTACCCAGATTGAATCAGCAAGCCATGATAACATAAAAATATTCCGCATCACCAATCGACTGATGGGCCGCTCTCGTGGCCCTGTGCTGCCGAAATGTGACGACGATCCCCTTTCCTTCGCTGAACTGTTCGTTACACACTTCACGGACAAGATTGCTGCCACGTGTACACAGTTGGCAACCCCCCACACGCAATGCCATCTATCGGGGTCTGATTTCAATGACGAAAGCCGTGTCATAGAGCCCTTGTGTGACTTCCAGTTGGCTACAGTTGACGTTATTCGCGGACTGGTTGTCCAGGGTTCCGGCAAGATGTCTCCTGGCATATACGTTATTTCTATAGCCATTCTTAAATCAAACATTGACACGCTGGCTCCGGTGTTTACACGCGCTGCGAACCAATCGATCGAGTCGTCTACTGTGTCAGCTGGTATGAAACATGCCGTCGTAACACCGTTGTTGAAGAAGAGTGGTCTCGACTCTGAATCATTGGTTAACTACCGACCGATATATAACCTGAGTTTCATATCGAAACTCCTCGAGAAGATTGTTGCATCGCAAATTCGACAACACTTGGACGCGAATGATTTATTTGATGTCTTTCAGAGTGCGTATCTCCCTGCACCTAGTTGTGAAACAGCGCTCGTTCGAATACAAGAAAACATTCTTCTTTCACTGGATAATTGGATGACCGTAATATTGGTGCTGCTCGACTTGAGTACTGCCTTCGATATTGTCGATCATCGCCTGTTGCTCGACAAACTTCACCGCAAAGGCATACATGACAATGCGCACCGCTCTCTACAGTCGTATCTTACACAGCGAACACAAGCTGTCACCATCGGGAGCGCCACTTCAAGAAGTGTTGGTGTGTGATCTGGTGTACCGATAGGTAGCGTGCTGGGACCCCTACTTTTTATTATCTAATGCCTTTGGCTCCACCGTGTATTCAAACACCATCAGCTTCATTATCACATGTACGCTGACGATACTCAGCTATATGTTGAATTCCCATGTGATCAGCAAGTGCACGTTATAACTGCCATTGACCGCATAACGCGGTGTACTGTTAACGTGAAATCATGGATACTAATAATAAGATAACTTCTATTGCGCCCAAATCCTTGGAAACCAAGCTCAGAGGCGCATAAAAACAAAAGGATTGGTCAATCTCATGTAGTATTCCAGTTGTCAACAGATGGGTCAAGGCGCTAGGGAGCTACGGTGGAAAAGCAAGGTTGTAAAGATAAGTTTTTAAATGACTGATCTAACACTAGGAGGTAGCATATTCTAAAGAGTTGGTGCAGCAACAGAAAAAGCCCTAGTTCCAATGTTAGTGTTGACTCTAGGAACAAAAAAGTAGGTCAGAACTAGATGATCGAAGCTGGATAGGTTTTCTTACAGGTGTAAGCAATGCATGCACATAAGATGGTTGCTTACTGGACAGTGCCTGGTATGTAATGGTACATATCTTAAATATTATACGATATCGTACAGGAAGCCAATGCAAAGACTTCAAAAGTGGTGCAGAGCGAGAAACACGAGATCTTGTAACTACTCTTGCTAGAGAATTTTGGACACGCTGAAGTTTTGTGATATCCTTGGTAGCGATATTATAAAGGAGGGAATTGCAATAGTCAAATCTGCTGCTAACAAGCGCTGTTATAATAGTTTTAGCAACAGAAAATGACATACCGGCGAATACGGCGAAGATCACGAATATGATAAATACAGCAGCGACATGTTTGAGATATGTGTTGTCGGAAATCGAAGTTACTATCAAATATCACTCCTAGATTCCGCACCGAGGTTGCTGGCATGAAATACTGATTCAAAATACGCTTAGGGAAAAACTATCCAGTTTACTACGCTGCATTGGAGTACCAGTAATGATCAATTCAGTTTTATTTGCATTTAATTTCAACTTGCTGTCAGTCATCCAGAGGAAGATATCTTGAAGGCAATCACTAAGTTGGTTAAGGTAGCGATTTGTATCCGGGATAGCCAACGAAATGTAGATCTGTGTATCATCAGCATAAATATGATGATCCAAGTTATGTCTTTGTATAACAGAGCTTAGTGGCGTAGTATAAAGAGTAAAAAGCAAAGGCCCAAGAACAGAACCCTGGGGAATATCAAATAAAGCCGGCAGTGCAGCTGAAAAGCAGTTCCCAATCTTTATAGTTTGGTATCTATCAGTTAGGTATGAAGAAAACCAGCTTAGAGTTGTGCCATATATGCCGTACCACTTTAATAAGCGTTCAATGGCATCCCACAAGCTTCTTCTAAATGTAGTAAAACATAAGTCATCGTCATTTCCGCTGTGCGTAACTATAAACATGTTCAGCCTCCCGTTGACTTAGCCATTGATGTACGTGGCTGATACTTCACGCTGAAACCATGTATTCGGGACATGGGTGTTACACAAGACGACACTTTGTCAATGGCAGGGCATGTACGCCGTGTTTGTCAGGTGGCATACTGCCATATTCACAGCATTGCCAGGATCAGGTAATATTTGTCTATTGTCAAGACAATAGTACATGCCTTAGTTATGTTTCGCTTAGTATGGAGTAAGGACTTAGTATGAAGGATAGTATTACATTATTACGTTCGGTTTGTAGTCATGACGTTTTGGAAGAAAGTATTTATTATGAAAGGTAAGGCAATAATCTAGCTTAGTTTAACAAAACCATTCTGATTAATTATTAGCATTGATAATAGGTGGTGTTAATGTCAATGTAAATAATTTTCTGTTTTGTGGACCCGGAATAGTTCAGAAGTACAGGCAGTTAGAAAGGAAGTTAAACTAGGCACGGGTTCGGTTAATACTCTCTCTGTCAGGGATTTGCCTATAGCGGGAGGAGGGGAGCAAAGGGGCGAGGGCAAAACTGAAATGATATATTTTATTTCTTATAACGTAAAGAAGCGGTCCTGAAAGAGACATTTATTAAACAAAGCTGATTGCTTAAAATCTTCTGAAGACAACCTTTGGATGCTTAAATGGATATAAGATCCGGTTTCGTGGTTGTTGATACTGTACACACTCTCAAAGAAATTAGGGTTCAAATCTGCACCCTATAGGGTGTAGAGAGTTGTCGCACAAGGAGCATCCCTAAAGTATTCAAATCTGTACCGCAGATGTGGGGTGCAGATTTGCACCCCAATAACATGCACCCTAAAATTATGGTGCAGATCTGCACCCCATGTGCACCCTATAGGATGCTAACCTCTAACATCTGGTATGCACATAGGGTGCACATAGGGTGCAGATCAGCACCCCATGTTTGGGTGCAAATCTGCACCCCACATCTGGGGTGCAGATTTGAACCCCTTAGGGGTGCTCCTGGCTTGATAACGCTCTACACCCTATAGGATGGAGAAATTTGCTCCCTCTAATGTGCTTATATTAACCATTTTAGGTGCAACTTCGCACATTGAAAAGTTTAATTACGTACCATTTTATGTTCAAATCTGCAACATTGGATTATGGAGAACAAATTTGCAACCTGAAATATGTACCTTTAAGGGTGTAGATTTACATAATATACACAATGCGGAATACTGCATGCTGCAGACAGAAAGCCAAATCCATGATGACGATTTGAACATCTTCAGGAGCCACCTGACTTAAAGGGATACAATACATTAAAATATAAAAAAGATAACAGTTAATTTTAGTTGCTTACATGCACCATTTTATTGCACCAAAAATAATATACATACGTATATAGACACATAGTAATGTTTTGTAACATAATGTAAATGACAGTAACATAATTATCAATAGGATTCCGCAACAGTCGTGTTCATCTCAACCATATAAATTAGTACCATATGTGCATGTCCTATCTACCTAACAGTTACCACTGACAAAATGGTGACATATCAGTAACAGCCATCCTGGTCTCATACACAGAGTAGAAAATAAGCATGTTGTATGATAACAAATTTGTATTAGGCCATTCTAAGTAAAATCAGCTAATTTCCAGGAAATTTTAAATGTTTGTTTCAGAATTTAGTAAAATTTTAACTGGTAAATAAGTGGCTATTGTTGAGTACTTCTGCAAAAAATGGGGAAAAACATTTGTTATTTACAAAAAATATCTCAGCTGCCTGTGTTTCATTATTGTGCAATGTCCAAATTGCTACGATCGCTTGTCATGTATACTAATATTAATATTTTATTTTAGCAGACAGTTGCTATGCTTTCATAATAATTCCTCCATAAACTTAACCTTTCTACTCTTTTTTTTTTTACAAATATCAACGCCGAAAATGAGAATGCGTCTTGAAATTGTAACATTGCTTAGTTAACAAAGGACTTAAAATTTAAGCAAATACTGAGGTACCAACTGTTTGACCATTGGTTGATTTCACATGGAATGATCCTATTAGGTAAAAGAATTACCAGCAACAAACACCTTGACAGGGTTTACAGGCCATCACCAAAATTCGATTACACCATTAGTATGACCATATATGAAGTGTGTAATTTTCACCTTACTGCATAAACATTGTAAATTCGAATTAAAACGGCCACCACAGACAACATGAGTATTTTCAAAACAACACTTCTTGACGTAAAGGTTGTGTGCTTCTGAAATTATAGAAAGCAACACAGTTGCTGCCAAAACCTGCAGAAATGGTGCAGAATTTGCATTTCGCAGTCAGTATCATCCATGTGAATGTCTTGGGAGTTCCGCGGGTTTCCCTTTATAGCTCAAGACGTGATGGTGGCACAATGCTGTCCTCCATAATAACATAAGATTATTAACTTATATGTAATATTCTATCAGTTATACTTATATAGGTATGACACAGCCAACCTTTCATCACTGAGCACTAGTAGAATACAAATAACCCTATTTACCTACCAGGGTAGGTTTTCTGCTGGGCAGAAAGGTATTTCTGACGTGCCCAGGGCAGAAATAGGGCAGAAATGGCAACAACCAGGGAATACATGTTATTTGTAGGTAAGTGTGACTTTTTGTAGACTATGTTGTCAGTATCATTCTGTACATATCTACTTACAATCTGAGTATAAGTACGAGTATATTGATTACCAGAGTACAAGCACATTTGTCTAATAACATATTTTTGGCTCTGCCTTGCAGAGCTTGCATTTCCCTAATAATTCCCTAGTTTAAAAACAGTGGATATGAGTATCGTGTTAGATGTATGCTTACTTTTTGTAATATAGCAAAGTCACTTATCTAGAGTGGACAATTACGAGACATAATCTTTAGGAACAAAATTCTCCCATATGCATTCACTTGTGTGCATTTTGTTGTGCCCATGTGGCATGTTTACAGGACTTGTCACCTGACAACACATGGGCTGCAGCATTCCTTTGTTCAGTATTTCTCTTATATCTGCTCTCTGTCTCTGCGTACCCCAGTTTTATTACCAGCCTAGAAGTTGGCTGGTGATTAAAACTAATTATTAGCTGTTCATTTTGTGGTCAGTTGAAAGCCTGGTTTTGAAGCACCAGGCCACTGTCGTATCCAACTAAGTAGGCCACCTGTTAGAGCTTGCTATTATTTCAGTGGTAGGGTGAGCTGGTAAGATGTTTGCTAGCGGTCTGTGTCTTAATAACGTGCTGGGGTTGGCACCATAATATGACAGATTATCGGTGTAAGAAGGAAATAGGAATTTTGATATTGACAGTAAAAATAAGTAACGGTAAGAATAAAAATATGACTATTTTAGGAGTTTGGGCAGAAACTAGGAAAGAAATGTATTTCTGCCGCAGAGGCCGAAAATATTTCTGCGGCACTGTTTCTACAATGAGGGCAGAAACCTGCCAGCCCTGCTTTTTCAACGACATAAGTATGTTTCTCCTCTCGAAAGATGAGCAGAATGACAAGGCATCACACACCAAACATCCAGGTCTGAAAGGCAATTTGAACATTATGTAACATCAAGTATACATACCAAAATCCGCGTCGATAGAAAATGGCAATGAGTGGAGGGAGGGCCTGAGTGAAAGAGACGATTCAAGAACATACTAAACAGATTCTTTCTCTTTTATCAATTTAAAATAATAAAACGTAGTACGATTGATAAACAAAATTTTTTTATGGAGTTTGCTTAAGAACAAAATATTTATTAAACTGTATTTACTGAAATTGTTACTTACGTGGCCATTTCCAAAGGTTAACCAATTTTGTCACATGTAGCTGGCTGAACACACACAGTAACTTGATGGCCAATCTAGCTGGTTCAGTAAGTAATACGTAAGTTTCAAGAATGAGGGACGCAAAATATAATCAAATGAGAGGCTTTACCCCTATTCTGGTCAGAAGATTCCTCTGCAACGTCTTGTAATTTGAGAGATGTTTTGCACTAAAAGATGCTTTCTGCGAGGTGGATGATTTTCTCTGCAGCATTTCCTAGTACAGACTTGAGAGTCACATGTTGAATGTTGGCCATGTTGTATCCAGCTTCTTGTTCTTTCATTAGCTTTAACAAAAAATGAGAATTTAATACATTTTCAAAATACAGTTACATTATGTGCATAAAATACAGATTATTTTATATTACTGAATATACGACAATCAAAACTAACAAAAACATAAGATGTATTTGTGTAATGTGATGCAATGCGTGAGTTACATACAACTCCTGCATAGTATCTGTAGGGAAAACTACCACAGTATAGACAAGGACTCAGCTAGTTTGGAAAGCTACAAATTTTATTTTGAGCCAATTTAACAAAACAAGTTGTCAAAATGTCATAAATCAGAAGCAACATGAAGGTATACATGTAAAAATAGAGTGTTTCCTGTGATCCCCTCCGCGTACAAATGCACACATTTAAACACCTCGTGTATACTGATGGGGGCACAAATCGCGTATCCAATCGTTTTTGCTGATCAAATTATTCTGTAAGACAACCATGATCTAAATCTCTAACACACATTCCATAATTTTTTGCTAAAAATTTTGCTATTAAAATAGACAAAGAACATTACAACATGAGATTTCAGTGACACGATTTTGACACTTTTGGCACGAATTTTTATGTCGTGGTATAAATCTTTTCAAAAGTACATTCTTCTGCGTACCCTAACCTTCAGCCTAACCCTAAACATAGCCCCTTTTGCTACAATTAAATGACCACATATGTTGGCGCCATTCACACCGAGTGTTGGCGGCACTCGAACATTGGCTTCTGCCTTGATTTGAAAGCACAGCTATACTGTTTTATAGTACCTAAATACAATTTTTTCCGTTTGTTTTCTATTGGGAAACTTCAAACTTCGGCACACGTTTGTTCCAGCTACCACCATGTTAATTTATTAGTGTTAGTCTCACAATATAGGCTTATAATAAACCATAACAGAGTTGATAGTTCTACTTTCGCACAAACTTCGTTAAGCGACAGCGACGAATAAAGGTACGGCTTCTTATTTGATCACCAGCCTGACACAAAGGGAGCAATAATTATGATATGTTGTTTCACTTGGAGGTTTTATCGTATTATAATTGGTATTATTATTTTCAGTTAGTACACGTATAACACATTGGGATAAAATATGCAGTTTCATAATTCCGTATGAAATACTTTGTTTCAGTATATTAAAAAGACTTGGAGAGAATGGGTATAAATCGTACTTCTGATTTCACAAGCTATATATTAATAGTGTGAATAGTAATTGAATGTCTAGTGCAGTTAGTTGCAAGGTCGTTTGGTTTATGTAGATATTATTACTGTTACTGGTACGATATGTATGAATGTTTGAATTACGCACAATGAGAATAGCATTAAAGTATTCTGGTAGGTTTCTGTATATATAATAATATACGACATGTTGTTATTATGTATTTTGATTTTTGTATTTTTTGACTAACATTGAATTATGATTATTATTACTATTTATTATTATCGATTTATTTTATTAAAGGGGGCTCCCATGTTAGCGTAATTTTATGTCTTAATGGGAGTCTCCTTGACCGTTAGGTTAAAGATTTAAATTTGAACATTTATAGTAAAATAAATCTGCCTGTCTGTCTGTCTGTCTTACTTTGTTTAACATGTGATTTTAATTGATAGAATATAAAAATATCATCCAGTTAAAAACTTTGTTTTTGAAAATAGGTATGTGCATTATATTTGGAAGGTGTCATACATCTCAGGGATTTCTTCTGAAGTTTTTATGAACGGTTTGTTTGGCATCCCAATGCAAGTATTACGTAATAGAGAGGATATAAGATTAAAGTATTAAACTCTTTTTAATAAAATGTTAATGTGTTTTAATTATTTTTATCAACGATCCCAACAGATAGTCTGTAAGATTTTGTTAGCTTTTTTATTTACATGATTTTTCAAGCACATGTGTTTATTCATAGCATGGTCTAGCAAATTGACAGCATCAACCGGATATAATTCAAAACCATTCTTTTACATTTTATATGAGTTGTGTATTTTAACAGTAACTGATAACTTATTAACTTGCAACTATGCGATTCATTTGTTTATTACGTTGTATGTATTTTATCTGGTATTGTTATTATTTTATATAATTAAAACATTGACATTGCTAGATAAGGTAATATCACCAACATATATGATTGTATTGAATAATGTAGTAGCAATGGCTATGTCGTTTATATAAACGATAAATACAAGAGGTCCAAAGAACGCATTTCACTTATATTTGTACCGTTATAGACCCACTACAGCACTATGCTTACTATGTAATATTGATCATCCAATAACATTAAATCTTAACGTATTTTTTTCTTACTGAGCTGTTGGCACCGATAATGGTTCGGCCTACGTTGACGGATGGTTTGGCTCACTAATTTCGGCTCATGTGTACATTGACGGATGGTCCGGCCCACTTGACAGAAATTCGCGGTGCTATTCTGTTTGGTTACGCTAAAAAGAACTACGAAATGCAAAACGCAAACCCTTCACTTTGTGCTGGGAATTAATTTTGTAGTGCACCCTTCTCCTTTGCACCCTAGTTGCACCTTCATTGCACCCACGCTACATGCTAAATTCTTTTATCCAAGCATTCGCTCCTGCTTCTATTCGGCGTCGCACCTCCACATCTGAACGCCCACCCGCCGTAATCATTCCTTCAAGGTACACAAAGCCGTCTACATGCTTCTTCTCTCTGTTGTCCAACCCACATCACTTCTGCCTTCTCCAGGCTCATTCTCAGTCCGTGTTTCTGGAACACCATGTCCTATTCCTCCAACATGTCTTGTAGCTCTTGTTTGCTTTCTGCTACTGTGGCCAGATCGTCCGCATACATAATTTTTCCGAGACCATCATTCGTGCTGATCTTCCTGCTGATTAGTTCCATCAACATGATAAATAGTAATGGGCTTAGGGCACTTTCTTGCCTCAATCCGATGGTAACTGGAAACTCTTCCGACATCCCAGATCAAGCCACAACTCTTCCTGTTGATCTTTCATACATTGCTCCCACCATCCTGGCTTCTGCTTCTGGCACTCCCATCCATCTAACTGTTGCCAACACCATCTCTCTTGGTACTGTGTCATAGGCCTTCTCCAGGTCCACAAATCCCACTGCCATTCTCCCTTACATCTCTAACCTCTTCTCCACCAGTTCTCTCAATGCAAACATTGCATCCGTCGTCCCTCTCTGTCCTTTCTGAATCCCTGTTGTTCTTTGTCTACATTATAAAACATTGAGTTCTCTGTTTCTCTGTAGACCTATAACTCCGTTAGTTTTGCATGTTTGGGGCTGACATTTTGAACGTTGTCTAGCGGGCCTACTGGTGTGGTTCGTAGATTTAGAGTTTTATTTCGAAATTTAACAGTGGGTGGGGATCTATGAGGCTCAATATTTCAAAAGGTCATCTACAAACATGTCACTGGATGTATGCAGAAATTTTGAATAGGTTTTATGTTAGTGAATTTTGAAAATCCTGAACGCATAGGGGAGGCTTGGGAGAGTTGGGCCACTTTTTATATTTTGACATATTGTGCTCTCTCTATTCATGGCATAGTACCATTTCCTGCGGTTGTGATATGTACAGACCATAATATACAATCTGTGTCAGCTGATTCAAAATGCAGGCACACATGTAGAAAGAGGAGGTGATTGTTGAAAGGTGTCATCCCGGCCCAACTCTCCCTGGGAGTGGTGAGAGTTGGGCCATATCCAGGGAGACTTGGGCCATAGCTGAGGACAGCTGGGCCACAAAATCGGAGACTTGGGACAGACATGTAACAACTACCCAGTGAAGGAAAATGTGAACAATTTAATTCCAAACTTAAAATAACCATTAATAGATATTAAGAACATGGTCCAGTAGCACTCCACTAGAAAAAGTCAACCTTGATCAGCAAAATATTCCAATTCTAACTTTTTTAATGATGTCACTGATTATTTGGTCATAGGCCCCTATATCAAATCCTAAAATGGAATTATTCCGTGTTTTAACACATTTTTAAATGACTGTGATATTGAGGCACACTTTCACACTCGTCCCAATCAACAATGTCAACCTGTGCTATGTGATGCACAATACGTGATAGGTTCGATGATGCCTAATAAAGAGACGAATGGAAATCCCATCGTGTGAAGTCACAAGGAAATGTAAATTTTCCTGCTCGACGAACTGTGCCACCAAGCTGTTGAGGCTCAGGCAGCTTCTTGATGATGTCCTTCTTAGGGAATGATGCTTCATCTTTATCATTAATCATGAATGTAGATATTGTCTGATGATGACTGAATTCTCGTCGAAGAAAAACACCTTCACACTCGTCTCCATCAATAACGTCAACCCGCGCTATATAATGGACAATGCGTGATTTGGCCAACAAAACTCCTTCAATGACTTGGTAATCTGGCTCATCAGCATCACTTCCACCACTTTCCATGAATGGCACAACTTCGGTATCACTTTCTGATGAAGATGATGGAGTGGGAGATTTCCTTGCTCGGGTTTTGAATAAGGACTTTTTAGCTCTATGTTTGACTGGTTGATTTGACTTTCGTTTTTTAGTGTGCCTAGCAGCTAGTGCGTCTGCTATGCTATTACGTACTGGAGTATCGGTTAGAATCTTTGTATCCCCTCTCTTGCGACCTCTGTCGGTAACCTTTCGTGGACCAGCTTTTGGAATCGGAACAATATCAGCAGGCGATACATAATGGTTACTTGGCCCTGGCTGAGCCGGAGCTGGTGTTGCAGTAGAACTCGGTTCTGGCTGGGGAACCGGTGTTGCAGTAGAACTGGGTTCTGGCTGGGGAGCTGGTAGTTGTTCAGCAGGAATTGGATCATTTCTCTCCAACTCCTCTGGAAGATCTCGCTCAGTAACTGTGGCTGGCGAAAAGTCTGGTTCGTCGAACAAATCCCGGTTGTAAGGGGAAATGCCGGTACTTTGAAATGCTGACAAAATGTTTTTGCAGTGAGGCCATGCGACTGAGCATGGGCAACAAATTCAGGTATTTCATATATCGTAATTGTTTTGCCAGGATTTGATCGCATCCAGTTTTCCATAGCTTGAGCATATGCCGTCTTGAAAGGTTTGAAACAGCACACATCGAGAGGTTGAAGCCTATGACTGGTATATGGTGGCATTGTCAGTAACACTACACCATTTTCTTTAGCCAAGTCAATGGCAGCCAGAGAAATGTGGGCCTTATGGTTATCTAAGATAAGAAGAACTTTATTTTCCTTGCTGCATCGCGTGTGGCGAATGAAATGGTTCAGGTAGTCCAGGAATAAGTCCTCGTTGACCCAACCACTTGAATTTGCACCCCCAATACACCCTGGGGGGCCACCTTTGGTGAAATGCTCACGGACGTTTTTCCGTGGGAATATTAGCACAGGTGGAACGACACTACCAACTGCATTAATGCCGTACACTGCAGTGACAAGTTGCCCCCTTTCAGCAGATGTGATTGACCCCACTTGCTTCACTCCTTTTCCAGCTACAATGTTTTCGGGTGCCGAAACCATCGTGCATCCCGTCTCATCAACGTTATAGATAGCATGACATTCAAACTTGTGCAGGTCCATAATGCTTCCGAGGTTGTCATAGAATTTGCCCACGGTATACCGGTTGAAGGCACTAGCCCTAGCAAGAGATGTTGCCTCTGGTGTTCGGATTGCAAGACGGTTTCTTTCTTTAAATGATATCCAAAAGTGTTCACCAGTCATTCCATTTTCTGTCCATGAATTAGGCACATTCACATTGTTTTTCAAAGCATATTCCACAATCAATGCACGACATTTGTTTCTAGTCATACCATGAAATTGTTCAGCCAAAGTTTTAATATGTGTTGCCAAGTCAGTTTCCATCTCTGGAGAAAGAATCATGTTTTTCAGTCGACAGTTTCCGTAGCCAAACACCTTATTTCGTTCATCATTTTGTCCATTTTCTCCATCATGCTTGTTGATGTATCTCTTGAGAGTCATTCTTGCTATATCAAAGTCCTTAGCAGCTGCACGGATGCTACATCCTCCCCTGACTTGTTCCATTGCTCTCTGTAGAACATCTTCTGGTGCACCTCGATTTGATCTTCTTTGGTATTTTCGTGGCATCTGGAAAAATTATGACATCACTAAGACAAACTTAGATTATTATTTCGAAAGATGCAGTCTGCAGTTACCAACCAGACCTACAGTAATTCTGCTGCCCACTAACAACTAATTATATAAAATATTTACTTTATAAATCAATTAATTAAATTTAATTAATACATTTATAAATATATTGATATATTTATATTAAGATTTACATATAAAATTCATAAGTTTAGCATCATGGTCTATGTCGGCTGGTGCATTCAGCCTCGGTGACATCAGATATAGGCCCACCTTGTGCTGTGATAGTATTCCTCGCCCCCTGCGGCGGCTCGGAACATTATCACAGCACAAGGTAGCCCTATATCCTATAGTCCCCTCTGCCTCATGCACTAAATTATACGTACTCGAAGTAATAGGCTTTAGAGAAAAGATTATTCACTAAATGTAAGTAATAGGAGAGTTGGGCTATGGCCCAACCCTCCCATCCCTGAGTGTCCCAACTCTCCCCATACCCGCCATTTTTTATTTCAATCTAAATCTTAGCACAGGCATTGACCACATGGATTTCGCAAATGCCTTGATGGGAGAGGACTGTCACAGCTATCTTGCAGAACACCCAAGAACAGTGTACTATATAGTATTTAAGATATAAAATTGCTTACCTTAGTGTCCAATGTTTACTATTTTGTGCATAAAATGTATTTCTGTTAAAAACATGGACAGCAAGCCTGAACTTGTCAAGCCCCTTATATCAATAAAAAGATAATGTCTTGTACTTCAAATAGATGGCAGCACCTTTCCAGAACAACTTGCATCTTCCATGAAATTGGGGGTGGCCCAACTCTCCCTGTGGCCCAACTCTCCCAAGCCTATCCTAACCCTATATCATGCACCCTGCACCAGTTCTGGCTGTCGCTGATCACGTGAGCACTTAGGAGGGATCAGCTTAGTGATCGCGTGCAATTTCTGGCAAGGAACACGCTAAACAATGTAACTTTTCAGTATGAATAAATATAGAGGCCACGTTTGTACTTCCAACTAGGCCAGTGACCAGTTAAAATGATATGAGGATGGGTCACATTCCAGTGCACAAGACAGTGGGAGCGCTCCATAATATTGAATTTGTAAATATCCATTGGCATGACGTGGTTCAATATATTACTTTTTCTCCCGTGCAAAGCCGGTCAACTCTGCTAGTATATTATATACCAGAATGTAATCATTTCCACAGAGAATTACATAAATCAATTTAACAAATCATCAGCGGATTGGTGGTATGTTTAAAAGCATAACTGACAAATACCTAAGAAGGGCGGGTAACATATAAAGAGAGCACTTGATAAGATAAAGGCTTCCTTATCCACTTGCCATCTGGGGAGTTTCATGCGAATGACACTGTTGCTAAGTGTAATTACATCGTGCTAACTCTTGCTAAATCTCGTTACATATGTTTAAAACCGATTAAATCTAACAATATTGTAACAAGCACATCTAACGATTGGTTTGAAATATGAACATTACCACAATAATGATAAAACGTCTTTTACCCATTTTGAACTGATAATGTGAAACGCAGCTCACCGTGCATGCATACGTGCGTGTGTTTGCGTGTACGTGTGTGCATGCATGTGTGCATGCGTAACTATGTTACTAGGTTTTTATGTATTGTTGTACGTGTGTGTAAATGTATTTGCTTGCGTGCGTGCGTGCGTGAGTTTGTTTGTTGTTGTACGTGTATAGGCATTCACGTGCAGCATGACCATCTAACAAACATTCAAACAATACCCTATCATTCTAAGGCCCCACAGGAGAGCATCTGGGTAATGTTTTAAACTCAGTATCTGGGTGCACATTTATTTTAAATCTAACTGGTCCAAAAATAGCTCCGTCTGAATACTCAAGGTGCTGCGAAGTGATCAACGGACGCAGCCTGCGCAACGTGAATAGTTTTGGAAGCATACATTCTTTATAGTCATATGTGTCGTTCAGAGCGAACAAGAATAACAAAGTGGTTCAACACCGAACGGTTAGCTATAGTACAGATGATGTAGCATTCACCGCCATTTGCAGCGTAGTCCTTAATATATGTCACGTTGCGGTAGGACAGTTTGGTAAATGTGTAATAGGTAGACCACAAATATGTGCCACAAGTAACAGTGATGGTTCCATGTTGGTTGGATAAAGATTATTCAACAGTGGCCTTACCCATGAAAACACACCGTAATTGTTCGTTTCAAGCGCTCGTGATTGGGTCGTGATGCTAGCTGGGAGCTCACATGCGAATATGAGGTTTTAACAGGTAAACAGGCGTACCTTCTTTGTGCCCGGCGCTTATCTATGCAGTGAGCCATTCATAACTTCGTGTGCTTTTGTGCTGTGACCTCATTTGATACTGAAAGGTGTGTAGTAACCGTTGTGGGATATATATATCCCCCAACATATGTATATATGTATGTACGTATGTGTATATATATACATATGTATATATATATATATAAATATATATATATCTCAACAGGCGATTGTCATTCATTCGCCACATCCATCGGGACGCCGCAAGGCGACAGCCTCAGCCCGGTGTTATTCATTGTGTACCTCGAAGCGGCACTCCGTGACCTTCGTTCGCGCCTCCCGACACGTCCACCAGCCGATGCCACCCTACCGCTGGACGTCGAGTACGCTGACAACACGGACTTCGTCAGCTCTTCTCGTTCGTTCCTCGACGAGATCGAGCGCATCGCGCCAGCTTGCTTGGCGGAGTGGTCGCTGACAATCAACGCGTCGAAAACAGAACGAACAAGTATCAGCCGACACACTGACCGCATTCAGGAAGAGTGGCGTATGACATGCAAGCTTGGATCGCTCCTCGGTGAAGCCGAAGACGTCGCTCGCCGAAAGCAGCTGGCCAACGTCGCCTTCCGCAAGCTGTGGACACTGTGGTTTAGGCGATCACAAATCTCTCTACAGCTGCGGCTACGGCTATACGCATCCTTCGTTGTGCCCGTGCTGACGTACAACATGGGTACACGGGGACTCATGAAATCAGAACTAGATCATCTGGATGCGTACCACCGTCGTCATCTACGCCAGATCATCGGCATATGTTGGCCACATCGCATTTCCAACGAGGCGCTGTACCACCGTTGCCGATGCCGTCCCATCAGCGAAGCTGTCATAACTGCAAGTTGGAGTCTATTCGGGCACGTGCTCCGTATGCCACCCGATGCACCCGCTCAGCAAGCGATCGACAACTATTTCGCCGTGGACACAGGTGTCACGACATACATGGGTCGACCACGAACGACTTTGCCGACAGCGTTGAGCGCGGACCTGCGACGCATAGGGCGTACACTACGTTGCCGTGCCGATGTCGACGCTCTGCGCGCACTCGACCGTGAACAGTGGCGACAATTGGGGCTGGCCATTTCAAAATAAGAAAGCATCATATGAATCTATGGAACTGACCTTTTTAAATTATTTATTTACATTTGTATTACTTTTTAGTGCAATTTCTACTGACTTTTTAACGATTATTCTACAAAGGAACTGTGATGGTACATTTCGTGCGGAATGGCACAAGTGAAACAGACGCGAACTACATCACGTCTGCCACGCGAAAGTGCACATAGTAATAAAATAAAACATATGTATGTATGTATGTATTATGTATGTATGTATGTATGTATACATGCATACACACATCAGGGATGGGTCAAATACATGGACATTGCACTTGAATACTAGTACCAATATTTTCAATTTAGCCAAGTACAAGTACTCCTCTAAAAATATAAGCAAGTACAAGTTTTGTGCGAGAAACTCAAGTACAAGTACAAAGTACACTGAAACGTTTAGTCAAGTACAGTCAAGTACGATGAACGCTACATTTACGGTTCATAATGGCGAAAGTCAAAGCGATGAAAACACAAAAGAACAGTGTTACGCATTTATTCATTATTTAAATCAAGACATAAAATACTGACATTTTCATCAACTGTTGAGGTGTGAACAAGTTTACTTACAGAGGTTGCCAACTAAGGGAACCTTCATGCTAATTCCCTTTGCGTGAGAGAAGAAGCCTCCCCCAATTGAACAGAACCCTTGTTTAACAAAGCCTAGCTTTCAGCCCACAGGTTTCCCTAATGAAATATGTCACCTATATACAGTCAGTTAGTTACACATGGTTGTAGAGTTTGTCCTTTGTAAATTAGCCACCATCTCTACGCTGGACAGAAGACAGTACTAGATACAACTAAAAAGATGGGACATTTAGTATTCCATTTATGCACATGAGAAATATCACTTTATTCCTAGAAGAATACAATAAAGCGAAACAATAATGACCCAAGTGTGTAAATACAGTAAAATGCCCATGGTTTCAAATCTCAGCTGACATACATAAAAGTGCCTGTGCTTCTCCTCCCATTTATGCATAATCAGTATGTAGTCATGCACCATCAATTATGTCTTATGTTATGAAGGTTTAGTGCAAAATAAAAATAACTATACAGTCATTTTAATTGCCACTACTTTATGCAACATTTATGTGTTATGCCATAACGCTTTGTGAGAAAGAAAAAGATAACAGTAGTAACATGCTCAGTTTCACTGTAGCCAATTTTGTTTTCAATCTTTGAGACAGAGCCAAATATTTAACAAAAACATAAAAAGTAGTTGGAAAAGTGCTTGCCAAATCCAAATACTTTCACGGTCAATTACAAGTACAAGTCCAAGTACAGCACTTGTTGTATTTACGTACACAAGTACTCACGTATTCGAGTATTTGAACCCATCCCTGGTAACAATATCCAGCGTTGAGTGCATTGATGTCTATTAGGTTACATTCAAGGTGTCGTGTCAGACTGAAATACACCATAGATGACATATAAAACAGTACTACTGACCATTAATTACGCCACCCCATAGAATTGTCGGTCCTCATTTACAGTGGTTTGGTGTGTGCCAGGCGTGACAGTGTAACAAAACAACTGGGCGTGTTTTTTTGCTACATTACCACACATTTGTACTGCCTTTGTCCAGTTATTTGAATTACTCCCTCGACAACAAGCCTGCCTTTTCCCTTAGTGTGTAATGCCCACTCACAACTGGCCATCCCTCTTATCAGGCCATTGCAACTATGTCGAAGGGATGACCGTATAAAAAGAGACAACAATGTTTGTGTGTGTGCTTGCGTATATGGTTTGTGTGTGGGTGTGTGTGTATGCGTGCGTGCGTGCATGCGTGTGTGTATGTGTGTGTGTGTGGGGGGGGACATTTATCCTGCTACCTGATGTATGTTGGGGAAACTGGGTGTCCTTTTTTCTGGATCTGGATCCACCCATGCCTGGGTGAAATGTCGTGGGTGAAAACATTGAGCTCATTGCGTCGTCTACAGACACAATGGTTTGGTGTGTGAGGACATTTGGAACGTATGAGTAAAGACGTGTGATGCCAGTACCATTTGTTAATAACTGCGGTAGTAACGGGTCACACTTAAGATAGATGGGTAACTTTCTGTAGACGACGAAGTAGACTTTGGCTGACGATTCCTAGATTTGTATATTTTGAAGGTCAGGCTTATGCTTTATATAGAAATGAGTGAGTATGATTAAACCCTTCAACTAACGTTTAGTGGATTATGGGTGTAGGGTTATGTTTGTATATTCTTGTAACTGATGATGGTTATGCCCCCCAGAGAAAAAAATTGTGTGAAGGTATTATTATTCGTTTATGTTTTTTCTGTCACACACATGCAATATTACACAGAATCCAGAAAATAAGGTCGCTTCACCTATTGTTTTTGACATGTGCAGACCAAATATACATGTAGCGTCGCCTTAGGCAGATCGCTGTTTTTAAGCACGCCAAAGGCGGTCTTCTTGAAGTTTTGACCCCTTGCGCGTGTATATCACGTTTTGTTTTAAAATTCGCATGCTACATCAACCGTACTGTACAACCATTCAATGAATGCTGGATGGAGACCGGGGTTCGTGCTACAGGGATTGTTGAGGTATTGTTGCATGGTCTATAATTGAGGTGCTACCGGTCGTTGAAAATGATCAAGGATTATCCACTACTGTCGATGCATCAACAACTGTTGCGGATGCTCCAGGATTTAAGTTTCTATTGAGGAGCCAGCGGATAGGTAAAAAGATTATGAACTTTTTGATAAAATCAAGACACAAGTCTGAGAAAATATGAAATTCACGTCGTCGATTGATAATGGCATAAGAGTAGACATAAAAATTATTGCATCGGTGTCTACTCCACGTTGCAACGTCTATGACGCAGGGGTCGTATTCCCGAAGTATTTGCCGCGCGCGCGTTGTTTCAGTGTTGTTAGATTACTTTTATGTATTACGCAAACATCTTGACACATACGGGGTGTTTTATATATATATATATATAGAGAGAGAGAGAGTATATATATATATATATATATATATATATATAGAGAGAGAGAGAGAGAGAGAGAGAGAGAGAGAGAGAGAGAGAGAGAGAGAGAGAGAGAGAGAGAGAGAGAGAGAGAGAGATTCGTGAAGTCAAAATGCAACCTCAAACAACTCTGCAGTCGCTTGTTAAAACCGAAAGAGACCTGACAGAGTCGCTAGTTCATCCACATTCGCCAGATGGAGGTAATGTCGCCTTGTGTAACCGTTTTCTTCATAATCGTTATCAACTAGACCGACTGAGCTTTCATCTGTCTCAGTAAGAATACATAGAGCGTTCAGTTTTGAAAGAATAGATATACGGCATGGCTGTATGTATGTGTGTGTGTGTGTGTGTGCTTGTGTGCGTTTGTGCGTGTGTGTGTGTGTGCGCGCGCGCGTTTGTGTGTGTATACATGTGTGTGCGTGTGTGTGCGTGTGTGCGTGTATGCGTGTGTGTGTGCGCGCGCGCATGGGTGCATAAGTGCGTATGTGCGTGTGTGTGTTTGGTTGTTTATATGCATAGACTTTCGAGGCTATATTTGGCGGAGATAGATCGTTGAAATTGGTGGTGTATCAAAGTTCATAAGCAAGTGGAATTACTGATTGATAAGTATTATTCTTGCCTTAATATCATTCATAAAGTAGCAGTAAACATATATTGAGTAGCAGTTGTGCTTAAAGTTAGTTAGATAAAGTATTTTAGGACACTTTAGTCTAGTGAGTGATAATAGGGTACGTTAGCTTACGGCTACGATAAGTTTGTAAACAAGATTTAACAAACCTCGTTATGTGGTAGAATATATAGGTGATAAAGTAACAACCATAAACTATCTACATAAGATAATATCTGTGTAAGTCAGTACCTGCTAGACATTTTGATAAGGTAGCTTTGTTGTTAAAATTAAGCATTTGCGATAATCGGGCGAACTAAGTTTATGTAGCTAGTGTCTCTCTTATTCGCTAGGGCGCTGTATAACCTAAATAAATAAGGCAGTCTAGCGTACGCAATCTTACGAAAAGTGTAACATTTGTGCACAGAAAACAGTCTTCTTAAAGACTACATAGACAGTGAATAGTGTAAACACAGTTGACAAAACTATTTTAAATAGCTAATTAGATTATTATTATTAAATAAATTCTGATATGGCGCCTTGCAAGCGGCAAGTCAAGGCAAAGAGACACTTGGTGTGCGACGACTGCCACAGTTGGGTAGATTTTGCCTTATCCGGCTGTACGAAGTCATGGACAGAAACCAAGGAAGAGGGATTCACCTTTCAGTGCGTGGGGTGTTGGAAGGTGAAATGTCTGGAGAAAGAGGTAGCTAGGTTGGTAGATATTGTGAAGGGGATGGAGATGAGAATCAGCAAGGAGACAGATGGAATGGAGAGAGACGACAGGGATAAAGTTGGGAATACTGTGAAACTGAAGGAGCAGAGTAGTGGCAACAAGACCGAGGAAAGGAGACTGAGAGGAGGGAAGGTGATCGGAGGGGAAGAAAGTGGAGGATCGACGGCAGGAAATGTGACAGGTGTGAAGGTGGCAGGAGAGAAAGTGACCGTAGAGAAAGAGGTAGGAGGGAAAAAGAGACGGGAGAGGAGAGAAGGAAATGCAATGGGAGGAAAGATGACGGGAAGAAAGGAAGTGAGAGTACATGTGACAGAAGAGAAGTCGGGAGGGACGATGACAGGAAGAAAGGTGACAAGAGAAACAGCGTCAGGAAAGAATGGAACGGACGAGATTGTGACGGGAGAGCAGAAGACAGGGGAACAAGATTACAACCAGACAGATGCAAACCGTAGAAAGAGCTACACTGAGGCAGTGATTGAGGGGGCAATGAGGAAAGAGAGGGTGTTTATGGGCGATTCGATTATGAGAAAGACAGATAAGACTCTAAGCGAGGGGGAGGACGTCGTTGTTTGTCTACCGGGGGCTAGGATAGAACATGTAACTGAAAGGGTAGAGAAGGTACTGGGGCATGGCAAGGGAGGGTCTATACTAGTACATGTAGGGACAAATAACGCAGAGAGGGAGGGAACAACTGGGATAGTTCAGAAGTACAGACAGTTAGTGAAGAAGTTAAAGAAGACAAGAGTAGAACAGATTATCCTCTCAGGAATTTTGCCAGTAATGGGAGGAAGGGGCCGACATATAGAAACTGCAAGAGGATGGCGATCAACGCACTAGTTGAGCAGATGTGTAAAGAAGAGGGGGTGGGATTCGTAGATTTATGGGGATACTTTGTTGGGAGGGAAGATATGTACATGAGAGATGGCCTACATCTAAGTGGAAAGGGGGCAGCAGTTTTCTCAGAGAACTTGCTGCAATCTGTTGACAGTGGGACAGGCTGCATCTATTTAAACTAGATTCGCAGGGGGGATTCACAGAGAAGCCTGAAACTGGAGGCATAGATAAAGACAGCAGAAATAAATCGGCAAAGAACAGCCTGGAAAACTGTTCTGAATCAGGATATAAATGCATTTGTTTAAATGCAAGGAGCATAGTAAACAAAAGAAGTGAACTAAACATTATGGTAGAAGATATTGACCCTCACATAATAGGTATAACCGAATCGTGGGCCACCACTGATATATCAGATGCCGAATTGGGACTAACAGGATATGTAATGTTTAGGAAAGATAGAATAGGAAGAAAGGGAGGTGGAGTTATTTTATATATTAAAGAATCTATCCAGGCTTATGAAATAAAATTAGAAAGAGAAGCAGATTGCGAAGAAGCTGTTGGTGTAACATAGTTACAGGAAACTCAACGTTAACAGTTGGGTTAGTTTATCGAAGTCCAAACATAAGCATAGAAGAGAATGAAAAAATACAAAACGCTATAAAGGAAGTAAGCAAACGGAACTGTATTATTATGGGGGACTTTAACCATGGGCATATACAATGGAAATCTCTACAGAGTATGGGGAGTGAGGACCACAAGTTTTTAGTTTTAGTACAAGATAGTTTCCTTTCTCAACATGTGCTAGAACCAACCAGGGGAGAGAATGTGTTAGACTTAGTTTTGTCCTCACAGAAAGAATTAGTTGACAATGTCAAGATATGTGAGCCACTGGGGAGTAGTGATCACAACCAGATACATTTTACCATCAAAGTAAAATCAGAAAGGAATAGTAAAAAGCAGTATAGGAGAAATTTCCACAAAGGAAGGTATAAGGACATGAGGAAATATTTAGCAAAGATAGACTGGAATAACACACTGAAGAATAAGACAGCAACCGAATGCTGGAATATCTTAAATAGTGAAATTAAGTGCATAGTCGATAAATTTGTACCTTTCAAAAAACAAGGGAAACGGTCTAAAAAGAAACACTTATCGAAAGAAGCCATTAGAAAAATTAAGTATAAACAAATGATGTGGAAGTCATATAGATGTACTGGAAATGATGAAGACTACAACATTTATAAAGAAGCACTTAATCAAGCTACAGCTGAAATTAGAAATTCAAAGAGAAGCTATGAAAAAAAAATTAGCTAGTAATATAAAACATGACAGTAAGAGTTTTTATGCGTATATTCGAAGCAAACAGAAAGTTCAGGATAAGGTCGGTCCTCTAGAAGATAGTGCTGGAAATACAATATCAGAGGGGTTCTTAATGGCAGAAGACCTGAATGAGTATTTTAGTTCAGTGTTTACCAGGGAAGATATTAGTTCACTGCCAGTACCAGAGCCTAAGTTCAAGGGGGCAGATTCAGACTATTTAGGACAGTTAGTTGTAACCTCGGAAATGGTAGCTAAGAAAATAAGGGCTATGAAGGATAATAAATCACCTGGAGTGGACGGGATTCCGCCCAAACTACTATTGGAAATTGTAGAACAAATTAGCGTACCGTTTGCAACAGTTTTCAATTTGTCATTAGAAGAGGGAGTGGTTCCTTTAGAATGGAAAGAGGCAAACATTATACCGTTATTTAAAAAAGGTTCGAGAAACAAGTCGGAGAACTATAGACCAGTGAGTTTAACATCAGTGATTTGCAAATTATTAGAAAGACTAATTAAAGATCACATGGTGGATTTTCTTGTTAAACATAACTTGATAAACCCATCTCAACATGGGTTTTAAAAGCGAGGTCATGCTTAACAAATATGTTATGTTTTTTGGAAGACATCACTAGGTGGGTAGATGAGGGATCACCAGTAGATATCATCTATTTAGATTTTCAAAAGCTTTCGACAAAGTACCACATCAAAGATTACTCCTTAAGCTAAAGGCCCATGGCATAGGAAATGGTATAATAAACTGGATAGAAAAATGGCTGAATGACAGAAGACAACGTGTAGTAGTTGATGGGGAGGCTTCAAACTGGAAATCGGTATTGAGTGGGTACCACAGGGATCAGTACTAGGACCTATATTATTCTTAATATATATCAACGATTTGGACGATGATATAACAAGCAAGGTGTTAAAATTTGCGGATGATACAAAAGTGTTTAGAAGGATTAAAAGTGATGGAGACAGACAGCATTTACAAGATGATCTTGATAGGTTGATCAAATGGTCTGAAAAGTGGCAAATGCTGTTCAATTTTTGGAAATGTAAATGCCTCCACACAGGTCATGGGAATGAAGAGGTAAAATATAAAATGGGGGTACTGTTCTAAGTACTACTGTAAAAGAAAAGGACTTGGGGTTAACCATTAGTGCTGATATGAAGGTTTCAGAGCAGTGCGGAATTGCAGCGTCAAAGGGAAATCAAATCCTTGGATTAATTAGGCGAAATATAGCGTATAAGAAAAAAGAATTAATAGTACCGCTGTACAAAACAATAGTGAGGCTTCATTTAGAATATTGTATACAAGCATGGAGGCCATATCGCAAGAAGGACATAGATATGCTAGAAAGAGTACAGAGGAGAGCGACTAAAATGATACCAAATCTGAGGGATCTTAGTTACGAAATACGCCTAAAAGAATGTGGTTTAACAACACTAGAGACCAGGAGATTGAGAGGAGATCACATAGAAGTGTTTAAAATATTGAATGGTTATGAAAATATTGATAGAATTTTTTTTTCTCAGTTAAGAAAGATAGAAGGACCAGAGGACATGAAGCTACATTAGTAAAGGAGCAGTGTAGATTAGATATAAGAAAGTTCTCATTCTCACAAAGGACTGTAAATGAATGGAACAGATTATCTCCTGATTGTGTTGGTGCTAGTAGCGTGAATGTTTAAAAATAAAATCGACACACACCTAAAAAAGGCGGGATACATGTAGATAAAAAGTATTGGACTCTCGATAAGCCAAAAGGCTTCCTTGTCCATCTGTCATCCAGAGTAATTTTCTGGATGGCAATCTTGTTAAATCTTGGTGAATGTGTCCTTGTGTGTATGTGTGCATGGGAGTGTTTAGATGTGTGTATGTATGTATGTGTGCGTGAGTGTTTATATGCACGGAAACGCATTTGTGTATGTGAGAGGGATTTAAATTGCATGTACGATTCTTGTTATACCAGGCGAAACACACAGGCCGTCCGTCTTGCAACATCTTGTGTCCCTATAATATTAATTATTACATATTTTGATGGTTTCTGATACACATAGACCATTAATATTCATGTGAAAATTCGATTCAACAGGTGCCAATGCGTGGTTTAATTGGCTTAGTATTGATTAAATTGATCATATTTGCTTGCAGTGCGTCCACATCGTATATTACACCATGTCAAATGTTAGAACTTTTACTGATGTTGTGCTTAAATTTTTTATTTATTTATGAATACCGCTTTGCAGTGGTATCGAATTTGTTGTTGACAGATCATTAATTATATGTTAAATTCGGACTGAGAAAGTGTGTTTCTTGGATATCGCTTCTTTTCGTTTGTAATTGGGTACCTCTCGAATAACAAATAACGCATTTTGGTTAACTCCAACGCTTTCATGATAATGCAGCATTATACGTTTTGGCAGGGAACAATTGGTAAAACATATTTTACAACATAAGTAGAGGATCAACATTGGGCTAAATTTCATTTTATTTCAAGTTGATGTAAAACTTTACTTCTCGGTATTATTTGATCTATTGGAGCATAACAAAAACACTCTTGGTCAGAATGTACCAAAATAATCTCCCTTGGGAGACATAGAAGCACCTTTAAGCAAAACAAACTTGAAACTACCTGCATTTCTGAACTGTCCATGAACATAATATATGGTGTGTCTATGGATTCGAAATTACAAATAGCAATTTTTATACCGTTTGGCTTGATGGTGCCAGTTCTTCTCATGGAACGCTGATGGCCTGTGTTCAGTTTATGTTCACATGTTCTTGTGACACACCCGTAACGTCATTCTGCTGTTGAAGAACGCGCGATGTGGTCGAAATATACAAAGAAATCGAAAACAAGTTTCTTGTGAGGTAAATATGTAATTATAAAATCAAGAAACCAGATCATCAAACCATTGAAGGAATATAATTGTTAATATAGGGGTGAACGTTACTTATTTTGCTGGTTGATTGCTATCATGTCTAAGAGCAATATTATCATTGCGCCATGTGGTGGATTATTCGTAAAACGGTCCTCATTTATGAACTGTTTATCCTACATCAATGGTGCATATAGGGATTCGGAATGAAGAGTAACAACATATATAATTACCATCAATGTAATCAAGACGGTTAAAATTGTTTCTGTTACAATTTGTTCCAATTCAAATCATAAAAAGGTCTTAGACTATACTGGCAACAGTTTGCGATTATAACAAATATGGCAACATGGCAAGCTGTGGAAAATTGATACTGCATGATGTATCCTAATGTAATTGGGAAATAGCACGTCTAAATGATCAGATGTTAATGGATTGCACACAGAACAGTTGCTATCACTTAGAGCAAATTAACTGGACAAGAAGACGGCACTCAGTTGGAATAATTTCTGCGGAATTCTTTAGACTAAATCCCAATCAGGTGAAAGTAATATGCTCTATTTAGAAAAAAAATCTACTTTTATAATGATAAGTGGAAAAAACATCCGGTATAAGATGTTAAATAGTGGCAAACAACCATGTCCGGCAAATAACAGGCAACCATCAATATATTGAAATATTACAAACCAATTTATCAAGTCACAATTTTAACAACTGTATCTAATTTATTTCATTTATCATTATTTAAATATCTTAACATTCACTTCGCCTTAGCCTCAAATAGGCAAAACAGACCTAGTCAAACTCTATGAAACGGTTCACGACTGCACCATGATGCATTTAAAAAAGTTTTTGTTGTTGCAATAATATAAGAGACCAATAATAATCTAAAGGGTCAATAGAACAAACATAAAGAGCATGTTTTATAACTTAATATTTTTTAATCACAATTTTATTGAAACAAAGGACAATATTTTGTAAGTAAACAATGGCGACCGGCGATATTGAGCGATATTGGCTAACGTTTTTTTAAGTTGAATGTGACAGGGTCCAATGTTTTAAAGAAACTATTCAACATATGCCAACAGTTTTAAATATACTTATCGTATGGTTGATTCACTGGTGCTGCAGCGCTTTATAACATACATAATATTAAAAGCAATCTATTTGCAGTGGAGCGCAGTGGAGCAGTGAGCAGAGCTTAGGATTCTCGACTGAGAGAACCCGGGTTCAAATCCTGTGCTGCGGCGTCGAACGTTGGGCAAGTTCGTTTACTCCAGTTGACTCAGTTATTTGAATGAGTACCTGGCTATAGACAGTGGTGGATAGTTGTGTAAGAATAGTCTTCGCGCATTAATTGCAGTGTGGCTAAATGTTTCCCAGAGAAGTCGAGATGGTGTTCGATTAAAAAGGTCTGCCAAGGAGTAAAGTGTAAAGCGCTTTGAGCAGTCCTGAGGTCTGGATTTCTCGCTATATAAAAACTTACCTTTTATTCGAAACAGTTAATATGTTATAACTGAAAAGTTGACCAAGGATGGATTTTGAAGACAAACAATATACCCCGCTCCCTAGAGACCATCTAAATGAGGACCGACAAGCCGCTAATCTAGGCTCCTCTGAGTAACAAGGCTAGCGGATTCATTCCGCAGTTGCTGTAATCAGTCAATGTTATTGGCTGAAGTCCCAAACAACAGAGAATTGCAGTAGTCCAAATGGGATGTTCTGCTGGCGGTTGAGTCCAATAATGGTTAATCAAACCAATATTGTGTAGATGCAGCAAGCAAGTGCCGATGTTACGAGACATTTGCATAGTCATATCCAGGTGTTTACCAAGGTGGATATTTCGAGATTTCTAATACGCCCATTTCCACTGATTTAATCTGCCCCGACGTGTACACGCAGTCTATTTACGATACCAGATGTCGTTTTGGGGACAACGTGTCGAATTTTTGCTATTCTTGCCATATTTCCGCTGTTTTAATCGGAACTGATAATAAGTAATTTATTATTTAATCATATGGTTTCATCAAAACTAAATAAAAAATTACACAAACGGTCAAGCTCATCGTAGAATTTAATTATTAGATAGGTACGATTTTTTTGCGAAATGAGTCTGAAATTAGATGATCAAACCCATCGTATTCAAGAGGGACCTGTAAATCGTCCCCGTCTGATCTTAATCTCGCCGTTTCAAAAACCAGACTACGGTAATCCTGGCAGAATTAGGTTGCAGTCCTGCGAATTGTAGTTGCATAGTCGATAAGCTCCATCGCACGTGTTTTGCGCTCCATTTATAACAAAATACAGAGTCATCGTTTAGCCACGGGAGTCAAGACTGCTCCCATGGGCTTAATGCAGACAATAAAAACGTCAGGATTACAATTGGGAGCGTGTAGGCTTAGCAACGAGTTACGTACAGTACGGCGTGATTCATCGTCGTCTCGGGTCTTACGAAGCCCAATAGGCTCGTAATCGAAGCAACCAGCCAGCTGTGCCGGCCTATTAAAGGTGCGGCACAGCGGTGTAAGCGAATATATACGAGTAGATGTGTGTCAATAAAGTATGCACCCGTCTGCGCGCGTACATACATACACACTCAAACACATTAACATACACATATACGCACACAAACACACACACGCACACTCGCACGCACGCTAAACATACTCACACGCACGCGCACGCACACATACAAACACGTGTGCTCGCGCAACGTACATTAGTACACATACACGCACACACATGCACGCGTGCACACACATGTGTGAGTGTGTGTTTGAGTGTGTGTGTTTGTGTGCGTGTTGGTATGTGTGTGCGTGTTCGTGTGCGTGTGCGTGTGTGTGTACGTACGAGTGTGTGTGCGTATGCGTGTGCTTATGAGTGTGTGTGTGCGTGTTTGTGTGTGTGTATTTGTGTGTGCACGTATGTGTGCTTGTGTACGTGTGTGCACGTGGACGCGTGCGCGCGCGTGTATATGTTCTTTATTCCAATGCAGCTAGTCCAAATTTGGCTTAAATTGCACGTTACTATTATTATGCATTTTTGTATTATTGAATCCCGCGATAATTTCACAAGTGCATCCGTGCAATATGTTGTCGGCTGACATCGCGCCCGTCGGGTGTCGCCACTGCGCTCGAAGTAGTCCTTTGAGAATAACAGATGTGAGCCTCATTTGTCACTCCGAATCGATTTGTCCTGATTTACACCATCATGCTCCGGTGCTATTCCATTCAGAAGCACGCTACAAAAATTGTGATATTGTGCTTGCAAAAATGCATAGTGCTACGTACTGCATCACTTCACTCAATTATAATTCAATTTTCCAAATTGTCACACCACCATTCCAACTAAAGACAGTCTATCACATTATAAAATCAGTCGTTATGTAGTTAAATATTGCAACAGCTAACAACGTAAATGTATTTAAAATAAAATAAATTTGTTTTGTCTTTCCCGGTCACGGCAACATATTTTCTTCAGCCAGGAATATTTGACTCAAGCTCACACACACACACACACACACACACACACACACACACACACACACACACACACACACACACACACACACACACACACACACACACACACACACACACACGCTCGTGCACACACACGCACACACACGAACGAACGTTTTTGAAATGTATTCAGCGACAAGGTAGTATATATGCTAGGTGTATGTACAATAGGAATGTTTTGCAAATTATTTTTCACGGATTTTGTCTCATTATTAGTGCGACTGTAGTGCAAGAGAATCAATTGATAAACTGTAGATATTAATCAAAATTAAAGTCAACGAGCACCCTCTTGACCTGATAGAAGCCATAATGGTCATCCAACGTGTCGTTGTATGGATGGAATCGTCGTGAAATTAAGATCAACGACATTTCGTTTCACGCCAGTGATCACTACCCGTAGATTGCGCCAGAAGAGCTTGGCTGATCACTCGGCTGTTAACGTAGCCGCATTACGGAGTGCCAGTTTTTCCCGTTTTCTCATTTGTCCATTAGCACTGCGTTTTTGCCGTCTATCAATCTAACTGGAATGTCAACGACGGCCTATTGACGAACTAGTATGTTTTGTTTCCGAATAATGAATGGCAGAAAGACACATACAACGAAGCTGGCCCCGCTCATTGATTTCTCTGTATAAATATGAATATTGTTTAATTTAACTTGAAATAATGACAGAAAGTAGTATAGACTAAGACTGCAGCTGCTGCACCAATTGGCTAAAACGCACGCAATTGCAAGAAAATTATGTTATCATAGGTATTATGTTATTAAATGCACCGATGCTCATTCAGTGTGTTTCGAAATAGCTCAACATGAATATGAACCTGTAATAGTACATGAATAGAGGAATCTAACCGGTGTTGGAATATGGTCAATGGCTGGTCCGCCATCTCGCTAGTACACGGATTGCTACTTGCACTACTAGTCGCAAGGCAGCGTTAATTCATTATAACAGTCGTGCGTTCTTCATAACACGCGAACGTTGATTTGCCAGAATTTCAAACATTTGTCTGAGCCAGTCATGTTATATTGTTTCTACATTTTAACTTACAAGTTATGTTTTAGCTCAGTAGATACAATTAATACATAGTCCTATTTGCAAATTGCGTGATGTTCCTCATTAACAACGGTGATAGACATTATGCAGTTATAAGGACACAATTAATGTAAGCAAATGACATGCTAATTCTTTCGAATGTGGTGTCGTTTTGTAGTATGTTCTTGGTTATCTCCATATTCTTAAGTACAGGCGTGTTAGTGAAGAGAGCTATGACATCGTGGGAAATGAACATTTCATCTTCGTGCAGTGTCATTGATTTCAGTTCCTTTACAGGTGTCTTGCATTTTTAACATGGTGTTGAATCAATCCTACCATAGGACCAAGAAGATCTGCCAAGCTTCGTGACTCGTTGTACGCTATTGAGCCAATATAGGCGACAATTGGTTTTAGGGGTTGTTTGTTTTTCGGTATGTACTACAGTCTAGGGATGGCTTCTGTTGTGGGGTAGAGTTAGTAGTACTGCCGTTCTGTGATCTTCCCTGTCTCTTTAGTTTGGTGACGATGACAATTAGTGTTCTCTTGGTATTAGCAGTTGGATCCCACTTCAATCTGGAGTATGATTTCTCGTCATCTAGCATCTCACATACTTTCTTGTCATTTTATTGCGTTACTCTTTTCATTGCTTATGTTGGACTTGGGCGGCTTAGCTGATATCAGATACCCTTTCATACCTGCTCACAACCCTTTTCGTTTCTGTCTGTGGTAGCATGGATCAAGCCTGTTCATTGGCTACCACGTAGTAGGTCTGTAATCTTTTTAGTGTGTTCTGTGTAATTCAACATGCCTCCGAGCCAAAGAGTAACACTGACTTGACATTTGAGTTGGATATCCTCAATTTGTTGTTAAGCTTGATTTGTTTTGCCTTCTAAATGTTCCTCAAAATGAGAAATGCCACTTTTGCTTTCTGCATCCTTGCTTTGACGTCTTCTTCTGTGCCTCCACTCTTGTTAATTACGCTTCCCAGGTATGTGAAGGAGTCGGTTTCTTCCAGTGGTTCCCCTCCTAATATGACTGGCTATTATTCTGCGTATTAGCTTTCATGATCTTTGTTTTGCTTCTGTTGACGTCGAGTCCTATCTGTGTTGACACTGTGTTTAAAAGCTATGTTTTCTCCTGCATCTGTTGGTAACTATGAGACAAGAGAGCGAGGTCATCTGCAAAGTCCTCTAACTAGCTCCAAGATGTCCATTGGACACCATTTCTTCTGTTCTTCTGTTCTCACATTTCGCCATTTTCATTCGTCCATCTGCCCATGACTTCTTCGTAACCGCTGTTGGTTGATCCTATCTTGATATTGGAGTCTCCCATGAGTATCGTCGTGTCCTTGTCTTTGTCCTCCAGTTTGTCGAGTAATGCTTGACAGTCTGTTGTATAATTCCTCCTTTCTTAATCCTTATCATTTGATGGTGCATAGCAATGTATGATGTTTAGGTCGATCTTTTTCTTCTTTCTTTTAAATGCGGCATAGGTGATCCTTGGTCCCACTGCCCCCCAGCTGATGAGGGCGATCTGTGCCTCTTGTGACAACTCCTTTTGTGTGATGGGCATCTTATTCTTCATGATCCGAGTAAAGCATAATTTATCTTGTGTTCAGTCTGACGTGTCCTGACTGTGTCCACGTTGTTTCGCATAGTCCTAATACTGTGATGTTGTAGGCACGTCGTTCCTTGCTATTTGGTCTGCTTTGTTTGCTTCGTACATGGTTCTCACGTTCCATGTTCCGATTTTTGAAATTTTCTTGGATGATAAAAAGGACATCGGCGATGTAGCTTCCTTTCGGCTTTCACTGCATACCGTCATACTCTCCATGGGAGGCCCTCCATTTCCCAAGTTCAGTACAGTTTCTTTGGTCGACGTTTTCATAACAATCTGTTTTTTACGGGAAAGGGTTGTTAGCCTTTTGCCCAACCCTCCTCTTTTCCTATCCGGGCTTGGGACCGCCATTGGCAGAGTTGACTCACACACCTATGACAATCTCTTGAAGAGCCTCCCAGGGCGCAGCCATGGGGGACACACACCGGAGTGACTACGTCTGCGCGGGACTACCGTGTCGCCATCTAGTGCTAGCCGTCTGAGGAAGAATGCTAAAAGCATCCGAATACGTCACGGAAAAAGGTAAACTGACTGTAAAATAAAAGCATCACTCATTTGAACCAGTCAGTCTGTTGACCCTCTTAATATTAATTAACAAAATAAGTCACATGTCCGCGTTTTTTAATATTGAGTTATTGGCATCGTTTGAAAGAGCGTTTATCAGCTTTCATGTGATGTATCATACAAGAAGATATCTCAATTATAACTGAAGTTACGGCTCGCCAAACATGTGTGGGGTTGAAGTCTTCAATCCTAGAAAACGGGCTTCAAAGTTTAAGCAATATATTTGTTGTGTTTCAGGTAATGTACCTTAGTTACAATGAACAAATTTTGCTGAAATTTGGACCACTCCGAGATAATGGCATTCTGAAGACATTTCGTTAATATGAAAACAATATCTTTGTTAGAAATAAAATAGCAGTACAATTAATTGTTTGTGTAATTACCACTATTGTTAGAAAAGCTAAAACTCTGCTGCACTATTATAGATTATGCCTTAGTTAGCATTGTCATATATGGATGATATTTGGAACACCTGACGATAATGGCATCCCCATGACACTACATTAATATACAAATAAACCCTTTGTCAGAAATAAGTTAGCAACAATTTAATTGCTTGTGTAATGACTGGCATTGTTGAGAAAAGGGAAAACCGGCAACTCTTATACCATTATACATTAAATTTCGTAGAGGTATCTGTCATTAGTGGGTCAGGTACAATATACAATTGGACGTGCTAAACACAACTATCTCCAACGTTATGGTAACACGTGCAAGGAAAACATAGGCACATACAAGTGCAGCAGGTTCATCAAAGCCTGCTACCAAAGAAATTAAATATAATTAGGGTTGGTCGCTAGGTGGCGTAAGGTGGTATTTGTTTATTTTGTCACTGCGTGATTCAAAATAATTTTTGCAATTTAACGTTTAATTTTGTCTGTGACACTAGTGTAGAATTAGTGTCAACGTATTGCACTGTTTGCTTAAACAAACATTTTATAAATTGTCACCACCAACGCTGTTAAATCTTGTACTTAAATTATTTGGGCGATAATACAGGTCGATTTGATTTTCGCGCTAGCAGGCTTACGTACACAACATACTAAGGCAGGGGCAGTCCCCTTATAAACTATATACTAACAGGCCTTTTCAACAAGACGTTCTTTTATACCCATAATCGCCCTGGGGGTGAAGACCTCTGACTTTTCTTTGCACGGGCACTAAACGGGAGCGCGCGATAGTGTAGTTGTTAGCACATCCGCCTGACATGCCGGCGCCCCGAATTCAATACCCGGACCGGGCAGGTATGGTATATTTGGTGTAAAAACCTGGCTCTCAACATTGGGGACAGTGTATCCCTCGTGAATCGGAGATCACGTTAATGTCGGTCCCGTCTCAATTTGGGACGTAAAAGAACCACTGAGGACGACAAGCATCCTGGCAGTGACCACCCTCAGTGCCAGCATAGAAAGGTCGGCTTGGCGATAATGTTCTGAAAAAGGCTGGCTAGTTGAATGAGACCTCATAAGATCATAACATTGTAACCACAATATATACAGACTAGTCAGTTAATAGAACGTTGCCGAGTGCTGGAAAAAACTAGGAAACGTCTTGTTACTTTGCACAGGCCTGCTGAGCGCGAACAATCATACGACCTGTAATATTGCCATTGATTATCACCAACCCACTCTTTAATAACCTAGAAATTGACATTATTTTTAGTACAATTATACAGTTTAGAATATTTTATTATTTTCAATTATTTCTTATTTTTATGAGACATTATCATTTTATTCTTCACCATTTTGAGGAAAGACAATGTCACCAACATTTTTATTGTGTGTTTTATTTTTATCCTGTTCTGCTGCTTCGAGTGGTCACGATTTTCGCTGTGCAAGCCACTTAGTCCCCAACGGTCGGCTGTCATTTTAACAGTTTCTAGGTACATGAGAACACAACATTCCTTGACACATCTTCACAGTTTGCCATGTCTTAATCTTTGCTTTAATAGAAAGTTACTGCCAATCCCCCGCTCTAAGCCAACGTTTAAATTGGCAATTATTTTACTACTAGCAGGAGATGTAAGTCTTAATCCTGGACCTGCTATCAGGCGCAATATTCGAGTAGCCACCACTAACGTTCGATCTATTCGAGACAAAACAGCCTCGCTTACCGATTTATTAACTTCCAAGACAATAGACATCCTTGCAGTCACTGAGACCTGGCTCAGACCACATGACCCAGCTGCATGCATTGCTGACATTTCTCCTTCCAGTTTCACCTTCCATCATCGCCCACGTTTAGTTGGGCGAGGTGGTGGTGTTGGATTTCTCGTCTCAGAACAGTTCAAAGTTAATTTGCATTCAAACCCTGATTACTCCAGCTTTGAGGCTATCTGTGCCGAAATTTCCGATTAATCTTTCTCTGCTTATTTTGTGTGCATTTATCGCCCTCCAGGACACCCTGCCCATTTCTTTGAAGAATTCCAGGATCTACTTGAAAATCTGGCAACTATTTATTCAGAATTTTATATACTCGGTGATTTTAATCTTCATCTGGACCCACCTTCATCAACAACAAGTACATTTAATGACATTCTGGCATCCTATGACATGAAACAACATGTTACCTTCTCAACACACATACATGGCCACTGGCTCGATCTCTTAATCACCCGTTCAGATTGTAACAATATTCAGACACCTACTGCTTCAGATGGTTTATCAGACCACCACACTGTCATTGCTGATCTCAAAGTTCCTAGAATTCCCGTAGAGTCCAAACACAATGTGTTTTTCCGACCGATCCATAAGATTGACATTGCCGCATTAACGACAGACATCCTTAAATCCGACCTCATCAGTAACCCCAAAGAACATCTGTCAGATCTGTGTCGACAGTACTGTCAAGTACTCAAATATTTACTTAATAAACATGCACCCCTGAGCTCTAAATCTGTGTCCCAAAAGCCACATGCTCTATGGATGACTCCAGAAATTCTACAATCTAAAAAGCGCCGGCGCTATCTTGAACGTGTATGGCGCAAATCACGCTCGCCTTTGGACAGATCACGATATTCTAAACAGTGTCACTACTGCAACAGACAAATGGCCAAAGCTAAATCAAATTATTACACAAACATGGTCTCGAGTAACTGATAACCCACGGCAGCTATGGAACTGCATAAATCATATTTTACACAGGCGGCCGCCTCCATCTCTACCTAGTCATGTGTCAGTCAAATCTCTGTGTGACTCGTTTTCTAGTCATTTCAAAGATAAAATAAGTCTTTTCCGTTCTGCTTTTCCATGTCACACTTTAAGTACTGTAAATGTGGACTCCCCACAAGTAAATTCTCCACTTGTATTGTTTGAGCCAGCCACAGTTGATGAAGTGAGGAAAATAATAATGTCCTCCCCAAATAAGTCGCGATCTCGATCCATTACCAACCATAATACTAAAAGCATGTCTTGACTCTTTACTTGGTACAATAACGAATATCATAAATTTATCACTAAGTTCGGGTAAATTCCCAGATGATTTTAAACACGCACATGTAAATCCTGTTCTCAAGAAGACTTCTCTGCCAAAAGATGATTTCAAAAATTATAGGTCAATTTCTAATCTTAGCTTTATTTCTAAGATACTTGAGAAAGTCGTAGCAAGCCGTCTAAGGCGTCATATTAGCTCAACTTGTTTAACCAGTATGCTACAATCAGCATACAAACAATTTCATTCTACAGAGACTGCTCTCCTAAAAGTACACAATGACGTTATATTAAACATTAATAAAGGCAAAGTAACTGCACTTAGCTTGCTTGATCTGTCTGCCGCCTTTGATACCATTGATCACAACACTCTTGTCAAACGTTTATCAATGTGGTATGGCATATCTGGCACAGCTCTGACCTGGTTTTCTTCATATCTAACCAATAGACATCAATTTATAAATATAGATAATTACTTTTCAACCTCACTCCCCACTTCATGTGGCATTCCCCAGGGTTCCGTTCTTGGGCCTTTGCTTTTCACTCTACACTACGCCACTCAGCTCTGTAATCCAAAGTAATAACTTGGATCATCACCTTTATGCAGATGACACACATATCTACATGTCCTTGGCCACGCCCGATACAAGTGAAGTCACTCTCTAAACCGACTCAACGATTGTCTCCAAGATGTTTTTTTCATGGATGACCGATAGTAAATTAAAGTTAAATGCAGACAAAACTGAATTCCTCATCATTGGTACTCCAACGCAGCGAGGTAAACGTAATTACTTTTTTCCAACATGCATCCTGAGTAAAAATATCACACCAGCAGCATCAGTACGGAATCTAGGAGTGACCTTTGATTGCGACTTCAATTTCAGACAACACATCCCAAACGTGCCGTTGCTGTTTTTATAATATCAGTGATCTTCGCCGTATTCGCCGACATATGTCGCTTTCTGTCGCTAAGACTATCGCAACAGCTCTTGTTAGCAGCAGATTAGATTATTGCAATTCCCTCCTTCATAATATTGCTATCAAGGATATTGGAAAACTACAACGCATCCAAAATTGTTTAGCAGGTAGTCACACAATCTCCTCGATTCTCCAGCTCGGTGCCAATTCTAAAATCACTGCATTGGCTCCCCGTGCGATAACGCATTATGTTTAAGATCTGCACAATCACCTACCAAGCCCTTTCATCCAAACAACCTAGTTATTTACATTCAATGCTCACACCGGCTAGACAAGCCAGACAACTTCGGTCGTCTAGTTCGAAGTTGCTATCTGTTCCTAGAGTTAAGACAAAGGCTGGAACTCGAGCTTTTTCAGTTGCCGCGCCAACTATATGGAATTCGCTTCCCGTTAATGTTAAATTAGCAGAAAATATTGTTACAATTCGTCGTCACCTCAAAACCCATCTTTTCAATATCGCCTATCCTCCCTAGCTTCCTAGCACATCCATCCATTTGTTGACGACTTTCGCCTATCACACGAGTACGAGAATGCTTAATCCTTTGGTTTTGGTGCGCCACTGAGCTCGGATTGTCTGAGGATATTGGCGCTTAAGAAGTTATTTATTATTATCATGCAACAGAGTATCATGGTGGTAGTAAGGGGAGGTACTACAAACAATTATTAAATGACAAATCAGATTAGCAAAGGTGGGGTGGTAATTCCCCCCCCCCCAACCGGCATCCTGCAATAGAGGCCCAACCCCACCCCAGTTCATACTTAACAAGAATTTTAATACCAAAGAACAATGTAACTACATAACGACAACAGCTCGGTGACAATGTCCAGTAAGTCAAGTGTAGCTTCCAGACCGGCCACATCCCCGCCTGCGTTGTATTGTCACGGCGCGCACGGCCTCGGGTGCAGGGAACGGGTTCGCTGGACCCTGCTTGCTCAAGTGTAGCCGCAGTTGTTTCTCGTTGTGGCTCCTGTTCACCAGACGGCCCAACAACAGGGTCAGAGTCTCCGGCGACGCCCAGACTCCTACTAACCAGGCGGTCCAGTAATATAGGCAACCTCCTCGGCTGGGCTTGGACAGAGCACATCTTCGAAGCCACGCCGAACGCCATTGTTGTTTCGTTATAAACAACTATCTGGATCATAAGTGACAGCGCTGATGCGGTGAAAATACACTAATAATATACATAGAGAATTATTCAAATTACGTCTTCACTGAACCAATGCGTGAAACCGCTTGCGTCACGTGGTTGCGTTGCTACCACGCGATCCGAACTTGTTTACACATGTGGCATTAGAGGGGGTGTGTTCCTTGCCTTCTGTAGATCACAGTTCGCAATTATTAGCATATTTGGAAAGACGACGTGTCAAACTTCGCTTGGATATCCGATTTGTTAGGGATCTTCCCAAAAATTACGACAAAGAATGCGCGCAATTAGCGGCATTTTCGACTTTGTTTTACAGCTCCTCAGAAATGGCATTAAAATGCATAAAACAGAATGAACTAGGCATTAGCATTAGTGGCAATCGATAAAACAAATATTAAGGAATCATTTTAAGGGTAAATCTCAAAATCTGTAGATTCGCGATTTTTTGACATAAACGGCATTTACGGACGGAAAATAAGTTTTACCGACATCCGACTCATTTCGTTAAGATGAGTCACATATTTCATTTAGTATTTATATTAACAATTGAAATTGAATGTAATTTTCTCCATATTTAAAAAACCAGTATTTATAATATCACAGAATAAAACATAAATAAATCTGTCCTCTAATTTGTCATGTTAACAATTTTCTCCATATTTAAAAAGCCAGTATTTATAATATCACAGAATAAAACAGAAATAAATCTGTCCTCTATAATTTGTCATGTTAACAGTTGGTGGCTATTTATCATATTCACCGTTACGTGCCCTAGATAGCTTTTACGTATATTAGGAAACCAGAAAAAAGCACGGGTAATCTCTAGGATTTTGTTTCGGAAACTAGTATTCAAAAAAACAAATCGCTCACGTTCTTGATGGATTCGGACTTTCAGTGAAACGATCGTTAATGCAAGTGTCAACTATTGATCATGTGTCTTACGTGACACGCCGCGCCAAGAAACGATAGCAGAACACGCTTCAGTGACAACGGGACTTCCGTTCGGTTTCCGGCACAGATTACTAAAAAGACAGCATTAGCCCTACGAATACAGACGATATTTGATGTCGTTTTGCTGTGATATTTATCGTAATTGAGACAGCAGTGAGTTGATGTTAACATCATGGAAGTTATTCTATTGATACACCTCCGTAGTGTAACATAATGACCTTCGTAACGCGACAGCCGCCATCATCATCATTGTCACCACCATCATCGTCGTACTTGCAACTATCAATTACCATGTCTAGTATCTCCCATTCCCCGCGTTCGTATTTGTCTAGTAACAGTTATGTTGTGTTTCTTCATAACCAGGCTACTGCACCATTGTGGGTTTTAATTGTCTGCCGACCTCTTCGCCTGTCCCTTCAGTCTTTCCATCTCATTGCAAGATCTATAATTGTTTTTTCACGCCATATGGTACGTATCAGTCCTGCTTGTGCTTTCCTACTTCTGCTAATTGATACTTTGAAAGAAAGAAGTTCGCGATACTTTGAATGGAGATATATATATGACTTTATTGATTGCTACGCTGATATCGCCTTTCACTGCAGCACAGACAACATGCTAGTGATCCTTCCTTCCTTCAGCCCAGATACAGTGCTATGCTGCATTGAAATCCGCTGCTTGTAGACTTGGAATTCTAAAATTTTTAACAATAAAACTTCCACAAAACTCAACTATTGGTTCCTCTGTACTAAGTAGTTGTGTTAGTTTGACATTATCTTTGCCACGAGAGACTTTCACTTATTCCTATCATTGCAGAACAAAATGTGTGTTTAGCAAATAGGAAAATCAAACACAAATCAAGTATATATCATCAAACTTCATTTTGTTTCAGTTAGCTGATACTATGTAGTTGACAGGTTAAAATTACCAGTAGTTAAACCATTTCAACTATTTTGGTTGCAAGCATTTTCGTGGGATATTTGCATTATAAACAAAACACGTTTATGACGAATCATTAAAATAATACTATTCCAAATGTATATGACCTGAATAATAGGATACGGTATACACCTAATGCATGCATATTATTAAAAATAACAACCAAATATTTGTATTTAGAATTTTTTTTGAAAAGTCATTCATATTTTACTTCAAATAAATCACCGTCACTCAACCAATGATTATTAATAAAAACAACTACTATGGTACATAGGTACACCTTAGATAACTATATACAAATATGCCGTAACATGCTGTATTACAACATAAACGCGTTTTCCACAAGGTCCTAATATCGTAATAAATGGCGTTGTTGTAATAAACAGTGCATTGTTTGTCATACAGCTGGCTAATGGGCATATATTACAAACCAGATGCGGGAAAAGGTCCATTTCTGACTTGTTCTATCACGTATATGACCTTTATTTTCTCTCTTACCCATATGTTTGTTTTCCTCTCCCGACATGTGATGTTTAACATACTTCTTTCCATCTTTGTTTGTGTGGCTGCTAGCTTGTTCTTTGCCTGTTTAGTGAATATTCATATTACCGCGCCGTATGTCATCGCTGGAAGTACGCATGAGTTATAGACTTGTCTCTTCTAGCAGGTTCCAAAGTTACCTTTGAAGATATGGCGGTGTTTCGCGAATGATGTCCAGCCGGCCGTGATTCATCTTTTAATCTCCTTGTCTTGTTTTTTGTCTCTGGTGCTGTACGCTGTCCTTGGTAGACGTATCTTTCAACGTTCTCTATATGTGTTATTTTGATATAATAATATATTATATTGGTGTTTCGTTTTCTAGCATCTGTCTTCGAAATGTTCATCTTCAGACCTTGTTTTTTACTTTCATCAGCTAGCTTCTGCAATTTTTTTGCAGTTCTTGCTATGTAGTAACGCATATGAGTATGTCGTCGGCGAAGCGAAGATGACTAAAATATTCTCCGTTTATCACCAAGCCTCTGATTTTCTAAGTCAGTCTTCGGAATATGATTTCGAGTGTTGCCGTAAACAGCTTGGGCGATATGGTGTCACCCTCTTGATGTTGATCTTGTTGTTTTCTTTGTGTAGCTAGACTGTCATTGAGCTGTCTTTCAGTAGTTCGACGTACATGTCTTCTGTCCTCTATTTGACTTAATGTAGCATAATCTACTGGATTAGAAGAATAACAAGAACAACGAGGGTAGACAGAAGAAGGACGAATTACCTCAGAAAAAAGGTTGGACTGCAAATGCAGCCTAACAAGAGGATTACTGGGTAGCATCAGTATGTTACATATATATGCAATTGTCCAGCACTTAATATGGCTGTACGGTCGTTTCCATAGTGTCTAGAGCATGTCAAAGTTCAAAGACATACTTATTTTACAATTTGCCAAACAGAATGTTGCCCATGCACGTACATGCAGCTAGACTCGATCCTTTATGTTCTGTTAAGTTTTCTTCCCAATTGATAGGTATATATTTGTATTGTTGTTGCCATATGTTCTCGCTGCGCCTTATTAGTCTGGTCGCTGTGTGAGCTACTGAAGATGCCTCGAGATCGGATCGATGCGCCATTTAGCCGCAAGGAAGCATCACTGCCTCGCCCCACAATGCGTATTTGTTGCGGGATCGCGCTCTACAGAGACGGCCGTAATCTCTCCTCGACGACGACAGTGTCGACGGCGGTGGCCGCGGCGGCGGCGGCGGTGACTCAGTTAGTAGTCAGTGGACGCCGGCCATAGACGGCACGGCGAGTAGAGACTCACGCGGGTCTCCGCAGGCCATCGACGTAGTCGGCACTGGACACGCAGCGAGACGCGAACGGTAGCATGCGTTGAACAGCATGCTCGCAGGGTGGCGGTACATAGATGTGGCGATCATTAGCACCATTCTTGCCGTGCAATTGTGTCGCCAAGGAAATGTCGTGAAGGCAGCCGGGAATTACAGCACCGCCCGGCTCAGGTTTGGCGATTAATTATTCGTCTGTACACGTTTAAGTTTTATGTTGATAAATTGTGTAAATGTTGTATGATATGCACCATTGGTTCCCAGTCGTTTTCTCTTCATGTACTGGTCCCGGTGCGTGAGACGCAAAACACGGTTTTCATAAAGAACAACACCGACAATACTTGATCTCGGATTCATGCGAACTCCAAAAACGTTCCCCTGCATGCTGTGTGGTAAATGTCCTGAGACATACCTACCAACATTTTTGTTTCGATATCCATCAGATGCTGAAACTCTCCAGAAACATATAACTGCAATTCCTGGGATCTTCAATTGCACACCTCCAAATATAACCCTCTCTATGTTCACCAAAAAACAACTTCACCCTCGTCCGTTGAAGCTCCTTGTTCAATGTGAATGCTAGGTCAACAACTATGCACAATGATTTTGCCAATGGGATTACAAGGACATAACGCATGCTGACATTTGGCACAATGCATAAAGCCAAATAGCATGTAGCTGCAGATTCTAAATTCATCGTCATTTTATTGGTATTAAGTTTCATTTTTCTAATTACGATCACGTCCGCACTGAGCGTTATTATCAACGGTTTTAGAACAGATCGTAATGTCCACGCCCTGCAACCGAACGCAATGGTTTTACGCCGTCTCCCCGCCACATGGCCCGCCGCGCCAGCTCATCGGCAAACCGTCCGCGCCGCCGCCCATCGAAACGCACGCGCCACGCTGCACCGCATGGCGCCCGCCGAGAGAGAGAGAGAGAGAGAGAGAGAGAGAAAGAGAGAGACAGAGAGAGAGAGAGAGAGAGAGAGAGAGAGAGAAAGAGAGAGACAGAGAGAGAGAGAGAGCGGGAGAGGGAGAGGGAGAGGGAGAGGGAGAGGGAGAGGAGAGAGAGAGAGCGGGAGAGGGAGAGGGAGAGGGAGAGGGAGAGGGAGAGGGAGAGGGAGAGGGAGAGGGAGAGTTGCTGCAAGTGATTGATTGTCCGTTTTGACCATGCGTGCGTGTGTATGCATGTGTGCATATGCGTGTCTGCCTTTACTCGCGCTCATGTGAATGTATGTGTGTAAGTGTGTATGTATATGTGTATGTGTGTAAGTGTGTATGTATGTATGTATGTATGTACGTATGTGTGTATGAGTGTATGTGTGTGTGTTTGTGTGTGTGTGTGCGTGTGTGTGTGTGTGTGTCTGTACGTATGTACGTACGTGTGTATGTATGTATGTGTGTATGTATATATGTATGTATGTATGTATGCGTGTGTGGGCGTATGCGGTTATGCCCGTATGCGTCTATGTTTGTTAGTGTGTATGTGCGTAGACACAATCGCTCAGTACGTCTCGGGTGTAGATAATGTGACCGTCTATAGGGAGAATAACTGAATCCTCAAATCACCACCGCAAGCATTTCGGGGATTAATTCTACGAAAGATGGACCTACACTAATGTCAGCACACAATAGCAGCAGGTTGCTTGAACTGGAAACTTACTATTTTAGATCAGTTGGTGTGTGTTCCTGCATGTGTGTGTGTGTGTGTGTGTTTGTGTGAGTGCGAGCGTGCGTATGTTTGTGTGTGTGTGTGTTGGTGTGTGTATGTGTGTGTGTGTGTGGGGGGGAGGGAGAGGGAGAGCGAGAGAGAGAGAGAGAGAGAGAGAGAGAGAGAGAGAGAGAGAGAGAGAGAGAGAGAGAGCATTCCGTTACGGAAGTTGTTGGTTACATGATTACTTTGATTAGTCTGGCAAATTTTTTTCTCATTAAATGTCGACGACGTTTCATACGCATTCGTTTTCCTCTGGAATATATGCCACGACGTGTGCTAAGAACTATTTGTCATGTTGCTGCAAGTGATTGATTGTCCGTTTTACCCAAGCGTGCGTGTGTGTGTGCATGTGTGCATATGCGTGTCTGCCTTTACTCGCGCTCATGTGAATGTATGTGTGTAAGTGTGTATGTGTATATGTTTGTATATATGTGTGTGTGTCTGTACGTATGTACGTATGTACGAATGTGTGTATGTATGTATGTATGTATGTATGTATATATGTATGTATGTATTTATGTATGTATGTATGTACGTATGTATGTATGCGTGTGTGGGTGTATGGATGTATGCTGGTATACGTGTATGGGCGTATGCGTGTATGCGGTTATGCGCGTATGCGTATATGTTTGTTAGTGTGTATGTGCGTAGACACAATCGCTTAGTACGTCTAGTGCGTGGATAATGTGACTGTCTGCAGGAAGAATAACTGAATCCTCAAATCACCACCGCAATCATTTTGGGGATTAGTTCTACGAAAGATGGACCTACACAAATGTCTGCACACAATAGCAGCAGGTTGCTTAAACTGGAAAATTACTATTTTAGATTAGTTGGAGTGTGTTCCTGTGTGTGTGTGCATGTGTGTGTATGTATGGGTGTGTGTGTTTGTGTGTGTGTGTGTGTGTGTGTGTGTGTGTGTGTGTGTGTGTGTGTGTGTGTGTGAGAGAGAGAGAGAGAGAGAGAGAGAGAGAGAGAGAGAGAGAGAGAGAGAGAGAAAGAGCCCAAGATTCAGACTAATCCCAAAATTCACCGACTTCCTTCTTCTGATAACGTTGTAGTGTGCTTAGGCACCAGCCTCGATTGTAATCCAGTTTCGTTCTACGTTAATGGGAATCTTCCTAGCCACCTGATCTCTCAGGGATTCTGGAATACTGGATCTTTCTTATCTGGAGGACACGATGCTTCATTGTGGTAATGATGGTTTCCGTCTGCAACATTCCTGGTGGAAATGTCCGACTTTTACATGGCAGGCTACTCGCAGTATAGCGAATTGCGCAACCGAAAACGATACAAATGGATTGCCCTATTTCATCATCTATCCGACATTTCGCCAATATACGCGAATTGCCTTCTGATTTATGTGCTCCAGTTGTCCGGGATATTATGCATTGCGTTAGTAAAAAATATGTATTTCGCCGATTTGGTATTCGCCGCTGGAATCCACATTTGTCTAACTTTGGTATGCATGTACGAGTCAAAGTATCTTACGAGTTCATAGTTAATGCTGTTACTGGCAGAACGTTATATTCCTTGTGCAATGACCAGCTGTACGTAAATACGCTAATTTGGAGGCATTATCAGTGTGTCGAGCTCCACTCTATTCTTGCTCTTCCAATTCTTGGGCTGTTGACCTCTGATCCAATTTGCGAAGCATTTCCAAAAATAAAACAACGTTAGTTATTTATAATTGTTTACCTTTTTCAGTAGAGAAAATTGAGTGACCAGTCATTCTCCAAGGGGTGCCACTGGAGAGAAACGTTCAATTTATCGGTGACAGCGGAAATTAAATAGTCAGCAGGAACTGGTTTAAGATCGATATACTGTAACGGTGATAATTGCTGGCTTTAGTTTGTTGCTTCATGAGAGGATGTAAGTTAGCGTGGGTTTGCATCATCAACATTGGGTAACGTCATCAATCAAATAATAAATTATGCCTTCTAAATATTATAATTCTCCGATAAAGACGTTTCAGTGCGCATAACTTGTCTGGAGAAATAAAATGAAGCTTGTCTTCAGACACTGTAACAACTTTACGTTTTACCTCGTCAAGGATTCGAAGCGCAATGACGTAGTATTTAGAGCATCGGATTCTCAATCAAGAGAATCCGGGTTCGAATTATCTTGCTACAGTTTCGAACCTTGGGGAAGTCTGTTCACTCTATGTTGCTCCAGTTCACTCAGCTGTATGAATAACTGGCCATAGGCAGTGTTGGATATTTGTGAACAAACAGTATTCGCGCAAGAACTACAGTTGAACAGCTCTGTCAGGATGTGCAGTGTAAAGTGCTGTGGACAGTTCTAAGAACTGCATACTGCGCGACGAAGAAGCGAGCGTACTGTTATTGCTCCACCGAGATGTGATGTTGTCGGGTTGCGCTGAACTTCTGGAGGGGAAACATTAACCTTTTCCATGTTGTTTAACGCCTGTTTTTGAAAACGACATATTGTAAGATAGACTGTACAAACCGATTTTAAAGTGACATCTGTCCCAGCTAGAGCAGACGAAACAGGATGACAGTGGTTGTTAGTGCAACTTCTCACTCGCCTGCTGGTGTCTCTTTCCATCTGCCCTTTCAATGCCTGTGTGCACTGTCTGACGTCTAGCAGAGCGATCTTCCTGTTCGCAGCTAATGTCACAGGCTTCAAGTCGCGCTTGCAGACGTTCTTGAACCTAAGGGCTGGGCGTCCAACTGGCCTCACGCCAGTGACGAGTTTTCCATAGAGCATGTCTTTCGGCAAGCGGTCGTCCTCAATGCGCCGTACGTGGCCAAAACAGCGGACACGTCTCTGTTTCAGCAGTGAGTAAATGCTGGGGATCGTATTCTTTTGTCGCTATATCATACACGCCCAGCTGTGAAGGCGCGAAACGAGAGTTGCCACGTTGCTATCGTAGTGGCGTCGTACTTTAGTCCGCGCGTGTTAAGAGGACGTAAGCTTAAGGTGTAGGTAAAGCGGAACTGATAAATCATGTATGAAAACCGACAGATGAAGCGTATTCTGACGGAACTTCGCCACGACACGGTCTTGTGTGGTCTATGTGGGTTTATGACGTTCTCAGTTTTCTGCAATCAACATTATCATTGACCTCTTTACCTTCGCCGAGCGCGCTATAGTAGCATTTCTCTCAGAAGCTGTGTTTCTTTGTATATGTATATTTCATACCGAAGCGTATTTCTGCGAATTGATGGATCCAAAATAATGCGCGTGATCTCCGTCAAACTTGCTTTGTCAACAATGTCTATAATAGTGATATATATATATGTGTGTATGTGTGTTTTGTGTGTGTGTGCGTGTGCGTTCGCGCGTGTGTGTGCATGTGTGTGTATTTGTGTGTGCGTGTGTGTTTGTGTGTGTGTGTGTGTGTGTGCGTGTGTGTGTGTGAGAGTGTGTATATGTGTGTATGTATGTGTGTTTGTGTGCTTCAAAAAGAAAAACGTTTTTGGCCAGAACTTCAACAAAATATATGGCGGAATATCTGAATGCTCTCGATGTGTTCATCATGAAATCTATTTTAATGTATCGACGGGAAAATTGTTTGACTATAGGACCACGTGATGGATACATCAAATGTACCAATGCTGGTTAATATCGTCTTGAGTATTTTCGTTGAGTAATCGTGAACTCGAGGGGCCAGTCCGAGCAAAGTTGATCTTGAAATAAACGTGGATGATCGTCATGAACTGAACGTGGCTGCTGTTGACCTAAATTCATGTGGCCATAAACAAAATGTGGATGGCCGTGATGAACTAAACGTGGGTTGTTTTGACATGAAGTTGAGTAGCCATGGATTAAATGTGGGTGTCCATGACGTAAACATGGGTGGTCATGGAATAAACGTAGGTGGCCATGAACTAAACGAAGGTGGCCATGAACTAAATATGTGTGGCCACGAACTAAACGTGGTTGGTCGTGAAATAAACGTGATTGACGATGGACAAAAACTGGATGTCCATGAAATAAAAACGGTGGTCATGAACTAAATGTATGTGGTCATGAACTAGACGTATGTGGGTGGGCATGAGTTAAATGTGAATGACCGTGAACTAAACGTGGGTGGCCATGAACTAAACGGTGACAAACTATATGTTGATGACTTTGACGTGGCCATTGGTCACTGTGAACAAGCTGCGAACGCCCATGATCTAAATGTGGGATGCATGGTGTGTCATGGGCGTGTATCACAGAAACATTGCTTGGCATTACCTAGCCATGCATCGGATAAACCCTAGGTGGGCCAACTTGATGAATCGGATTTAATTAAACGGCAGTGGGCGTTATACAGACACGAGTAGACTAATTCAAAATGTGGGTGTGGAAGAGTTGTGACCAAATACCCTTTTGATCGGGCGGGTCGCTAGACATTCATCAGAGTTACCCAAAGGCGAACACTTGCGATTCGTTAAGACGTCGTCGTGTGCATACTGTCCCGCCACCTGCAGGCAATGTCAACAATTCAGCACAAAGTAATCCGTTACAGCGATCGACGATGCAATTTACACAATATATAGCAAACTTGAACTAATCGGAAGTTACTTTCCGGCGAAACTGCTTCGCTGACTGTAAATGGCAAAGCACGCCCATTTAAATGGTTGTCGCTTGTCAGACACGAGCGACGTGTGCGAGCAATATTTACATCAATAGCTTGAAACCGTCAGCAAAGGTTACTCTATATATAAGTATAAACTCTATGCTGTCAGTGACTCAAACTGTAATTGTGAACAGATCAAACATAGTGATTGCTCCATGCACGTAGAACGATAACGCGTCCCAGTTCTACAAGGAAAGGATGGGTGTTTGAATGGATGGATGGACGGGTGGACGGGCGGACGGACGGACGGGCGGACGGACGGATGGATGGATGGACGGACGGGTGGAGGGAGATACACATTTGAATGGATGGATGAATGGATGGATGGACTGATAATCTCGTTTGCGCTTTGGATGTTGCGACGAATGTGTATTGAATAGTGGGATGAATGAATGAATGACAATATACCCTCTGTATTTCGAGGTGTGTTGAAGGGAATCAACATATCTACATCTGTATACAGCCTATCTCTGTTTGAAGCATGTGCATTGTTGGTGGTGTTAACGGCGTTCCCTTTATACTAAACGAATAGGGTGCCATTCATTCGCGCTTTCACAAACCAATAAATTACTTGCAAAAGGTTGTCGAGTATGCGAGACAGTTACTTTAGTAGGTCTTTGTCTTCATTTAGGATAGTGGCGTGCATATTTAGGTTAGACGGTTTCCCGGAATTACTAGATTAGTAACACATAAAGCGCGTAAGCTTCTGAATAATCTCCAGTGATGCGCAGCGTCATTACCCGTTCTAAGCATCTTACGAATGACATATTCACTCGATTAATTAATTAATTGAACACCTATTAGCTGTAATCTATGCACGTCAACGTTTAAATCATCATCAATGTTACCTCGTCATAATTACTGCCTGTCCCACTGTCAATAATGCTTACTGAAAAAAAGCATTAACATTGATCGGTAAATCTTGCGAATTTCTTACTAGTCTAATACGTAATTTATATAGAGCCGAATCCAGTTTTACCGTATCAATTCGCCAGATTTGGTTCTAGTAATGTTTAATGAGTGTAATGACTACACCGAAATAACAAACATAGGATACCATTTTTCACAATAAATGTATACATATTGTGAATTACACAACAGCATTTAGCATATTTGCAGTTTGAGTAGTATGCATGACATTCAAAATATAAGTTGAGGGTGTCATCTAAGATACAGTAAAGTATAGGCAAGTTCTTATATAACGCGGACTGTTCAAAGCGCTTTACAATTTTTCCCTGGCAGACCTGTTCAATCAAATACCATTTCGACTTATCTGGGAAGCATTCGGTCATGCTGCAATTAGTGCGCGAAGACTATTCGTTCACAAACATCAACCTAAGTCTGTAGCCAAGTACTCATTCATTCATTCAGATGAGTGAAGTGGAGCAACGTAGAATGAACTAACTTCCCCAGTGTTCAGAACGGCAGCAAGAGGATTTGGACTCGAAATTACTCGATTGAGAATCCGACGCTCCAACACAATACTACCGCGCTCCGAATGATGTGTTCATTAAATAACAACGTTGTAATAAAGATCAGCGAATTAAGAGCCAAACAAGATCACAAGAAAACATCGGCGTCATCCTAGAAAGAAGAAGATGGAAATGGCTCAGACGTGTCTACGGGAGTGACCTGCCAGCGAAGACAGCGTTTACTAGTCCCCAAGAGAGAAGAGATAGTGGGACCAAACCAATATGGCGACGCTCTATGAAAGACAAACGTAAGCTGGCTGGGCTGACATAGAGCCCAAAAACAAGAAGAGCCAAATGTAGAGGTACTGGCGCGATCTGATGTGCCATGCCTAGGCACGACGAGAATGAGTAAATAAAGTAAGTGAAGATCTACAAACATACTGTATACACAGTATGTATGTACGTAAGTAACCTATGGTGTTCAAGGTTATAAATATCTGGCAATATAATTGTTGAATGTACTCTTGTAAGCAGCAATCGTTCAACGCTAGAAGGATTGATAAATGCTTGCATATTTTCATAGTTATAAATACGGTGTTGCTGTTTGTAACACTTTTATAAACGGCAATGAAATCCTCATGAACAACATGTACATATTTTCTGGGATGTTATGTATATATAACGTAAACTGCAGCCATTTAAATACAGTGATCATATTTGCAATTGGTCATGTCCGGTAGATGATACACATAATAGTATAATACTATTCATTCCATATTATGCCGTACGTCGAAACATCTCGGCTGAAAGAGACTATGACGAAGGGTTTCAGTAAATATGCTACGCTGCATTAATGCTACATTACGGTTTATAATTGGTACAATAATCGCGTGTCTACCAATATTTAGTCGCATACACATCGGTTGATTTGTTTTACCCGTTGACCATGCTTTGTCTGAGTGATCGAGTAGCTCTTACGCTAATTTCATACAATGCGCAATTTCCCAATCGTTGAAGATAACAAATTAGCATTCTATTTGTGTAACACCATAAGTCCTGTGGGTGGTCGTTTTGCGGATATAGTTTACAGATAAATAGTAATAGCCGATTATTCAAGATATGTCGGCTTCGTGTCAGAATTTTTGTCTGAAAGGTCAGTTATGTGTACAGAACAGAAGTCCTTGCAATATTATAAATTTGGGAGTTATTTGGTGGGACTACCGACAAATCCATGTAGCGCTATAATACGATATTAACTTTTGACCGTCAATTGAGAAAGTCCCCTCAATGACCCAAAATATGTTACAGGTATATTCGGAAGGATGCATTTTATCCTGCGATAAATTATTTAACTTGTAAGTTGATGTGATATTTGAGAGACAAACGACTACGTTTATTTAATAATCATATTTAATTCATGCTCGGGAATCAATTAACGCCATCATCAAACTTGTATTATTCAAATGCGTTTGAGTCAATCTTGCAGGTATTTCTGTGTTGATGGTGTCGACGTTATGCCCCCTCAAAAACCATGTCACCAAAAACCTCAGTGGTTTGAAGGATATATATCGGCCCGGCAATTAGGTTTGGCATGTTACTAGATGTGATTACCATCATCAGTTATTTCGACCATTTATATAAATGTACGCAATCTTTTTATCAAGCCAACAGAGGATATTGTAGAAACTATTCTCAAAGAACTGCATTCGTGATAGGCTAAACAAGTTGACAAAAAGAGCTGCGGTAAAACGTCAACTCCCGTTCTAAAAGCATTCACGTACTTTTTCTGTAGCTGCACCAAAGATCTGGAATCAACTCCCTATCGCTTTAAAATCATCCGAGACTATAAATACCTTCAGTAAAAAACTAAAGATTTATTTATTTGAAATCGCAGTCCCACCCTAACCTTCGGCGGGCCCTTACTCTAATGACGACTCTGGCTTGTCCCTAATGTTTCTTGTATGTTGCGCCTCTGAGATAAGATTCCTGGGGATTTAGGCGCTGTAGAAGTTTGTCATTATTATTATTATTTCGAAATTCCTATCATCGTTTATCCGGGAGATTACGAAGCGTTATAGCGAAATTTCCGAGTGTCACATGTGCAGCGAGGCTTATAGCTGCCGTAGCAGATGCACAGCTTTCCGTTAATATAAAGCGGCAGACGAGCGCTTATTGCTGGTTATCCTTTGCCTATGTGCACCGACGCCGGAGCGAGCTGGTTCCTCCGCCCATGTCTCAAGCAGCCAAACTCTCGAGAGGCGACGAATCTATTCCAGACTCACCAACGTAGGACTTACAAGGAATTGATGAGGATTTTCTGGGATTCTCTGCCGATTCATAATGTGTAAGGTTTATTATTGCCAATGCAGTGTCAAGTATATATTCCGCTACGGTGTTTATAGCCGACGACATGCAAATGTTTCCTGGAATATCTTCCCTGTAAATTTCTCAATTTGTTCATTTTAAGTGCATTGACTGATTGTTTGTATCGTCAAATCATAAAATATATAAATTATTGTATTTTGACTTCCACACTTCCTGTTTTGGTGAATCTCACGTCCAGTCTAATTTGACAGAAATCTGTTTAATTTGAATGTTGCGCATAGAATATCATATTTGCATGCAGAAGGACAAGGCTGGCAATCAAACAAGAACATATCAAGATAGCGGTATAGTTTAAAGACGTCGGTCAGTAAGGTTTCTGTTGCTGAAAATAAAGAATGTATAATGTTTTGTTGACGACGTCTCTACAACGATTACGCCAAAAAATAAGTGTTCCAAATCGTGACCTTTAGAATGTGTATGTGCAAGCTGAAAGCGCAGCCGTAGCGGCTTATGGTGTCACACGGTGGATGCCTCAAGAATGGCATATGTAGTGCAGTCAGGTTCAGGTGCTTAACGGCTTTGACAAATCGTTTGGCACTGATGACAATATGCCAAAACGTGGCCAAAGATGTTGGATATATGTCGGTACAACCGTACCAGCATGAACTAGCAGCTCAGCCGTTGGCCACGTATATTCGGATTCAGGTATGGGAGGTCGTAACAAATGTCTAGTAGATGTCACAAATAAACATACATTCCGTTGAAGCAGTACCAAAGCGGGATTGTTCAAAGAAGTATCCGTGACGGAAAACGTGCGTGAGCGACCTGCAATAGCATATGGCGCGCAATATTCCGGCCTTTACTAAAAAACTCGCTCTATTGTCTAACATTGATTTTGTTTCCTAACATTCCTATAATATACTGCAGGTGCCCTTATTTATTAAGTTTATGTATATATATATATATATATAATATATATATATATATATATAAACGTTTTATTTACTCTTTATATTTCATGTTTGTAAACTACTGAACGCGACGCAGAGCACAGTGGCATCGCCAGTCTGATCTGCGCTAGTGCCGCCGTGGGCGCCTATACACATGCCCAGGTGAACGGTCGGAAATGCTGTCTTGGTGCGTATCCGGCAAAGTGAAACTCTTCATATTCAACACAATTAATAAAGTTGCATGGAAGGAAATGTTGGTTACGCATATGATAATACTAAGTTGATTTCCAGTGCGATCGAATAGTTTGAACGAACCGACGCCTAGTACGGCGCCAGTAGCTCGTCGTTTCGTCAAATTGTGCATGGTGACGTTTAATTTCGTCCCTACACCATCTTACACAACACACGTCTTTACCATGTTGATATTAACAAATACCAATGTAATCAATATTAAGCAAACAACTATGTAAAACACAAACACAAACACACACAAACACACACACACACACACACACACTCACTCACACACACACACACACACACACACACACACACACACACACACACACACACACACACACACACACACACACACACACACACACACATACACACAAACACACATATAATATATATGTATATATATTACATACATGTTTTACATTACAAATCAACTTTTGGTACCGGTGTCTTCGCCAACGGCGTACATATGGTATTTTAAACGACACCATAGTAGTTATTTCCAGTATATTCGTGTCAGTACAACATCACTGATAGTACGGCATGTAGAAAAGACTCGTCATAACAAATTGTGGATATGCCCTACCTGCAAAGAAATAACTTATAACAACACCTTTATATATATTAATATATATTTGGTGTGGGGTGCATGCGTGCGTGCGCGCACGCGTGTTTCCATGGGCGCGCGTGTATACAAGTATTTCCCTTTTGCTACCTGAGACCACAAATACCTCGTCAAGTCCTGTCAGGATGAAGCAACGAGTACGGACAATCGCATAATACGTTTATTGTTCATAGTAAATACAACGAGAGTAGCGCTATTAACGCTGCCAGAAAGAGTCTACTTAAGAAAATCGAAGTCACATTAGTGAGACCGTCTTCTCAGCCATCCCGCGGGACTATTCGTGTTGTGTCAATTAGCGAGATGCTCCGTTCATTTCTGAAGAAGCGAACCAGGTGATTGACCAAGTTGGCAGTCAACAATAATCGGTAGGACAATTGTAAGGTGTTATAATCGATGACTAATTATCACTCCAGGACGGTATTATGCGCAGACCGTAGGTTTGACTTTGCGCAGTGCACGTCGCGGCATGATTGTGGTGCCGCTAGTTAGCAGCATTTAATAAACTACACATGATATCAACTTCTCCAAACGCCCTTTTTGAGATATAAAAATATCCTAGACCTACATACTGTCAAGGATAAATGTATTTAACAGAACAAGTAATGCATATTATAAAAAATAGATAAACGAGTTTAACTATTTTTGTATACTACTATTAAGAGAATGTAGAAGGAACTGCACACGTCATTGACATTAACAGTATAACATGTACACTCTGTGGAGCGCGGTGGCGTAGCTTTAAGAGCTTCGGCCTCTCAATTAAGAAATTCGGGATCGATTTCTCTTGTTGCCGTTTCGAACCTTGGGCAAGTTCTTTCACTACGAGTTGTTCCAGTTCACTCTGCTACATGAACGAGTACCTGGCTATTGACCAGGGTTCCGCAAACGTTTTTAGGTGTGGGCAACATTTTGTCCAAGTATCTCTCTGCAAACCATTGCCTTTAACTAGGTAATACATACAATAACTGTTCGTAAACATTGTGTTTTGTGCTTCCCTGAACCACATGTTAATCATAAATAAATCACTCTATTTGACGCAATGAAAAAACAACGTGTAAGCAAAATGGTGACGATGACTATTATTCTACAAAGTTGACTTATTAATTTAATGCCTTGAGAAGGCAGATATATCACAAGTCGTAAAACAACTTTCAAATTATATTCAAGGAGTTCTTGGTGTGAGTCGTCAAGAATTCCGATATTGCTCAATCAATTGCTGCCGAAAAGTACCAATCATTTCTGCGCTGTCTCAAACAATGCTGAAAATCGGCACTTTTATCGCTCATAAAAACAGAAGATATATTTTCTTAGTGAAACATTCTACTTTTTAACCGTTACAATTTTGTAGCCTTATAGATTCATTTGCAAACCAGCCTTATCATCTCCATATATGACCCATCTTAACGAAATGAGTCGGATGTCGGTAAAACTGATTTTCCGTAAATGCCGTTTATGTAAAAAAATCGCGAATCTACAGATTTTGCGATTTCGCCTAAAATTATTCCTTAATATTCAAATCAAATCAAATCAAATTTATTGTAACTCATTACAATACAATACAAATCAAATTAAGACAAATCCTATATAATAACATAATGAGCACAACAAGGGAAGAACATTAAATAATGTTATACTCCCTATATTCGTATTATCGATTGCCACTACTGCTACTGTCTAATTAATTATGTTTTATGTATGTTAATGTCATTTCTGAGGAGCTGTGCGAAGTGTTCCGCTTGGTTTCATAAAACAAAGTCGAAAATGCCGCTAATTGCGCGCATTCTTTGCCGTCATTTTTGCGGTGATCCCTAACATATCGAATATCACCGCTAAGCTTGACACGTCGACTTTCCAAATATGGGCGCATATATGCTAATAATTGCGAACTGTGACCTACAGAAGGCAAGGAACACCCCCCCCCTCTATTGCCACATGTGTAAACAAGTTCGGATCACGTGGTAGCAACGCAACTACGTGACGCAAGCGGTTTCACGCATTGGTTCAGTGAAGAGGTAATTTGAATAATTCTGTCATCGTATTTATGTTTTCATAAATCTGAATAAGTTGTTTTTTAATAAAACTTATTTCCGGAATGTTTTTATATTTGTATATTAATGTAGTGTCATGAGGATGCCATTATCGTCAGGTGTTCCAAATATCATCCACATATGACAATACAAACTAAGGCATAATGTATAATAGTGCAACAGAGTTTTAGCTTTTCTAACAATAGTGTTATTACACAAACAATTAATTGTACTGCTATTTAATTTCTAATAAAGATATTATTTTCATATTAACAGAATGTCTTTAGAATGCCATTTTCTCGGAGTGGTCCAAATTTCAGCAAGATTTGTCCATGGTAACTAAGGTACATTACCTGAAACACAACAAATGTGTTGCTTAAACTTTGAAGACCGTTTTCTGGGATTGAAGACTTCAACCCCTCACATGTTTGTAATTGAGATATCTTCTTGTATTATACATCATATGAAAGCTGATAAACGCTCTTTCAAACGATGCCAATAACTCAATATTAAAAAACGCGGACATGTGACTTATTTTGTTAATTAATATTAAGAGATTTAACAGACTGACTGGTTCAAATGAGTGATGCTTTTATTTATTTTACAGTCAGTTTACCTTTTTCCGTGACGTATTCGGATGCTTTTAGCATTCTTCCTCAGACGGCTAGCACTAGATGGCGACACGGTAGTCCCGCGCAGACGTAGTCACTCCGGTGTGTGCCCCCCATGGCTGCGCCCTGGGAGGCTCTTCAAGAGATTGTCATAGGTGTGTGAGTCAACTCTGCCAATGGCGGTCCCAAGCCCGGATAGGAAAAGAGGAGGGTTGGGCAAAGGGCTAACAACCCTTTCCCGTAAAAAAACCAGATTGTTATGAAAACGTCGACCAAAGAAACTGTACTGAACTTGGGAAATGGAGGGCCTCCCATGGAGAGTATGACGGTATGCAGTGAAAGCCGAAAGGAAGCTACATCGCCGATGTCCTTTTTATCATCCAAGAAAATGTCAAAAATCGGAACATGGAACGTGAGAACTATGTACGAAGCAAACAAAGCAGACCAAATAGCAAGGAACGACGTGCCTACAACATCACAGTATTAGGACTATGCGAAACAACGTTTCAAACGATGTCAATAACTCAATATTGAAAAACGCCGACATGTGACTCATTTTGTTAAGATTATTAATGATTGCGACAACTTAGACATCGCGGTAAACGAACTTGCAAAGAAACATTAAAGTTGGTTAATCGACCACTGAAGACCAACACCGGGTTGGCTTGTTCGATACGCGCATCGTCATCGCAGGAAAATGGTCTGGTGCAGTTGAAGAAAGTTGTCGTATTCGACATGAATGGCCAGGGTTTGCAGAAAGCTGCTATATACAGTGGTGGATATTTGTGAACGAATACTCTTCGCGCATTAATTGCAGCGGGGCTGAATGCTTCCCAGAGTGGTCGACATGGTGTTCGACGGAACAGTTCTGCTAGGGCATGAAGTGTAAATCGCTTAGAGTAGTCGTATGGACCGGATATTGCGCTAGATATGGACGTACCTTTTACACGTTCTATAACGGTTGCTTAACACCACTTGACTTTACATAATTGACACCTTTTAAGCGCATTTGGTCTTACTCGACAATATTGCTATATGTACCGTTCTTGAAGACTTGCCAATATATGAAACGCCCACGTCTAACGCAATTACGAGTATAAGTCTCTGAAAGCATGCTGATATCACTACGCCTAGGCGTTGTATGACGTCATAAAGTTTCTGGTTCAGGGACAGCTACGAGAGCAGGTGGGCTATAGTTTCTTTTGATTGGTTGAGTTGATTGATTATATTAGATACAAGAAACTACTCGAATTCAGAAAGGAAACCAACGTATTGGCTGACCGGGTAAATGCTAATAGTGTGGATAAAAAGCAAATATTATATGACATGTATATACCACACCAGGTTGAATCAAGTTTATAATAGACCATTTCAGCTATACGTTTTTGCTTTACGTATCGTTACTTCTATAGCTTATAGGCACATATGTTCTCATTAAGTGTCGCGCCAACATATGTATGCGTATGTAACGATAGAATGGCATCCATTAATGAATACGCCAATAGGATTTTTGATATTTTTTCACATAAACATTTGCACAAGTATAACTTAACCGGACAATGTTGCCATCCAAAGCACCAATCTACAGATATTAAACGCCGGAGGAAGTTTTGGCTTATCTTGTTCATCTGTTGTGTGGCCCGATATTGTTTTGTGTCCCTCTTCCCTTCCCGCCTCCTTAGTGGTTGTGCTACAACTATTTCTTAAAGTGTGGTTCGCTGTGACAGTTGGTGTTCATGTAGAACAGTTTGACCACTATCTATTAAACACGTGGTTCAGTACTACAGTCGAGGTACATATATAAAATATAGTTTGATCACTAACTAACTCACTAACATTTATGTTCACGTGCAGGGACAGTATATATTTATACATATTGTTGCGGTTGCGTCAAAGTATCATTTGCGAGCTTATTCGTTAAGTAAGTTGCATTGTATGGTGAGGTACATCTGTATTTTAACATATATAGGTTGTTTTATATACTCCATAGTCCAGTGTCCATTTTCACAGGGCTTCCATTTCCTTGGTTGCTTTCGTTTAACTGTTTTTTCTCTCGCCAAAGAATAATCGTCGCCAGCGCTGTCGCTGCTGTTTCCAAAGTAATTAATCATTGATCATGTCTTTTCAATGTTGCGTTGGAGTCTATAAAAGAGCCTGATTGTCTCAGCGTACCTGTTGATATATCTCACACTTGGAATTAGATATATGTTATGTTATATATACATGTATATATGTATATATATATATATATATATATATATATGTACAAACACACACAAATGCACATACAAATACGTACATTTACCAAGAAACTCACTCAAGCGCACGCAGGCACACACAAATACACTCACTTACAAACGCACACTTACACACACACACACACACACACACACACACACACACACACACACACACACACACACACACACACACACACACACACACACACACACACACACACGCACACATACACACACTCATATATATATAATCACAGGCACACGCGCACGCACACGCAAACGCAAAGCCGGACAACTCGCCTAATATAAAACTGTGTTCTCTTGATCTCTCTGAACATGTAATTCCGTTAGTTATACATGTGAGAGGCTGACATTGTGTATGTGATCTAGCGGACATTTTGCGATGATTCATAGATTTAGATTTTTTTTTAATTCACCCGGGGTGGCGGGTGAGGGTTCAATTTATTATGATCTAGCGGTCCCTTTGGGATGGTTCGTAGATTTATACTTTTTAAAACTCGTTCGTGAGGTGGGGTATTGAGAGAGCTCCAAATTTCAAAAGGTTCTACATGGAGATACAGCGGCGGACTTTAATGGTGTTATACATGATCGTGAAGATGATACTGTCATCTACAAATATTCCACTGGATATCATTTCAATATCTATAAATTAATCTCTTTGATCTAGAGACTATTTTAAAACGAGGCAGTAAGTTCATAGTTTGTCATTTATTAATTAATATAATGTTCTGAAGACTACTCTAACTATATGGAAGATATTGTTCATGGCTCCAAGATTAAATTTTAATAGCAAGAATTACATTTACATTGGAGCTGTATTTGAAACTTGCAACGTTTCGATCCGTCTACAACAGATCTTGATAACGCACTGATGTCATGTGATGTGTACAACCAGATCATTCCGCCAAAATCTGAGCCATGTCGCATGACATCATTGTGTGATCAAGATCTGCTGAGACGGATCGAAAAGTTGCAAGTTTCAGATACAGCTCCAATGTAAATTTAATTGTTGATAAACTAACTATGTTAAATGTATACTGCCCGTCAAATTGTGTTTTGTAAGCCCGTAACAACGTTCGTAATTTGGAAGGTACCAACTTTAAATAGTAAACAAAACATCCACTTTCAAAACAAACTTTATTGGCAATACGGCCGGCAGATTGCTGCAATACCATTTGATGTTCAACGATGTACCATTTTCCCACGGTCAACACAACAGACTTCCTGTTAACAATTATTATGCCCGCTAATTCCGGGTAGAGGAACTGAGTGGCTCCCTTTAAACACACAATTTTACTATATCTCTTCGCACCGTGCAACGTTGGGGTAACTACTGCTAATATACCAATCGCACGTCTTTAGTCTTCGAATATGTGCAACAGTAAGCATTTGTGCAACCGAAACCTCAAAATGACATATTATTCCACGCAGTGCGTCTTTAATCGTCACGTCACCTGAAACGTTCACAACACAACATTGTTTGTCTTGTTCGTCACCGTACGTTTCGAAAAGAAGACAAAGTTGATAATGAACGTTTGTCCGAATATCTGTTGTAATTTTGTTATACACGCACGTCGACGACGTATCTGTGCTGGTTCTACCTATCAGCAGTGTTTGGAATACGGGTAGTTGGGTGGAAGTTATGCATCCGCATAATCACTGACTTAAGCTTTATGCTGAAGCAATTACTAATACTAACAACACGTTATTTATTTATTTATTTATTTATTCTGTCACGATTTAAAAAAAAACTGGTTCCGTGGCCAGGAATCAACATAGGCGATAGTTATTAATATGCAGTTCGCTGAGTTGTGCTTCTTGAATGTGGAAACTGTGAATATCGCTACGACGCTGGACTCAAAGAGCTGTGTGCTTATACTAGGCAGTGTGTAATATATGACACATATATTTATTCATGGTTTGAATGTTTTATTTACTTTTAGCTAGCTAAAAATTCAAATAACGAACATTGTCTAGGGTTATTAGACGCGATTTGGCAGGCAATATATCGAAACATTTTTATTCTGGTATGTTGAACATAATATAAATTAATGCAAAATACGAGGAACAAATAATCTCCCTTTACCTTGAAAAGGGGATGCGTATAAAAAGCTATTGTGGATATAAAACTGAACAGTTAATCGTATAACTCTAGACCCAATAACAATCTACCAGAACTACTACATAACAAAATTGTTTCAGAAGAAATACGTATGGGTTTAAATAATGTACCTTCATCGACCTATTTATAAAATTCGATGGAAGGAATCCGACCTTCGGTAAATGCTTTGTATAATCGCGTGGTGCGTGTATAATTGATTTGAAACACGTCGATAGGTTGTAGCAAGTAGAGAGATACGGAAGAGTCAAAGTGTTGCAAATATTACTGAACCACTGAGCAGCCACGCGGAACGCTGCTCAAGCGTGACGTACACCGAAGCCGAGGTGTGCGACGATGCGACGGTGCACAGTACGTGTGTGCGGCAGACCAAAGACTCAAAACACCCATCAGACGGCCTGGGTCCGGTTGTTGTGCCGATAACAAGTCCTCAGTGACAGAATAGGAAGCGGTTTTTATTGTTTGAGTTACTTGTCTCTCCGATGACAGTTTAACAGCGGCTTCAACAAATTGTGCAGCTACAGTATTAGTTAATTGTCACCGATAAATGATCCTCATGTAAAACGTGTTCTGGCGGCGCAATGCTCTTTTAACGTCCGAAAAATAGCATCTCCTTTCACATTTAACATTATGTGAAAGGGATCATTTCCTCACGATGAATTGGTATCGCCATGAGTATTTGTTTGCGTGCTTTTATAGGTTCGTATATTGTTGACTTTAGTCCGAAATGCCTTAGTTAATATTTGACAAGATTTAACAAGATTTAACAAGATTGCCACCCAGAGAATTAACTCTAGGTGGCAGGTGGACAAGGAAGCCCTTTGGCTTATCGAGAGTCCGACCCTTTTATCTATGTGTATCCCGCCCGTCTGAGGTATGTGTCAATTTTATTTTTAAACATATTCACGCTATTAGCACCCACACAATCAGCAGGTAATCTGTTTCATTCATTTACAGTCCTTTGTGAAAATGAAAACTTTCTTATATCTAATCTACTCTGCTCTTTTGCTAATGTAACTTCATAGTCCTTCTATCTTTCTTAACTGAATTTTTTTTTTCTATCAATATTTTCATAACCATTCAATATTTTAAACACTTCTATCTGATCTCCTCTCAATCTCCTGGTCTCTAATGTTGTTAAACCACATTTTTAGGCCTATTTCGTAACTAAGATCCCTCAGTTTTGGTATCATTTTAGTTGCTCTCCTCTGCACTCTTTCTAGCATATCTACGTCCTTCCTGCGATATGGCCCCCACGCTTGAATACAATATTCTAAATGAGGCCTAACTATTGTTTTGTACAGCGGTATTATTAGCTCTTTTTCCTTATACGTTATGTTTCGCCTAATTAATCCAAGGATTTGATTTCCCATTGAAGCTGCAATTCCGCACTGCTCTGAAACCTTCATATTAGCACTAATGGTTAACCCTAAGTCCTTTTCTTTTACAGTAGTACTTAGTACAGTACCCCCCCCCCCATTGTATATTCTACCTCTTCGTTCCCATGTCCTGTGTGGAGGCATTTACATTTCCCAAAATTGAACAGCATTTGCCACTTTTCAGACCATTTGATCAACCTGTCAAGATCATCTTATAAATGCTGTCTATCTCCATCACTTTTAATCCTTCTAAACACTTTTGTATCATCCGCAAATTTCAACACCTTGCTTATTATTTCATCATCCAAATCGTTGATATATATTAAGAATAATATAGGTCCTAATACTGATCACTGTGGTACCCCACTCAATACCGATTTCCAGTTTGAAGCCTCCCCATCAACTACTACACGTTGTCTTCTGTCAATCAGCCATTGTTCTATCCAGTTTATTATACCATTTCCTATGCCATGGGCCTTTAGTTTCAGCAGTAATCTTTGATGTGGTACTTTGTCGAAAGCTTTTTGAAAATCTAAGTAGACGATATCTACTGGTGATCCCTCATCTACCCACTTAGTGATGTCTTCAAAAAAACCTTGTTGAGATGGGTTTATCAAGTTTTGTTTAACAAGAAAATCCACCATGTGATCTTTAATTAGTCATTCTAATATTTTGCAAATCACTGATGTTAAACTCACTGGTCTATAGTTCTCTGACTTGTTTCTCGAACCATTTTTTAAATAACGGTATAATGTTTGCCTCTTTCCATTCTAAAGGAACCACTCCCTCTTCTAATGACAAATTGAAAACTCTTGCAAGCGGTACACTAATTTGTTCTACAATTTCCAATAGTAGTTTGGGCGGAATCCTATCCACTCCAGGTGATTTATTATCCTTCATAGCCCTTATTTTCTTAGCTACCATTTCCGGGGTTACAATTAATTGTCCTAAATAGTCTGAATCTGCCCCCTTGAACTTAGCCTCTGGTACTGGCAGTGAACTAATATATTATCTGGTAAACACTGAACTAAAGTACTCATTCAGGTCTTCTGCCATTAAGAATCCCTCTGATATTATATTTCCAGCACTATCTTCTAGAAGACCGACCTTATCTTGAACTTTCTGTTTGCTTCGAACATACGCATAAAAACTCTTGCTGTCATGTTTTATATTACTAGCTAATTGTTGTTCATAGCTTCTCTTTGAATTTCTAATTTCAGCTGTAGCTTGGTTAAGTGCTTCTTTATAACTGTTGTAGTCTTCATCATTTCCAGTATATCTATATGACTTCCACATCATTTGTTTATACTTAATTTTTCTAATGGCTTCTTTCGATAAGTGTTTCTTTTTGGACCGTTCCCCTTGTTTTTGAAGGGTACAAATTTATCGACTATGCACTTAATTTCACTCTTTAATATATTCCAGCATTCTGTTGCTGTCTTATTTTTTAGTGTGTTATTCCAGTCTATCTTTGCTAAATATTTCCTCATGTCCTTGTACCTTCCTTTGTGGAAATTTCTCCTATACTGCTTTTTACTATTCCTTTCTGATTTTACTTTGATGGTAAAATGTATCTGGTTGTGATCGCTACTCCCCAGTGGCTCACATATCTTGACATTGTCAACTAATTCATTCTGTGAGGACAAAACTATGTCTAACACATTCTCACCCCTGGTTGGTTTTAGCACATGTTGAGAAAGGAAAGTATCTTGAACTAAAACTAAAAACTTCTGGTCCTCACTCCCCATACTCTGAAGTGATTTCCATTGTATATGCCCGTGGTTAAAATCCCCCATAATAATACAGTCCCGTTTGCTTACTTCCCTTATAGCGTTTTGTATTTTTTCTTTCTTTTCTATGCTTATGTTTGGATAAACTAACCCAACTGTTAACGTTGAGTTTCCTGTAACTATGTTACACCAAACAGCTTCTTCGCAACCTGCTTCTCTTTCTAATTTTATTTCATAAGCCTGGATAGATTCTTTAATATATAAAATAACTCCACCTCCCTTTCTTCCTATTCTATCTTTTCTAAACATTACATATCCTGTCAGTCCCAATTCAGCATCTGATATATCGGTGGTGGTCCAGGATTCGGTTATACCTATTATACGAGGGTCAATATCTTCTACCATAATGTTTAGTTCATTTCTTTTGTTTACTATACTCCTTGCAACCGAATATACGCGTATTCGATAATGTAATTTCATTGTGGATCCGACAAGTAGCAAACGTTAAGTATCAGTGACACACTATTACTGACATATTCCATTTAGCCGTTGTTTGTCTCGAATGGTTTGGCATCTAATATATTTGGCTAGGAATATTTAATATTACAAAACATGTAGTGGATTCGTACTTAGGCTACTCAAAATACATTGTGGTGCAAATTGTGGCTACCACCAACACGATGTTTTTGTTTCTACTGCTATGTCGACACCTTATATTCTAATAATTACAGACTGAATCACCGTCACATAATGCCCCATGGGCCAAACTGTTCGTTCTCTCTAGGCGTAAGTCTAATTTTTATTGATATCGTGACACGCTGGACCAAAGCACACAATTTGGCACAAAACTTTTAAAAGTGAGCTGTCCGTATTTAGAGGCCCAATCCAAAGTCGCGTCTAGGTCAAATGTCGTGTAATTTTATAACTGATTTTTTACCATATATCGGCATGTAAATATTTGTAATGCTTTAAATGATTATGCCATGTTATAAAACACTATCCGTCCTATTGGAGAATGTACTAATTTGCATAAATTACAGCTACAAGTCAATACAGTATACCTGTATAATTTGAATATATACAACAAGTATGTAGGTTATGTCATAATAATACATATAACTGCAATAAAATGAACAGAATGTGCCTACATAATAAAAACTGGATACATGACGTTACTAGCCAGACCTTTAAGTGATTTCTTTTGTTGAATGTCTGAATGGCGTGGATTGTATGTTGAGATGCGGTAGATAAAATGCCAAACATTCCACATTTCTCAAGGTATTAAAACCATTTTCACATGTGTACGACATATGATACGACATCCATATTGTGTACAATCGTAATACCCATAAGATGTATAATAACTATTGTATAATGGTTTGTGTGTGATGGGCAAAGGATTAAACATGTATGTACTTCAATGCTATCACATATTTCCATATCTAAGGATGTAAGCCAACATTCAGGTGCAATAAGAACCTCGAATGAGGATACATGTGGTTATTAGTCAGAATTTTAAGTGATTTTCTGTTGAAAACCTGAATGCTGTGGGTTGCATTTTGAGATGTGGTAGATAAAATACCACAACATCCACAATTCTCAAAGTATGAAAATTATTTTGATATGTATGGAAAGCATGGCATGTACCCCATAGAATGTCCAAGTTTCGTTCTACTGGATTGTATAGTAAATATTCATTTGTAGTTTGTGTATGGGCCCCGATTAACAATTTCATAGAAAACGTGTTGTCGCGGATATGGGAATAATGTGAAAAAGAGTGATTTCTCACAGAAAACTGGGGGTACTGCAATGCTATCACCTATTTTTCATTTCTATGGATGTAGCCCTAGCCAAAAATCATTATGAGCATTCGTCCCTAAAAATGTACTGACAAACCCTCTGGCTTATGGCCTATATATTTGACGGGAAATGAAGAATTAACCATAAAGCATGATAATAGTAGTAGGTTGAAGTGGCAAACAATGTATGGTTATGTGTAACACGGATTTAGGTTAAATAACTATTTTGAACTTACGCTTTGCAAACAATAATTATTGTTTAATGAAACTGTTATCAAGTTTTTTAACAAGAGTTAACAAGATTGCCATCCAGAAAATTAACTCTAGATGGCAGGTGGACAAGGAAGCCTTTCGGCTTATCGAGAGTCCAATAATTTTTATCTACGTGTATCCCGCCCTTTTAAGGTATGTGTCAATTTTATTTTTAAACATATTCACGCTACTAGCGCCCACACAATCAGGAGAGAATCTGTTCCATTTATTTACAGTCCTTTGTGAGAATGAGAACTTTCTTATATCTAATCTACACTGCTCCTTTACTAATGTAACTTCATGTCCTCTGGTCCTTCTATCTTTCTTAACTGAGAAAAAATATTTCTATCAATATTTTCATAACCATTCAATATTTTAGACACTTCTATCTGATCTCCTCTCAAACTCCTATTCTCTAGTCTTGTTAAACCAATTTTTTTTAGGGGTATTTTGTGACCAAGATCCCTCAGTTTTGGTATCATTTAACTTCTATTGCGCCTAAATCCTTGGAAAACAAGCTCAGAGGCGCATCAAGACAAAAGGACTGGTCAATCTCAAAATCCATAAGCAGTATTCCAGTTATTATCAGGTGAGATTAGGCGCTAGGGAGCCATGGTAAATAAGCAAGGTTGTAAAGATAAGTTTTTAAATGACGACGGAATTTTGTCATATTTTAAACTGATCTAACACTAAGAGGGAGCATATTCCAAAGAGTTGGTTGCATCTAGTCTTTCGTGTATATTTATAACATTGGCTCTTACCAGAATGTTGTTTAAGTTTCTTTAGGCCAGCAGGCGGCATTCATCAAAGATGTGAGGTCACTGATCACAACAATGAAGGAGATGAGCACCCCTTCACTGACGCCAGTGGAGATCTGCTAGTTCTTGACACACGTGTGGTGGCAGAGGTAGTAGTTGTTGACTCCCTCAGCAAGGTGAAGAAACTTGGACAAGACCAGCGCAAAGAGTTCTCCAATAAACGTCTGGTGGACCGCACAAACACAGTCAACGAAACAATCCCAAAGAACAAACTGCGTATCTTCAGTCAGATCTTGTGAAAGTGAAATCACATGTCCAACAACATGTTTTGTCCTTGAAACGTGACCGCAACTTGTTTCTAACGTTGTACATTGCCTGCCAAATACGTGAGGCTGACTTCGATAATTTTTCCAATATGAGAATCATTCATTTCCCCCGTTACTGTCAGATTACGACAACATGAGACTCGGTACAACGTCTGACCTGCTGCAGTGCCTAGAGGACCTGGTGCCGCACAGTGACAGTGCCAGCTTGCGGGAAGCTCACAAGGTTTTCATTGACGATGCAGCTCTTGTGAATATCCTGAAGCCTGCCGTATCTGAAACGTTCAACGACTATGCAGCCATGTTCATGGAACACGTCAGGAAACAGTCTGTTGGCTCTGTTGGTCGTGTTGACGTCGTTATTGATGTATACCGACCCGACAGCCTCATGGCCACCGCACGGAGAAGAAGAGGAAAGGGAACAAGGAGACGGGTCCAGGGTCGTAAGAAGTTGCCTGCAAATTGGCCAGAATTCCTGCCAGAGAATGATAAACAAAACATAACTATTTCACCTGCTAAGTGAATGAGTGACTGTCGAAACATTTCCAGGCAAGGTGGTTATGACATATGGGGAGGAGGTGCTTTGCTCAGAAGCGACTAAAGTGGACTGTCAGTCACCGTGTACACATGAAGAGGCAGACACCAAGATGCTGCTGCATGCTGCGGATCGTGCCAAATAGGGAAGGCAGACGATTGTCATACGAACTGTTGACACTGACGTTGGCGTGCTAGCTGTCATATTTGCTCACAGACTTGGCTGTGAACTCTAGTGGTAGCGATCGGCACAGGGAATTCATTCAGATTTCAGTAGAATATCCCATTTTGAAAATAAATTCAGAGTATACCACAGGCGTGATAGTGATGATTGTAGTTGGAAATTATTAGATTGCATTAACTCGTTTAAGTGTATAAGCCCACACGCGTCTCTTTTGTTTTCCTTTACGGTATACACAAGTATGTACTGTTATACCTGCATATGGTATGCAACACACAAATGCATTGCTTATTGAAATCGAACAATTAACCATTAGGCATTGCATTTAGAACAAATATGAACAAATACAAGTTTTTCGTTTCATCAATATCAAGATGTTGCTGAACACTCTTCAAGATTATTTTTTATGCAAACGATTTCTAGTTGACATCTATAGTCATGGGGGCCATAAAAAAGGTAACGGATAGCAACAACAAGACAAACTGGAAAAGGACAAATCCTACAGAAGCCAGGTATTCTTCTCATCTACGTGAGGGGGGTTTCAAAGAGAGTACGCCGAATACTGAAAAACTACGGGGTAACAACAACCCTCAGACGCCTGTTAGTATAATCAAAGGACAAAGTGGAGACAGAAGAACAGGGCGAACTGGTGTTTCAAATACCATGCAAAAACTGTGGTGCTGAGTATATTGGGAGTGTGTTTAAATGTGTGTATGTGTTTATGTGTGTACGTGTGTATGTGTTTATGTGTGTATGTGTGTATGTGTGAATGTGTGTATGTTTGTATGTGTGTATGTGTGTATGTGTGTATGTGTGTATGTACGCAATGCTCTAGAAGACGTGGCGACTACCATTGGCGTCGTGAATTCATCGGTCAACCCTACCGGCCGCCCGGCATCCAACCCACCGTCGGGTCGCTGGTCCTGTCCGGGTCGCTATTATTCAAAAAAACAAGAAATTATTTTAGGGTTACAGCGAGACTACAGATTGCAAAGATAAATTTTTAAATGATGGCGGAATTGTGTAATGTTTTCAACTGATCTAACACTAAGACGGAGCGTATTCCAAAGAGTTGGTGCAGTAACAGAAAGTTCCAATGTTAGTTGTAATGTTGTAATGTGTCCTTAAGGGCAATATTGTGAAAAGGGGAATTACAATAGTCCAGTCTATTAGTAACCAGACCAGTTGCAATGGTTGTTGCAACAGAAAGAGGCAAATACCAACAAATACGTCGTAAGTCACAAATATGATAATAGCAGCATCAATAAATTTGAGAAATGTGTTGTCTGAATTTGAAGTTGTCATCAAAGATAACTCATATATTTCGTGTTGAAACTGCAGGTGTAACATACAGGATACTGGCTAAGGAGAGGTGTGGGAAATTGTTTTACCCTGCCGCTGTGTGCCAACATTTAGAAACTCTGTTTTATCAGCATTTAACTTTAATTTATTCTCAGTCATCCAATGGAAAATGTCATTAAGACAATTTCTAAGCTGATTCAAGGAGCAATTAATATCAGGAGTAGACAAATAAATATCAATATGTGTAACATCTGCATAAATGTGGTGATTCAAATTATTATTGTTAATAACTGAGCGCAATTGAGTTGATAAAGATTTAAATGTAAAGGTTCAAGGACAGAACCTTGGAGGACACCACATGAAACAGGCAGTGCTGATTAAAGACACTCCTCAAACTATACTCTTTTCTATCATTCAAATAAGACGAAAACCAACTCAAAGCTGTACCATAAAACGATTTAATAAATAAGCTAAATAAGCTGTTCTTCGTCCCACTTGCTGTCTTAGGTGTGGGTACCAGGCATGTACGCCCAACTTCAAAGACTTGGAACTTACTGTTAACCATCAGCTAACGGTGGTGTTTATTATTTGATTGTTTCGTATACAAATTGAACGCCGTCATTAAATTTATTCTAGTGTTAAGAACATTTATTTAAACTAACAATTACGAAGACACGATTAACAGACAAAGACGGCTTGACAGGGATAGCGCAATTACAAATGTTGTCTCTCTGCTTTTTTCTGGTAGAGACATCTCATGATCATAGCCGTACAGACATGTATGCATCAAATACACTTGGGCTGCACTTATATACATAATTTTAACCCCATGAACCCCGAAAGATGCCGCTCGGTACCCGACAATATCAACTAACTAATACATCATCCATAGCAGAACCTTATAACGAGTAGCATGTAGAACGATGTAAAATAGTTCCTCTGACGTTGACCAATCGTGAACGAACGATCGTAAACGTGGAAAATGTCGCACAGGCGCGTCCTGGAACCAAGTGTTCTCCTACATTTAATGAACGAGCGCCGCGAAGAATCACCGCTGTTCCAAAGCCTATCAGGCTTCCTTCCATCAGAGCAATTGCTTCGTTCAGTCGTGTGCTAGTTGGCAGAATGGACTGAGCCGCGCATCTAGAAGTGATACGCTTCTGGCGTGACTCATGTGGGTGCGCGATAAAGCACACAACAGGTTGCTCAATTACCCCGTGTGGTACCTTACTTCCCTGGCAGTGCCAAATTCTAAATGTAAAAATGCGTATGTGCGTTGGTTCGTCCTATTGTTTTAATCGTGCGAGCCTACTTGCATGCATGCTTACGTTGGTGTGCATGCATGCATGTGTACGTGGGTGCGTGTGCATGTGTGTGAGTTTGTGTGTTTGTGTGTGTGTGCATGTGTGTGTGTGTGTGTGTGTGTGTGTGTGTGCGTGTGTGCGTGTGTGTGTGTGTGTGTGAGTGTGTGTGTGTGTTTGTTTGTTTGTGCGTGTGCGTGTGTGCGCTTGTGTGCGTGTCCGCGTGTGCGCGTGTGCGCATGTGCGCGTGTGTGCGTATGTGCGTGTGCGTGTGGGTGTCCGTGTGCGGGCGTGTGTGTGTGTGGTGTGTGTGTCTGGTTGGGTGCATGCGTGTATGTACATTGGTATCCTAATAGAATTCCATACACGAATACCTTTCACCTAATACTAATAATATGCAATGTGGCTGTACCCATCCAAAGTTGAATAGGGGTTCGACTGAACAGATCTGTCTAGAAATGGAGTGCAAAGTGCGTAGATTTGTCGTTAATATAAGTCCTATATGAGAAGTACGTATGCTCTTGGCTTACCATAAACAGTGGAACAATCTTTGACAGGCTGTTGACCATTCTGCCCCTCTCGCGGTGTCAGCGTCATAGCGTAGACCATTCACCGTTACCTTCTATGATTTGCCGTCACGTATTTCCGGTAATTGCTAACGCTTAATCATTTAAAGGGATTGTTGATACAACCAACACGGATAAACACAGTCACAATAAATAAACTCCCTCTTGTGCCTGCTAAGCTACACGTAATTGGTAAATCGTCGTGTGACGTTTGCAGGATGTGGCTTGCTACCGCGGCGTCACCCGGGAGCTGAGAGAAGAGGTTGTACAGATAAACAGTACTTTCTATTGCCGAATGTTAAAAAAACAATGACGACTATTTAATAATATTGCCAAGTAGTATTCACTTTATAAAATACATACATGCACACATCCACCCATCCATCCATCCATCATCCATCCATCCATCCATCCATCCACATATACATACGCACATACGCACATACAAAATACGCACAACAAACACATAATATTATACATACATACATAAATACATGCATGCATGCATGCATGCACGCATGCACGCACGCACGCACGCACGCGCGCACGCGCGCACACACGCACACACGCACATGAGAGAACGCGAGTTCGAATCCTGTGCGGCGGTATCGAACCTTGGGCCAGTTCGTTTACTCTACATTACTTCAGGGGTCAATACACAGATGGTTTTCCCATTGGCGACCATGTTAACGTTTTGTCTGATTATAAGAAAACGGGACCTGCAAAATGTCTTAAACTTCTCACCTTCTGTTATCATTATCTCATAGACATGCTGATAGATATTAGCAAGAATGGTATACTTCCAGCTCTCGTAAAATGCCTGTATGTGTGACACCCGTCAATATTTACAAATGCCGGCAAGCATTACTACGCAAACAGGTCACACAGGCAAATTGCTGCCAAATATCCTTCCGCTAATTCAAATCATCTAAAAATCCAACATTTTACAGTCAACAACTTCTACAATCACACATGAAAATCTGCCTACTCAAATGCACTTATGTCACAGCATGTGAAATAAAATAAAAAAATCATTTCTAAACAATACACTGCATTTTTCTTCTGTAACCAAACAGGAAGTCTAATTAGACCATGACCCCTTCAGTTTACTCAGCTGTATGAATAAGTACCTGGTCGTAGACAGTGGTGGATATTTATGTACGAATAGTCTTCGCACATGAATTGCTTCCCAGAGAAGTCGATATGGTGTTCTAGTGAACAGGTCTTCCAGGGAGTAAAGTAAAAAGCGCTTTGAGCAGTCCTGAGGACTGGTTACTGCGCTATATAAGAACTAACTTTTTTACTTTACTTTTATATACATACATACGTACATACGTACATGCACGCATGTACGCACTTACTCATGTACTTACGTGCATGCGTGCATGCGTGCATGCGTGCATGCGTGCATGCGTACATGCGTACATGCATACATGCATACATACATGTGTAATTACGTACGTGCAAACGTATAGAAGAAGGATGTTGCAAGTGGATGTTTTTATGATCCTGAAGGGGTTAGAATGGAACAGATGCAGTGTTAGGAGCAGATGCAATGTTTTGGTGAGCCTCAATGGGACAGTTTCATGTTTTGGTGAGCCTGAAAGGAGGGCACAGTTGAAAGATGTTTTTGTGAGCCTGTATATATATATATATATATACATATATATATATATATATATACTGTATGTATGCATGAATGTATGTATGTATGTATATATGTATGTATGTATGTAAGTAAGTAAGTATGTATGTATGTATGTATGTTATGCATGTATGTATGTATGTATGTATGTATGTATGTATGTTTGTTTGTATGTATGTATGTATGTATGTACGTATGTGTGTATGCGTGTATGCGTGTGTGGGTGTATGGATGTATGCTGGTATACGTGTATGGGCGTATGCGTGTATGCGGTTATGCGCGTATGCGTATATGTTTGTTAGTGTGTATGTGCGTAGACACAATCGCTTAGTACGTCTAGTGCGTGGATAATGTGACCGTCTGCAGGGAGAATAACTGAATCCTCAAATCACCACCACAATCATTTTGGGGATTAGTTCTACGAAAGATGGACCTACACAAATGTCAGCACACAATAGCAGCATATGTATGTATGTATGTATGTATGTATGTATGTATGTATGTATGTATGTATGTATGTATGTATGTATGTATGTATGTATATTTGTATGTATGTATGTATGTATGTATGTATGTATGTATGTATGTATGTATATATGTTGTAATTATGTTATGTAAGTATAATATACATAATTATATATAAATACGGATTCGTTATACGGTGTGTATATATATATATATATATATATATACACACACACCGTATAACGAATCCGTTTTCCCATAACAATAAACAACATAATGTTGACTTTTTAGAATGTTCCATCCATGCATATACACATTCTATATTCAAATAATATTAACCAGTGGCAAATTTCTTTTGATTTAATTGGCAAATTTACATAAATGCACAATCGATAGTTGCAGTCATGAATGAGAGAAATTGCATTTTTCATCATCGTCACATAATTAGTATTACTGTGCTAAGGTGGTCTCAACTAGAGAGCTTTTACGCCTATATGTGCTTCACTGATTTTACGCGGTGTTTGTAAAGTAAAAGTAAAGGTAATTTTTATATGGCGCAGTAGCCAGTCCTCAGGACTGATCAAAACGCTTTACACTTTACTCCCTGGCACACCTGTTCAATCGAACACCATATCGATTTCTCTGGGAAGCAATTCATGCGCGAAGACTATTCGTACACAAATATCCACCACTGTCTATAGCCAGGTACTCATCCATACAGCTGAGTGAACTGAAGCAACGTAAAGTAAACAAACTTGCTCAAGGTTCGACACCGCCGCATAGGATTCGAACCCGGGTTCTCTCAGGCGAGAATCCGAAGCCCTAGGCGCTGAGCTATACTGGTCTCTACGATGTGGCGATGATTGCTTCCTATCGAATAAATTGCTGCTAAAGTGGTATTGATCGTAACCGCTCATGGCAAAGTTAATTTAACAACTGAATTATTTAATACAGTAGTATAGAAAGCTGTGTCTGTTCTTTCGATGTGATGTGCTTGCTGTAGCATAGGTTACGATGAGTTCTACATATAGCTAATAGGTTGGAACAGTGAAGAGTGCAGCTACCTTGTAATTAATATGATGTAAAGTGTGAATACATGTCTAGACGTTGGGTTCCAGGTAGTTCGCTTCAAGCAGAGTGTAAAAGCACGACGAAAAATGCATGTGTATAATTATGTACAAACGGTTTTGCTAGCGTCTAGCAGCCACGCAGTATTAATAGTTAGTAGCCCTGCATTACTAGCGTAATGTTGTGATACATTAGTAGCACAGAGTCGTCAATCATTGTGAGCATATTGTAGCCCATACACTGCTAGCACACTCTAACCAAGCACTGGTGGCATACTGTAACCACGCACTGCTAACATACTGTAGCCACGTAGGCTAGCATAGTGTAGCTACGCACTGCTAACTTACTGTAGCCACGTACTGCTAACATACTGTAGCCACGCACTGCTAACATACTGTAGCCACGCACTACTAACTTGCTGCAGCCACGCATTGCTAACATATACTGTAGCCACTCACTGCTAACATACTGTAGTGATGCAATGCTAGCCAACTGTAGCCATACGCTGTTAGCATATTGTAACCATGCACTGCTAGCATTACGTAGTCATGCACTGCTAGCACATTGTAATCATGCACTACTAGCATAGTGTAACCATGCACTGCTAGTATTATGAAGCCATGCATTGCCAGGAGGATAACTCATAAGTGGCACGGATGATGAATATGTCCACGTCATTGCACGATTGGTATTCATATTTCACACGCTGTATTCAGGCGAGACAGACCTGTTGTGCATAATAATGATGGCGGCCAATAAACCATCTGCTGCAATGTTTGGTCGCTCTGGTCAATGCACGAATGCGATGACCGATAAACCACAGCAATATCATTTTGTCTAGCACGGGAACAAGTTGAATTAAATGGTCTAAATGATAACGTTCCAAATCACGTAAGATAATAGTATTATGGCGTTTGAATTTCCAGCAGAGATGTGATCGGAATATTTCCCGAAATAAGTGTGCTTATAGTGTGAACAAATTGCTTTTCTCAGTTGTTTATGTGAACAACATTGTGAGCTTCAAATGTTTGTGTCATTAGTAAATGGTGTGGACAATATGCCCGTAATCAACTAATCCCGCCGCTCTCCGGATACCATGTGCAATATTGTAAGTTTCACAACATTTTGTAGACGAAACAACATTAATGTATCTGTTATATTTATTATTCGGTGCCACTTTACGCGTATCTGACGAAACGCGTTTTTTTGTCACGGAAGATGTCTTTGTTTCGACAGCAGTACATTTCAGTTGTCCCTTGTCGCGTTTTTCTTGTCGTCGTTTGTTTTCTGCGTCTGCTACTCAGCAGTACACATGTTTCCTTTGCCGTGAGTGATACTCATCCAGCATTGTTACGTGGTACATTCATCTCAACGGCATCGATCGACGGGATGTCGTTTGGGCACGTGACTGGGGAACGACATTAACACAGACAACGCGTTCTTAAGACGACACTCGGGACGGTGTGTCGATGAGTTATTTATTTGTGAGACAGCTATAGCTAAGTGTCTACGTTGCTTACACTAGAGGCGCACGTACAGATGGCTTCATTTCGGTTGTGCATGTTGCAAGACCCCTGCTGCGTAAACCAGTCGACACATTAAACACGCTTCTTCTTGTACCAACCCTACATCATAGAAGCACTCAGTAACATACTAACGAGCGCCTTTGAAAACAGCAACTCTCTCACAGTCTATTTATTGTTTCCATTGTTAAACTGTTAAACTAATTGCCGTGTTAAACTAATTCTACAAGAACAAGAACAAAACAAGAGCGTTAACAAAAATGTTAAGTGTGCATACATATTCATGTATACAAATGCCATGTAATGTCTTTATAAAACTCACTAAACCATATGAATGAGTATCTGGCCATAAACAGTGGTGGATAATTGTGACCCAATAGTCTTCGTGCATTAACTGTAGTGTGGATTAACGCTTCCCAGGGAAGTCGATATGGTGTTCGATTGATCATGTTTGCCAGGGAGTAAAATGTAAAATTTTTGAGCAATCCAAATGAATGGATACCGAATTATACAAGAATTTACGTTTACTTATCTTTGATTGGTTTATAGAAAAACAGACCTTATGACAATTGTCATGGGGAAAAATCAGACAAACTAACGCAAGTGTCTTTCGTGTTTTATGTGTCTACATACCAAACTTGAGGGTGGATTAGGTACATCTAAATGACTTCAAATAAGCTTAGTTGTCAATATATATATTGCTTTACCAAGTCCATATATCAATCATAATAAATTGTGCTGGTGGTATGTAGGTAAGCATTTGAGAGTTAACAATGTCCACGCACGAAATCCCATATGGTCCTCTCGGATAAAGTCGATAGGAACTACCAGGCAACGAGCCCTGGATTATTCATATACAAGACGTACTGCCTCACATGTGTATATTCCACGCACGTCGATTATGCTCCGAAGTGTCAGGCGTGACTTACTTACACGTGTTCGTTGACATATACTACATTGACTTAGATGCACTTGACGTGATTGTTATTGTACCAGGTTTTGAAGGTCTCTTCGTTGAAACGATTCAAACTACATTTATTCCAGTAGTTCTAATAAAAATCAGACGTTCACGTGCATACGAACATTTGCACACACGCGCAAGTAGGCACATGTACTTCTCACATAAAACATTATATGTTCTTCTTCAATCTTATGTTAACGTACTTGTAAACAGCTTTTGTGCTGTTGTGCAATATTCCACTCCTCACACCCAACTGTTGTATTACGTGAGTATAAAAAAGAATAACAACGACGGCGTAATTGGTAATCACAACTCGCAATTTACAAGTCTGTAATAATAATTATTACAGTTACGTACACGGTTCTCACGATACATTGATACAATGTTACTTTCGTTGTCGTTCGTGTGCCCTTTGAAACAACTGAATTACATTTGCGAACGCCTACTTGGCAAGTGGTCTTTGTGTGTGTGTGTGGGGGGGGGGGCGCTGTCTAAATTATTAATTAACACGGCTGCGTGAGAATAAACAACGTGATTATTGGCGTCTCTAGCGGACAGTTTTAATAAATTATCAGGCTATGAGTGTTTACACAACAATCGCATAACCGGTACATAACGTAATCGCCCTACTTCAAAACTATTGTATAACGTGTCGTGTCAACAAAGACTGCACGTCGCCTATTTTTTCTAACAAAATAATAAACTACCTCATTGTGCTGCCATTGAAGCTCATCGTATCATGGACGATACGAACAATGACAATGCTGAACTTCAAAAATACTGACACAAGTTCACACAAAATGCTATCGACGTACACATCTGTACAAACTATCGCGTTTAACTTAAGCCACGCCACAAGGAAACACGACAAAAAATCCTACACGGTGTTCACAGATAATTATGATGGTCGTTGCTTCCGCTGCAGCCGTCTGCAGTATACATCCTCGCAAACTTCCGGAAGGTAGTACAATATAGCACCATCACCGGCCGGAACACGTTCATCATGCCCTCCATAGTCGTGTAATCATTCATATGAGTGATTCAGACGAACTGCAATCTGCAGGTTGCCTTTGGTAGCGCAGAGAAGGGAGACTCGTCACAGAGACACATATCACGGGGTGAGCAGCTGTCAAACCAATACACAATGACTATTGACTTCGTCTGACGACGATGAAAGACGCACTGCTACAACTGTAATGAAATTATACACGAAGGTGGTTTCTACAAACACAATGTAGAATAAATGATAACAATTATGTCTACACTGGCAACATCCCCAAAGAGCGTTGTCAAAAGTTATCAAAAGGTAAATTCGATCTAGTGAATGGTGAGTTTCTTCCGCTCCCTGTTTTCTTTCTTATCAATAATTAGAAACCATATCTTGATCGGTGTGTAACGTAACGGTTTGTACTGGGAATACTGTGCTGTAATAAACTATCATTTGATTAACATTACCTTATTAAAAGATGATATGTAGTACGGTTTTTTTAATAAAAGAAATGTTAATTAAAGGATAATTTATTTACGTCGATTTTTACTTTGCTGTTTCCGTCTCATCTTTACACACAAACTACTACCATTCACGCATACATGTTTCCCGGACATTTTACCAAAAAGGACACCGACGCGGTTTCTGCTGCAAATTACTATTGATCTACGCGTGACCAGAGATGCTTGGCTTTATATAAAGGCTAGACGGATTAAAAAGTCGCATGTGGAAGTCACATCTACAGCCATCGAGAGTCCTAACTGTAAGCTAAACCATCTCCACTCGTGTATATCAACGTCATTGCATATTACGAAGGCACAGACGTCGCACGCACGCACGCACGCACGCACGAACGAACGAACGCACACATGCACGCACGCACGCACCTACACATAAGTATATTCACACACATTCACGCCACTTACACACTCACGCCACGTACACAGTCACACCCACCCACCAACCCACCATCCCCCCACCCTCCCACTCTCCCTCCCATCCACACCCACACGCACGCACGCACGCACGCACGTACCCACGCACCCACGCACGCACACAAACACAAACAGTGGTGCTATGTTCTTTCGATAGTATGCCGCAAACCAAGACACATGACTTGGTCTTCACTGCGCCGTCTTGTCAACGAGACACAATGCTTCGGCAGTGGTGACGATGGTTGTGTCTTCCGGTTTGTTTGGTATAACTGAGCCGCGAAACTACACCTGATGCTGCTGCTGCTCTCTTTCTCGTTCTCTCTCATTCTCTCTCTCTCTCTCTCTCTCTCTCTCTCTCTCTCTCTCCCTCTCTCTCTCTCTCTCTCCCTCTCTCTCTCCCTCTCTCTCCCTCTCTCTCTCCCTCGCTCTCCCTCGCTCTCCCTGTTTCTCTCTCTCTCTCTCTCTCTCTCTCTCTCTACCTCTCTCTCTCTCTCTCTCTCTCTCTCTCTCTCTCTCTCTCTCTCTCTCTCTCTCTCTCTCTCTCTCTCTCTCTCTCTCTCTCTCTCTCTCTCTCTCTCTCTCTCTCTCCTCTCTCTCTCTCTTTATGTGTGCGTGTGCGTGTGCGTGTGCGTGTGCGTGTGTGTATGGAGACAGAGAGTCAATCAGTCAGTCAATCACACCGACAAAGACACATACAGACAGACAGACTAACAGACAGACAGACTAACAGACAGACAGACAGACAGGCAGGCAGGCAGGCAGGCAGGCAGGCAGGCAGGCAGGCAGGCAGGCAGGCAGGCAGGCAGGCAGGCAGGCAGGCAGGCAGGCAGGCAGGCAGGCAGGCAGGCAGGCAGGCAGGCAGGCAGGCAGGCAGGCAGGCAGGCAGGCAGACAGGCAGGCAGACAGGCAGGCAGACATACATACATACATACATACATACATACATACATACATACATACATACATACATACAGACAGACAGACAGACAGACAGACAGACAGACAGACATGCAGACATGCAGACAGACATACAACAAATAAACAAAGACTGACAGAAACAATGAGAGAAACGAAACGGACACCTCGTGACTTATTTTGTACCGCGCGATGCAGCATCACAAAAAAACGTTTACATAAATAATTAGTTAATTGACAGAAAGAAAGTAAAAACAAGACAAGTCTGAACGTGACTACTCAATGCCTTCTACTAGTCCAACGGCCGTGAATAATTAGACCTGCCCCTTTGACCGGACCGTCAAGTAGTTGCTGTGCCTCATGTGTGTGTGTTTCTTCTTAGTGTTCATATGGTTATGTTTTCGCTCAGACAATTACACAAGTTATTGTTTTTGTTTATAGTGTGCATGATAAGATAATAATTGAAATATTTAACTTAAGTGTAATACTGGAAATGAATCATCTTAGAAGGAAGGTCTTGAACGGACCTAGTAGACGCCTACTTCCGAGAAAGTACTGTAGCCTAGCTTTTAGAATATAATTTTATGTGTCTTTCTCCCTGCCCACGTGACTCACTGCCGCCAAATTAACTTATTCATGACAGCAACAGTCAATATAGTTTCACTGGGATATCAACAGTTTTCTAAAAAATTTCTAGCGACTAGCGTCTGCCCGCTGATCCATCTCCTTCCCGCATTTCTCCAAAAGAGGTTGGCTTTGATAGTCTGTGTTCCATCCTGCAGACGTGCCCAGCTTGGCGTATTCCATTCAGCAATAACGTCGAATACTGATAAGTTGACTAAGACCTGCCATGAACCGCGCTGCAACGGCCCAGTTCGTGTTTCTAGACCAGCCTGTATCTGGACGGCCTGGTAGTGTTTCCGACTAAACACATTTGTATCTTAATTAACTTGATTAATAACGACAAAGGCGACCTGATATTTCTGCTTGCATTGCGAATATGTTATTTTGTTAGGCATTATTCAATTATTACGCAATCGAGGCAATAGTTGAGTTGGTCTTTGTCCCAGTTATCATCGTATCAATCAGTTCTCATAGTTCATCCAAGATAATAGCCACGAGTATCCGGGGCGATCAGTCTTGACTGTGGCTAGCAGCAGTTGATCTAGTATCGAGTTTCATATAATCTTTCTTCGATTTGTTTGCTCGTAAATGCACAACCAGGGCATGTTATGCACAAAGCCAGACCAGCTTGCCTTGAATCCTTGCACTACGTATTTGCTCTATCAGCGCTTTGTAATGTTTATAAAGAATCTTCTTTTCGGGAGAGGTTTGTCAATTTTCATTGGCAGCAATGTTCAGAAAGAGCAATTATTTTGAAGTAAGTCATAAAAACATATTTTATGAAAACTGCATTTCTGTGGCACAACAAACTGCTTATAGACCTATCAGCGAAGTGTAGTTTACTTACTGAATCCATAATCCGCCTGGGTCGTAGGGTCGTAGGATCGTTGCATCGATGAATGTTGCACGAATCGACTCCAGGTTTTGCGGTTGTGTGATATTGCCTGGGTTTCAACGAAGGTCTTGCCAGTCCATTCTTCAATGTTGTATGTCCACCTCTTTATATGTCTTCCATGTCGTCTTTTCCCGGCCCCTGTTCCTTGAAGTATTGTTTTTGTGAGCTCGCTTGATCGTGTTACATGCCCATGACATCTCAGCTTCCTCTTTTTCACTGTGGTCAGGAGATATTCGTAGTGACCCACGTGCTGATTTTTCTTATTTCTGCCGAGGATTCTTCATTAGCATTTTATTTCCATTGCTACGATTTTTCTTCGCAGTTCCGCTTTGAGGGTCCATGATTCGCATGCATATAGAAAGATGGACAGGATTACCGCATGTAATAGTTTCAGTGTGGTGTTCTTGTCTCTCCAAACAGGTTTCAGTTTCGCCAATGCTGCTGATGTTTCTGTAGACCTTGCAATGTTTTCAACCCTGAAACTCTCGTAACTGATGATGGTTACGAGATGTTTTGACTGCTTTACTGTTTCCAGTTCTTGTCCATTAGCTGCTATTCGGGGCCTCATTGTATTGTTGCTGTTTGTTATTGGATTGCTTTTTTCTGCGCTAATTTACATTCCAAATCTTGCTGATGTTTCGTCCAGTCGGTTCACCCGGTTAACAAGTTCCTCTTCACCTCCAGCGAACCCGTTGATGTCATCAGCGAACCGAATATAATTGACTGTGCCACTTTGGCATTCCATATCCTGTCGACGATGTTACTGTTAGGGCGTAAACGTGTACCACCGTCATGTTGAAAGGTGTTGCTCTAAGGCGGATGGTTATGAACCTGTTGAACGTTTGGCTGCACCATTGTACTGACTTATTTATGTTTGTGTTGACAAGGAATCATGCGCCCTTGATATGTTTGCCATTTTCTCCACTGTTGTAGAATGTATGTTATTCATCTGTTCGTACTTCTCCAAAGCTCTTCCACCTGACCTCACAAAGTCCAAGGAGGTGCTATGTATATATTTCCATCTCGGCGACCAGTTCACTTAATAATTACTAAATCGTACATTGGTTTAATCAAAATCAGCTGATTACAGCCTTAATTTGTTGTCAACCGGGAATTGTTTATCATTTTTACCAATTTGTTTACACATTGTTTATGTTTGTTTGTTTGTAAGTATGGTATATACAATTCAAAAAAGTATGTCTGAGCGGGCACAAGTGATGATTAAAGCACCGATACTGTGTTTGAATCTAACTTCCTAGTATGTTTATGTGTGTACTTACGTGGCATCATATGATGCATCTGTCAGTGACCAGCTTGAGATAAATATACTCGAACAAAATAGCAAGATTTGACAACCTGTTCTTACAAATTAGCAACAGACCAAACATAAACATGTCAGTACAGTCAAATCTGGGCTGTATTTGGTGTACGACATAATTACTAATCAGTTCAGCGTAATCATTTACGATACGTAATTTCGATCGGAACAGTTGTTGAGTTAGGCAGCTAATATCGTGTTGCATTTGTTGAATCAATTTAACAGAGTAACCTTTGGCCATAACATATTGATTATGTTAAGAGGTTTATTCGTATTTTTCCTACAACATTAATTTTATTTAACGTGTGTTATATAATTGTTTACAATGCGTATTATGTTAGCATTTCTTTTATGTAAAATACTACTATGAAACCGGAACAATTTTGATTGATCGGGCGCCATATAAATACTTTTATTAAGTTTGTGATTATGTTTATGTTAATGTTGGTATTTATGTTTATGTTTATGGTTATGGTAATTGTAATAAAAATGATAATGATGATGGTGTTGATGATTATACTTGTGTTTGTGATTATGAAGATTATGATTGTGTTTGTGGTTGTGATTATGATGATTATGGTTATAATCGTGATTGTGTTTCTGGTTATGATGATTATGATAATGATGATGATGATTATTATTATTATTCACTCCGACGAAAAATGGATTGGAAATTATATGGAAGCGTAAGTCAAACATTTGGGTTTTATTTTGGCCATACTGAAAAAGCTACAATATTTCGTGAATTGGTATTCTCGAATGACAAATGTTTTAGATTGTGAAAAGTGGCATATTTAATAGGAACATAAATGGAACGTGCGATCTGTTTCTTCATGACTTGTCATGCCTTTTCTCCCTTGACGCTGTCTCGGATGTTTAGTCATGCCCTTTCACGCCTTCTTCATTTCCATTTTTGTCTTCCTCTTCTACTTCTGAAGTGGCAACATACTCTGCAACGCGGACTGGAAATTGGGCAATTAAGTGATGTCCTGTGTAGAATCGATAGATTCAGGAGCCATAGACCGTTAATTTGTATGTTATCTTGTAATATGCTTTGATATTTATTATGACATTTATTATGCATGACCATAACTCGTGATGTGACGTTCGGTCGATTAAACTGTGGCAATACGGGCGAACAAATGCATGCGTTACTCTAAGCAAATTAATGATCACGCTGATGATCCTCTAAGGAAGAGTTCGTTGGCAACTAATTGTATGATAAACACATTAGTTGGCAGGAATATCTTAACGTGGAATTCGTTCCGTGCTCTTCATTGGGGAACACAATCCGTGATATGTATCGTGAACGACTCTGTGTTCCTGGTAATTGAGTGCAAATATCCAGAACCATTTGTATATGGAACAGATTAACGTAATTGACAAAACCACTATTTTTTAATCACGCAATTTTCGAATTTATGTATTAAGGACAGCAGTGATGAAGTTGAATAAGTATGAGCTTTCCCAGTGTAACATGTGCTTGGTAGTCCGAAACATACAGCTGGACCCTGACACAGCTGCATATTTCTTTCATGCAGAATATTGGAAATCGTGTCTTTACTCTTCATAAATTTCTAAATTTCGAGGTGGCAATTGCTAGTCAGAAATAGCACTTTCTTGCCTATACAATAATATGTCTATCTAATTCGTGGTTCCATCAAGTGTGTTCATTCACTTATTCATTTATGTCCACGTTACATGCTTAGCAACATGTTCGACATGCCAGTAATACAGCTAGGCTGCTTACTGCCCACCGGTCTCGATGGTATCTTATTTCAGTAAGAGCGTTGAGTGGAATATTTCGTTAACGACGACTGTTCTCGTACCGTATCGTGGCGATGCCATAGATTGCGTTATCGGTTATTAATATAACTTCACTCACATCTGAAGCGACTTCATCAATTTGTTTGTTTTCGCATATCTTGTTTCAAACTAATTTCGATTAAACAAGTGTGATCGAATCTACGTAATATCGACGGAAACATGCAAGCCCCATGCACAAAAAAGTGTCATTTAGTTTTAATGAAATCGGCGGACAAACTATTAAATGAATTTTTACCCAAAAAAGGCAAAGACGGTAAGCTCTAACTCTAACCCACCTATACTATTACATAAGAATATTCACATTTATGGAAACCATGCGTCAAAGTAAAGTGTGTGTGTGTGTGTGTGTGTGTGTGTGTGTGTGTGTGTGTGTGTGTGTGTGTGTGTGTGTGTGTGTGTGTGTGTGTGCGTGTGTGTGTGTGTGTGTGTGTCTCTCTCTCTCTATATATATATATGCATTATGTCATTAAGCCGACTGAACGTATTACTAAAATCAATCTCTCGCAACAGACATCAAAGAATCTGTTTTAAGATATACTGTCTTTGTTGTGTCTAAATCGTTATGTAGGGCCTAATTCACACAACAATAATACAGCTTTCGAAAATGTACATAACTCCATTGAAAATAATTGTATAATTATAATATATATATATATATATATTTAAAGTAATATGTTTTGTTAAATTAACAGTTACTAATGTACTTAAATTAGTATTTATTTATTTAAATAATTATTTATACTCTTTATTTTTAGTTTATTTTTACTAATTGTGTTTTTACTATTGCTTCCCAGACAAGTTGAGGTGGTATTCTAATGAACAGGTCTGCCAGGGGGTGCGGTGTAAAGCGTTTTGGGCAGTCGTAATGACCGAATACTGCACTATGTATGAATATATCTTTACCTTTGCTATATTGTGTTATATTTATTTAAACTAATAAATACGCAGTTTAGCAATTACATACCATATTTTAAAATGTATCATCACCTTGTGAAGCGCCAGTGTTTGACCTGCCGCTATAGGGACATAATATATTGTCAATATGTTTGATCGCCTATATAATATTTTACTTTCTAATTAACCAAGTTTTGTTTTCAGATCGCGGGACCACTTCCGGTTGTCGTACGAAGGGCGTCTCGTCCGATATTTGACGAAACGCTACAAGCGGGCGGGGAATTTTGCTCGGCCGCTACTCAATTCGTCTGATGTCATGAAAGTCCAGTTCTCGCTGGCTCTCATACAGATTCTCGACTTCGACGAGACCAATCAAGTGTTGACGACAAACGTGTGGAAGAGATACGTACGTGATAACTTCTTACTCATTCTCCGTATGCACGTTGCGTGTCCGCGCTTTATGATATATATAATTATTAATATGCACACTTTCTAGCTTTGCAGCAGCATCTCTTCCGAGCCGATGGGGTTCTCTCGCCTTATTCCTTGTCATTCGCTTCCTTCAGTCAAAGTTAGTAGAGTTATTTATTTTCGTGTTTACGTTATCTACAGGATCTCTCACCTCCGTCAGATATTTGAGCTTATTGGCGTAGATTGATTGGACTAAGCGTACAAAGTAGTTAGTTCAACCTGTCTTGCTCTAAAATTTTGTTAAGACGTCTCTGTCTGGAGACCGAACTTTCACACTGAAATGGTCTGTCCGGGACAACTTGCAGCAAAACAAGTGGTTATTGCCGTACATCCTATGACTATTCTGTGTTACGGTGTCCGAAGCAGATCCTATAGTTTATATACAGTCAAAACAAATATCCTTCCAGGTGCGTTGATAGACGTCGGTTTTCATCTCCAGTTATTGGGGAAGGAAGGTTATCTCCATGCAGTCGCACAATGCGACCTCACTATATCGTGCCGCACTGCAGAGAGAATAACTCTCAAACCATTCATCATGTTTACGTGCCTTGAGTGAAATGGATGCTCAGGCGTTGAAGGAGTAGTATTCATCAGGGGATGTCAGTCTACACGTTCACCGATTATGTCAGGTCTGGTATTCGCCAAATCTGTTGACTGCTGGACCTACATATATTGTTGTACGTGTCTCTATTGTATAACGCATACTATAACGTTGTGATCATAAACATTAACATGAAAGGCTTTAAAGACGGTCAAAATATGATAACTGATTTTGTGGAAATAGCAAATACATTTAATCATATCTTCACACAAATCGGCACAGATCAAGCAAATAGTAGTTTAACTGATAGTGACAAAAATCATACATATTATCTACATAAACGTCCCCACAACACATTCAAACTTCAATCAGTCAACGAAGACATAATAAGTAAGTTTTTAATCTGCTTCCTAATACTGGAACAAGTTGACGTAATGATGGCATATCATTTAAACACTTAAAATACATTAAAAGTGAATTAATAAAACCCCTTACCCTAATAATCACCCAAACACTAAACACAGGAATATTTCCCGATGAAGTTATACCAATATTTAAAACGGTGACGAAACCAATGTTACCAATTATAAATCAATATCCCTACTACCATTTATCTGAAAAAATTCTAGTAAAACTTATATATAATCAAATATATAACTACTTTGAGCAGCATGAACTTTTTTCACATCAATATGGTTTCAGATCGCAACACACAACTGAGCTCGCAGTGCTAGAAATAGTGGACAGGATAATAACGGCATTAGATAATCTTGAAACACCACGTAATATATTTCTAGATTTGTCAAAGGCTTTTGATACTATACCTCATAAAATTCTCCTAAGCAAAGTAAGCACTATGGAATTAGAGACAAAGCATTACATTTATTAACAAGTTATCTACATAATCGAAAACAATACGTAGACATTAATTATGCAAACTCTGACATACTCAATATAGCTACAGGTGTGCCACAAGCCTAAATTTTTGATCCACTATTTTGTTATATATATACTAATGATTGACCAAAAGCTAGTAAAATATTCAATTGCGTAATGTATACAGATGATACAATACTGTCAACAACACTTCGGGTTGTTTAGTTATCCGATCCTAACAAAAGTTAGGATGACACCATTAACAAAGAACTAAGTAATATAAATTAATGGCTCAGAGTCAACAAACTGTCTCTTAATATAAGTAAATCCAAATACATTCTGCATAGAAAAGTCAACAAGAAATTTAATCCGGTACTAATCATAATTAATGACATACCGATTGAAAAAGGAGAACACTTTAATTTTCTAGGCCTAACTCTACATCAAAGTCTAAAATGGAAATATCATACCAACAACATTGCCAACAAATATTCCAAAACAACTGGAATACTAACAAATTAAAACATTTCTTACCAACATGCATCAAATTAACACTACACAACTCACTAATCCTTCCACACTTACAATAGTGTATACTAGCATGGGGCTATCAATGTGACCGAATAATTACAAGAGAGCTCTTCGATTAATACATTTTAAGTAAAGACAATGCACATACCCACGCAATTTTAAAGTCCTAAAGTCCATACTACTACTACTACTACTACACACACACACACACACACACACACACACACACACACACACACACACACACACACACACACACACACACACACACACACACACACACACACACACACACACACACACACACACACACACACACACACACACACACACACACACGCACACACACACGCACACGCACGCACGCACACACACGGGAGTTAAAATGTTATTATAAATACAAGCACCAACAATTACCCGCATACTTACAGCACTAGCCGCTGCAAACCAATGCAAGCGCATTCATTATCACAATACCCGTGGTTGCAGCCGCATACACACACAGCATAACAATTGAATTTCCAACAAAATGTTGGCCTATCAGGTATAAAATACCGCTTCCCAGAAACAACACTCCCGAATCAATAAAATGTAAAATACTGTTTAAAGGGATTCACAAACCATGTTAAGTCGTTTTACCGATGTAAGATATTGAACTGCTACATATGCAAACATACACAGTGAACACAACTCCCTGCACACCCACGAGACGTGCCATCTCATCGCAAAGGTAACCAGACAAACGTTATAGCGTCCGGTGTATTGCTGAAGGATCAAAACATTTACCATCAAAAATTAAACATTATATCGCCGTTAAATTTGAAACAAAATCATCCATCTCCCGCTACCATATCAAACGCACGAGGTAAAATGTTATCATCACATGTTTGTTTGTAAATTGCAATTTATGGGCCTGAATAAATTAATATTATATTGTATTGTATTATATTGATCAGATTGGTCACTTCGTGGTAAAAGGTGCCTCCTCAATTCGATTTTCCATGTTCTCATTTCAAATTCCTTTCGCGAAAAAACAAACCTACGTAATAGCCACTATGATACCATTACTTGTTTGCGTGACGATTTGAATGTAGTTATTTAATTTTGCATGTAAAATTCAATTCAAGTTATTCTTAAATTTTGAATCCTCACGTGAATGGCGATACGATTATACTGTTATTTCTTTGTTGATGTTGTCGACTTTCGTTGCTCTCTCAAAACACGTGACCGACAAATTCGGGGGATTGAAGGTTAGATGTCGGCCTGGCAATTAGCTTAGGCTATGTACCAGATGTAACAACCAAAGTCGATTATATCCATACGTGGTTGCATCTGAGACAGTCTGGTACAAGAGACAACAGATAAGAAGAGGTCAACTGCAATGTCCAGAGCGCCAGCCTCAATACCCAACAAGTGTAATATTATTTGGTTTTCTGGCTGTAGTTCTTTGGTCTTCCCAGTGAGGGCTAGCGACGGATTGAAAAACATATGTTTCCGGTAGGTACCAACCATGTTACGGACATTATGTACCATATATTAGTGAAACGTTACATGTAACTATGACAAAGCTAGCGCATGTGTGTGAGTATGTGGTTATGCTAAGATATGGTTTGGTTTGCATCGTGATGCCAAACGTTCATGGTTTTACATATATCTGATTGATTTTTGTTTGCTGTATGTCTTTCGGCCTAGGGTGGTTCTCACAAAGATCCATCACATTTCAGCCGAGTATCAGCTGCTGTCGGACACATGATTTCACATGACGAAGTGGTAGAGTTTGAAATTGTTTGCGGTGTCAGGTGAAAATATTGGAGATCTTTTCGCGATCGACGAGGTGTCGACGGGGTAGTGTTGGAGATTTGTCGTTATCTAGTGTGGTGTATGGTTTAACCAGATTGAACAAGATTGATATCCGGAGTCACTGCGCACCGGCATCAACCACCAATACAATATCTGGGAGCAGCTGTTGTTATGCAAGAAAAGCGAAACTACCTCGGTTTCACAGAAGTAAGAATGCAGGTGGTGTTTACTTCCGCTATAGCAGCTTGCACCGACGTCTCTTGGGCTGGTTGCCGCGGACCGACGCTCGCTCAGCACCTGCGCGGATAGCTCATGTCGCCGGAAATGTCCGCTGGCGCTTGACCGGTATCCGAGCCGCTTGAGCGGGTGGCTGGCTACACAGGTAGCAATCTCAACTTTCGCTTCCAGACAAACGTGATGATCCAATCTTTCGTTGTATTTAGTACTTAGGTTATATTACGACATCATTCAGTGTGGACTTATTGTATATGATCGCTTGATAATAGTGGAAAACCGGGAATTCAGAGTGATTGAAAACGAAGCCAGCGTTACGTTACAAGGATGTATAAAAACAACTATGTTTCGAAAAAAATGTTAAATTAATAGGCGTGTTATGTGTTGTTGACTATCACTTTCTTAAGCAACTACTGCCCATTACAGCATGTTTTGATAATTTAATTATCAGCCGCTCATTCGACATCTTGGGCATGTCTCGGACGGACGTGAACCCGGCAATAACATTGCTGATTGTGTTTGCTAAAACAGATGTCAACCTACAGACGTTCACCTCTACACGAGTGCTGACCTTTATGCTTATTGCTTTGACATTTGTTGCCTACGTTGATGAGATAATCAACGATATACTCGCGCAAATTTTCCATTACTAGGAAGTATTAGTAAGGTTGAGAAGTTTAACGGGAATGAACAACGATTTTAATTGGTTATTGACGGTAAATGGGGTTTACATAATTGCAATGCCCAAATTATTTAATTTTTTAGATCACAAACAATAATGTACCTTTAAGTGAATAATTTTTAATCGTGTATCAACTTTTATTGATGTTATACATTAAACGTAATTGTTTTTAGAACTGTCAACTCACACTCCAAGTTGCTCATCCGGTGATAGTTTTTGAAATAATGAAACACATAATACGCCTATATTCGATGTTTTGCATCCCACAGCGACATATTAGCTATGAACAAACGCAGATGCTATCGCGTTGCTATGCGTTGCAATATTCGTCAGGGCATAAATGATGTCACGCGCTGACTCCTTTTCTGTTGTGCATTACAAAGTCCTAATATAACAGTTGGCCCATTACCTTTAACTTTCGAATTTAATTGGTTGGTCGGTTTTAGCTCATCAGAAAATCGTTCTGATAGGAAAACACAATATATTTTCATTTTTTACATTGTTTTTTGTATCTACGCCTAATTCTAATTCTAATTCTTAGATCAGCTCAGAAATTGTTTTACTGACATTTTCGTTTGGATGACTGAGAATACATTAAAGTTAAATGCTGATAAAACGTACTTTTTATTATTGGTACGCAGAGGCATTCTGACAAAATAATTTTTTCCCACACCTATGCTTAGCCGGTATGTTTCAGCACGAGATATCGGAATTATCTTTGATGATAATTTCAATTTTAGTCGGCATATTTCTTAAACTTGTCGCTGCTGTTATTATCATATTCGTCATTTACGACGTATTCGCAGTTATTTACCTCTTTCTGTTGCAAAAAACTATCGCAACTGCATTTGCTACTAGTAGGCGTGACTTGCAATTCCCCGTTTCACAATATTTCCCCTAAAAAGATATCACTAGGTTACAACGTGTACAGAATTGCGTAGCTAGGGTTGTAATTCGATCTCCGAGGTTTTCTCACTGAGTTCCTCTTCTGAAATCTTTGCATTGGCTTCCTAACCGATATCGTATTATTTTTAAGATATGTAGCATTACCTACCAGGCACTTCATGTAAGCAACCAGCATATTTACATTCATTGCTTACTCCTGTAAAAAAGCCTATCCAGCTTCCATCATCTAGTACTGATTTACTTTTTGTTCCTAGAGTCAATACTAATATAGGAACTGGGGCATTTTCTGTTGCTGCACAAACTCTCTGGAATATGCTCCCTCTTAGTGTTAGGTTAGTTGAAAATATTATACAATGTCATTCAAAAATTTACCTTGTTACCTTGCGTATCCAAAATTCAACTTTACTATGTATGCCGTTGACACGACTATCTCAAGTACTCTATATTATTTTTGTACAATGTCAAAACAATAAAAATATAGAATTCCTAATGAACTCAGAACTGCATAAAATTAATGAGTGGCTTCAATTATACAAATTATCCCTAAATGTAAATCAATAAAAATATATGATTTTCAAAACAGCTAGAAGAAATAATAATAATATAATAAACCCACCAAATCTACAAAAAGATAATATAAACATTGACAGAGTAGATGAGTTCAATTTGAGTTTTAAAGAACAATGAAACTGGCAAAGTCATATCGCCAAATCTCAAATAAATGCTCCATGACTAATAGGTATCCTAAATAAACTTAAACGATTGTTACCTTTGAATATAAAGATTACGATGTACAACTGTCTGATATTGTTACATATAAACTATGGTTTAACGGCCTAGGGCTATAAATGTGACAGAATTAAAAAAACTTCAAAAGAAAGCTGTTCGAATTATAAGTTTAAATAAATATAACGCTCACACCGATCCACTGTTGAAAAGTCTTAAATTACTAAAAGTAGAACATCTTCTAACATTACACGAACTAAAACTATTCCACAAATATTCAGAAAATAAACTACCAGTATAACTACAAAACTTACCATTTGTTCAAAACAACAGTATTCATAACTTTTATACACGTTGTCAATATAAAATCTATACAATCAGAGTACACCATGGTTTACCAAACGAAGCCTCAAGTATAGTTTTCCACATATTATAAATAATGCACCAAATTTAATAAAAGACAAGATCACCACTCACAGTCTGTACGGCTTCGCAACGTATTCCAAGCTGTACTATCTGAATACTTATACTGAGCAGTGTACAATTCAAAACTGTTATATATGCAATAGGGACATGATTGACTAACTCTATGACTCCTTTGTTATAAATTACTTAATTTAAAAACAGACTGTGTGTATGTTTGTGTATTTAGTAAGTGTACATTTAAGTGTACTACATTTATCTTGTAATAATACAACAATTGTACTAGGGATTGTGTTCTTTTATATAAATCAAATAATCGATGAAATTGCCTTTCAGGGTGGCTCCTACGACAACGACTATAATTAGTCTTAGTAGGATTCTTTTGAATATATTACATACTATTTTGTTTTCCTATCATACAATTTATATCTAACACTTTGTTGACTCGAATGTAAACATATTGTATGGTTTTTAGTACGATTATTCTGTATTGTGTTTTTGGGACAAATAAATACTTCCTGTTTCTTGTTTCCTGTATCCACCTTAGCTCCCTGACGTATCGATCCAACTGTTTACAACTCTAATATGGCTTATCGATTCTGATACTGACTAACCGTTTTGCATTGATGTGCCTCTGAGCTTGGTTTTCGAGGATTTAGGCGCAAAAGAAATTACCTTATTATTATTATTATTACGCAATAAACAATGGCGGATATAAGTGTAAGAATAGTCTTCGTGCAGTAATTACAGACTGGACGAATGTTTCCAAGAGAAGTCGAGATGGTTTTCGATTGAACAGGTATGCTAGGTAAAGCGATATGGGCAGTTCCAATGACTGGATACAGTGTTGTATATAAGTTTACCTTTACTTACCTTTAAGAAGGCAATATCTACATAGACATAAGCTACGACATGAATGCAAAATATGATATTCTAGTGCAAAGACAAACAATATGAAATTTCGAAATATCATTTACCAATTATTAAAACAAAATATGAAACATCGATGTGAACCACACGTATAATAATTTCATGTGAATAAAAACTATGATACGCTTTGGGAAAAACATGCACCTTTTGTACTGAGTATCGAATTGAATTAATCTCCATGCATGCCTGTGTTCGTGCGTGCGTACGTGCGAACGAGCGTGCGAGCGTGCGAGCGTGTAGTTCTGTGTATTCGGCATTTTATCATTGTCGAATTGCGTAACCAATAGTGACACACGTACAACATGTACGGCAAGCGTGTTCAGACAACCTGTCTCGTAAACACAGTTACCTCGAGGCCTCTCGTAGACCTGTAGACTGACAAATACGATGCTCGATCGACACCTCATCGATTGTTAACTATCCTGTACACCAGCTCAGCAATTTACTCAACAGCAATAGATGAAGTAAGACTACACAGGTGACAATAATTGTGTGTCGTTTCTTGAAACGTTCCAGAAATGAGGTAATTACTGTTTGATCACTCACACTACGTTCGGTGTACGCAGTATTTGGAAGGAAGCACTAGATCAAAAGGAATTTCGAATGTTTGCATGATTATATTTCATCAATCGGAGATATATCAGGGTAGGTAGAAATATTAGTCCATTTTTGTCAACAATAACCAACCAACCTATGGCATGTGAGATATTACTGGAAAGTAAATTGAATACTCTTTCCAACGATGTTATAATTAACATGAAATGATGGTGTAATGACGTCATAATGCAATATACCTGAACTTAGTTATAGTTCAAACGGAATTTGTTATGTTCACAAGGCTATTTTTCATCAATCTGCACCAACAATTAAAACCATTAAGTTCTTATAGCGCAGTAACCAGTCCCTAGGACTGCTCAACTCAAAGCGCTTTACACTTTACTCCCTGGGGGGCCTGTTCAATCGAACATCATTCCGACTTCTCTGGGAAGCTTTCAGCCACGCTGCATTTAATGCGCGATGATTATTCGTACACAACTATCTACCACTGTCCTTAGCCAGGTACTCATTCATACAGCTGAGTGAACTGGAGCAACATCGAGTAAGCGAATTTGCCTAAGGATCCACATGGCAGCACAGGGTTCGAAACCGCGTTCTCTTGATTGAGAGTCCGATGCTCTGTTCACTGAGCCACTGCGCTTTACAAAATGCACAATTAATCCTTCAATATAACGTTTACAAGAGAGTGGAATAATGTTTTCCCTAAACGCCCCGGTGAGAGTTTTCGTGGATGCATACTCTGGCACATGTGTCTAAAACACCTGAACATGGCAATCAACAAACGGGTCCTTTTTGCACTTAGAGTCTCACCAAGTTTTGAAAAGGATCAGTTTCAGTAGTTATGGTTCCGATGTGTTTACTGCTTTCTCTACGCACGCGTCTATGGTCAGCGTAGGCGACGGCAGCATGCCGATCAACTACATTGCAAAGCTAACATGCCTATAAACTAATGCACTTAACAGTGTGGTCGAACGGCCTAATTTCCTTCAGAAACTGTGCAAATATAATATGCTATTTATTTGGCTGTTAGTTTATATCGGCTGTGTTGATCACTTTTTGTGAAAGAAGAATGGAAATATGAAATAGTTTTGAGACGGACCCCCATCCGAAGGATGTGGATATTTCTACAACAATCATGACATCACTACCAAATTATTTTGCAAATCACTATCTTACCTCACTGCTTATCCAAACAATGTGCACAGAACACCGACATTTTAGACGGGCTAATGCTACATTTGGATGTTCAATACTTGCTCAGCTGTCACTCGTAGATGTTCACACTATGGCTAATTCACTTGCTAATTCCTAGTGTTCCAACTTCACTCTGATCCTCCAACAAAAGCACAACTGGTTTCCATATAGCTGAGTACTTCGTGTACACAATGTTTCTATGTTTGATTTAACATAGATCTAAATGTCAGATTACAGTCTGTTATCTTGAGAAGGTCAGGTGACGATGTGTTGTTTGTGGCAGCCATTTGCATTAATCAGGTATGTGCATTTTTTGTGACGACACGTCTGTTTTGGATGTGTTTAAATCAATAATCTTATTAAATAAACAAACTAAAGAACTGTAAACTTGTAGAATCCTTATGTAAGCCAAGGTTTTAACTACAAGGCCAATGTATGTCATATGCATGATGAAATTCTTAGATAGGTATGTGCGCATACTAACGCCGGGTGTTGAAACAATATCGTGTAGTCGGGGCAAACTGGATGGAGCAAAGTGGAATAATGTTCCACTTTGTCCCGGCTTAGGCCTACATTATTTATTATCTCACATGCATAACTATGATGATTATGATGTTGATAATAATTTAGTTCAATTCGCACTCAATGACAGATAGAGCCTATTTCTATACTTGCGTCATATGAGCACGTATGTAGCTAGGCTTACCTTGTCTTCTCTAGGCGTACGTTTGGAATGAGTGTCATAGTGATTTTTCTTTCACATTTCAAACAAAATGGTACGAGAATATACAAGAAAAACTGTCAACAGAAGCCATGAACAAAGCGGTGGCAAACGTTCGAGACAAAGAGATGAGTCTTGGAGAGGCAGCCGTGACCTATGGCATTCCTAAAACAGCTTCGAAGAGTTAGGAAAGAAGGCGATGACGTGGCAAACAAGGCCTAGGACAATACAGGTTAGTTTTATAGATCAATTAATTATGTTATGACACCATTTACTTTCCCTATAAACGAGCATACTCATTCCTCAAAATTAGGTTAATTATATTCAACGTTTAAATGATGTGTACCTACATAAATTCAGGCTAGATCTATACCTATACCATGATTGATTTGCCCTAATTCTGTTCTTGTTTTTTTTCAGGCCAGTGTTCAACCAACAAAAGAAAAGGACCTTGAAGATTATCTTCTATTCATGGAGAATCGTTTCTTCGGCTTAACACTCGCGGATTTCCGACAGTTGTCCTTCCAATTTGCTGTCAGAAACAATCTAGAACATCCTCTCAGGAAATGAAGATGGCTGGGGCTGATTTTGTCTATGCATTTGTGAAGGGCCACCCAGCACTTTCACTACGCTCGCCAGAAACGACATCAGCAGCACGAGCAGCAGGTTTTAACAAGGTAATAGTAGCGGATTTCTACGGACTTGGACTCTCTCTATAAAAAAAACACAATTTCCCCCAGCCTTATCTATAACAGCGAAGAAACCGGAGTAATGACGGTGCCAAACAAAACGTCAAAGGTTATATCGATGAAGGGGAAAACAAGTTGGTGTACTCGCTTCGGCAGACACTTTGATGACAGCAGAAATATGTTTCAATGCTCTGGGGAATTACATACCGCCATTACGCGTCTTCCCTCGAAAGAAGCTCAATCCCCTAAGCCTATTTGAAGTGGGAGCACCACCAGAAACTGTCATCGCATGTCATCCTTCTGGGTGGATGTAGTCTGAGATATTCGTACCAACATTGTTCAACCATGTCCTGCGCTACATAAAACCTACAACAGAAGATCCCGTTCTTCTAATTTTTGATGGTCATGCAACCCACATCAAGAACCTTGCCTTAGTCGAAATGGCAAGGGAGAATCATATACATATCCATGTCATCCCACCTCACATGTCACATCGGTTGCAACCCCTTGATGTTTGCTTTACGGATCCTATGAACAAGAAGTGCAGGTATGGCTCAGGAACCACCCAGGAAAGGTTGTCACCATATACCAGGTTGCTGCTCGCCTACCAAAAGGCTGCAACTTTATCAATAGCCATCAATGGTTTCGCCAAAACAGGCATATGCCCCTTTTACCCTAACATATAGCCGGATTACATGTTTGCCGCAGCAGAAACAACAGCCAAACCCGCACTAGAAGATGAACCAACACATTCGATATCAGACGCTACACCACCAATACCAGCCACACCTGATGCAGCACCACCATTTCCAGCTGGAACCGACGGTCACGTGTCGCCGGCAGAAATTATGGGGGTCCCGCAGGTTGATCTGGATGGCCCAAGGAGAAGCGGAATTAAACGGAGCAAGACTGTCGTATTGACGCGTAGTCCATATTAAAAAGAATTACAAGCCGTGCGTAGGCCTGATGAGAAAAGAAAGACACCTGCCACTAAGATCAAGTAATTCTATGGAAAAAAATGTGTTGACAAAGTTCGAAACAAGGATAACGCGAAAGGAAAAGGCATCGTAAAAAAGGGGTAGAAAACAACAAGAGAGTGTTGAGGATGTCAAGTGCATCTTTTGTTCAGGGCTGTATTCTGAATCTAAGAGTGGCGAAGAGTGGATCAAGTGTGTTTCGTGCAACAAATGGGCACACGAGGAATGTGCAGGAACACAGGGCGGAGACGTTAATTATACTTGTGAATTATGCCTGGAATAGATAATTGCGACTAAACATAATGTATAATTAAGGTGTTTACCTACAGAGAATCACAGCCTATATCAGTTAGGGTAATATGTGATTTACAATCCCGGTAGTGTACGATTGACAGTAGGCCTAGCCCAATTAATTTTGCAGGCACATTAAACAAATTAACAATTATCGTGACTTGATACACCGAGTTGGACACTGATTTGGACACAATCCATGACACATCCTTGGAGCAAAATGACATTTCACTTTGCCCCATGACAGGTTTTACTTTGCCCCATGCGTCTGGGGCAAACTAGAAAATTATTCGTTTTATAATTTCATATATTTCAATAAAGCCTTTTTCTAAATGAACTTTATTTGTGCCATATGTTAGTAATTAGTTGTAAGTGAAAGAAAAATGTTTCGGTCCACTTTACCCCGGGTTCCCCTAAATAATCAAGAAAAAATCAGTGTAATTCCGTGTTGAAATTGCAGTTTTAGTCTGATATGACTTCAATCATACATGACGTCAATGGTGTTCGTTCAAATACTTTACCGAAGCATTAAGAGGGGACACACACGGTTCTATTGCTGTACACACAAACACACCCTCTATCACGTTCGTTGATTTAATTGGGCAAATTTTACAATATAAATTTGGCAGTCATTTCCACTATTTCATGAAATTGCCCAACTCGAACTTTCCCCTCATCCCAATGGCATATACATTTCTTTAAATAATATTCAATACCAATAATATTCGAATTCTTAATGCCTATCATAATACGGTTAGAATAAAATTAAGCGACAATGGAGTGTTGTTTAATTGGATTCCACTGATACATTATTCACCGAAATGCATCTGTACTTGCCTGGCCATTCATTAGTCGATACACCAGATCACCGAAAGGCTCGTTAAAACAAGATAGGTGACCGTAATAACACTGTGGTACCTAGCCTAGCACACTGTGAACATTATGATACTAACTAATAGTCTACTGCTACCATATACTCGATCAGACTCTGGACATATTTCAGTACAGGATAAAACGTGACGAGCTCCAGGCTTGTGCGCAGGTTATATATGATGGTGTTGTATTGCTTGTTTCTTTTGTTGTCGATGCAGAAGCAATATTAACAGAAGTACTCTTCAGTGTAGCTGATACTTAATCAGGGATAGCGTACGACCAATGGTCATTGTTTGCACTGGACATATCCTAATTCCGATCCCTTATTTAGAGGTTTGCCTGTCAAGTGTCCGAATCGTGGTAAGATAACTTGGGATTATGTTTCTCTGGTACGATCCAATATAGCGATTGCTTAACAATAAATGAGCTTGTTGTATTGTGTTAGTGATGTGCATGTCTGTAAGACGGAACTATTGACTGTTCTTAATTAACAACTACTATTTTCAAAGTATTATACACAGGGTGTCACTGTGGCTTTACGTACGCTTCATCTGAAAATAATTGTCTATACCTTATGTGTAATAATTAACAATACCCATACAATACAATACAACTTTATTGATCCCAACATTGAGAAATTGCACGTCTGCCGTCAACTCTAGTGCATCAAAACAAAATCAACCCTCACGCACTCATACATAAAAAAATAACAGTAATTAATTTTAATTAATTAATTAATTATATTTAATTTCGTATGCGCAATTTAATTATTGATTTTGGCTTATTCCGATTTTATATGCAATTCAATGCTCTAGTTTATTCTATATAATGTTTCATAATATTTCAACGTACCTACTGTACTATTCGGCCTCTGTAGCTGAAACTCAAATACACTTATCATTATTACTCATAAACACGACTCAGCAAATACATATCACCACCAGTAACACGCTCGCAACGAAACTCTCGGGATTTTTCAACATAGTCCTTGTATGCCCACTTTTGTTTTGAGAAGTTACTGCCTTACGTATTCTTTGCATGTTTCAGATCTTTTTAATTATTTTAATCCTCCAAATATTGCCGATTTTTTAGTATACTACAAAATTACGATGTCGTTACAATAGTATTGCATATTTAATTTTCAGTACTAGCAATTTGTAACCAGATGCCAATTTGGTATGTCCTTTGTGTGTCACGACAGAGACATATTGCATACAGATGTAGCATAAAAATAACAACATATACTAACGTAATACACATAACGTAAAAGAGGAATCTTGTTCATCGACTGTCTTGCGATACAAAAAGAAATGTTGCAGTCTATTTCGCTACCATTCCGTAGTGTAACTGTCCGGTTCTGACTGTGATATTTCTCGCTGCCTAAACTGTCATACACTTGACTATATCAAATTGCCGTGTGAATGATTCAGTTTCTAGGTAGTACATAAGGTTAGGGTTAGTTCTTATTACCGCGCAGTTTCCAGTGTTTAGGACTGCTCAGGAAGCTCTACATGCCACGTCATGGCAGACCTGTTCAATGGAACACCATCCCAACTTCTGTCTGAAGCATTCAGCCACGCTGCAATTACTGCGCGACGACTATTCGTACACACATATCCACCACTGTCCATAGCCAGGTTATCATTCATACAGCTGAGTGAACTGAAACACGTGGAGGGAGCAAACTTACCAAAAGTTCGAATCGGCTGCAAGAGGATTCGAATCCGGAACCTTTTGATTGAGAGTCCAATGCTCTACCGACACTACGCTACCGCGTCACCACCCGTGTAAGACGCGATTATTGAACATCCATGTGCGGGACAGAAAGACCGTAAAAACCAAGGGCACTAATTATCACCATTACATTATCCTGATATTAAACTCCTTTACAGTGGTGGCTTCATCTGAAGAGTTGGTCACCACTTAATATACATATACATACTCAGACATTAGCACACAACCGCGAAAACTGGCGTCGACTGGTGAAACATTCAGCAATGCAGCGCCCCTATGATCCAGGCGGGTTACGGGAGCAGTAAAACAAGTAATATACAAACACAAGTTCATACAAAGGGTCCTAATGCAGTTCCTCAGCGGAAGTAAGCCGGCCTAAATGAAATAGTATTAAGGATAGACTTGACCTTAGTCTCTTCACTCATTTCTCTCATCTAAGCTGTGTTCTTGCACTTCTCGTGCGGTTTTGATGTGTCTCCGCTTTCTTCGTTAGTCTGCCCGCATCCATTCTTATCAAGTGGTCTGTCCACATTATCCGGTGTTGAACTAACCCATGAAGCGGCAGTGCAGCCCGATTTCTTCATCTCTTCCCTATGGTCATTAATTCTCCTTATATCCACCCTCTTCGTCCCAACAGAAGGTCGTGTTTCTTTTTGTTTCGCAAGACAGTCGATGAACACGATTCCCCTTTTACGTTATGTGTATTACGCTAGTATATGTTGTTATTTTTATCCTACATCTATATGTAAGTTTGCTCCCTCCACGTATTTCAGTTCACCCAGCTGTATGAGTGAGTACCTGGCTATAGACAGTGGTGAATATTTGTGTACTAATAGTCGTCGCGCAGTAATTGCAGCGTGGCTGAATGCTTCAGACAGAAGTTGGGATGGTGTTCCTTTGAACAGGTCTGCCATGACGTGGCATGTAGAGCTTCCTGAGCAGTCCTAAACACTGGAAACCCCGCGGTAATTAGAACTAAACCTAACCTTATGTACTACCTAGAAACTGAATCATTCACACGGCAATTTTATATATTCAAGTATATGACAGTTTAGGCAGCGAGAAATATCGAAGTCAGAACCGGACAGTTACACCGCAGAATGGTAGCGAAATAGGCTGCATCACTTCTTAGATTCATTGACACAACTTCATGATGTACGATTGTGAAATTACGATCCCTATGAAGATTTGCTTCCCAGAAACATTTGCTGTTATCGTAGTCATTTGTTACGTTGGGAGACAATGGTTTTTATGGTACAATGTTGCTTTGGAAATCAGACAGTGCAAGTCTTTGTGTTGAGCTGAAGGAATCGGCGGTAATGCAGAAAATAACATTTAACAAGATTGCTACCCAGAGAATAAACCCCAAATGGTACGTGAACAAGGTAGTTTTGAGCTTGCTGATTTTATTTTTAAACATGTTCACAATGCTAGCACGTACACACTCAGTATGTAATCTACTCCATTAACTCATTTACATATTTCTCTGTGAGAACAAGTACTTCCTGATTTCGTATGTATACTTGTACCGTCACAAATGCTACTTCTATGCTCTAATCTTTCTACCTTTCTTAACGGAAACGACTCATGGTTTATCATCAGCTTAGAGAGAACATGTATGTAGAAAGGAGACAAACAAGAATGTTTTGGAGGATGGACGTGGTACGTGAAAACAGAAATGAGCTGAGCATAAGGATGACAGTAGTTGTGATCAACGAACCGCATGACGAAAACTGACAGTGACCAGTTAATCGTTCGTTCATGACTTGCACAACAGCTTTGTCTATTCAGTGTGAATGTCCTATGATCGAAACGGCTGTATGTATGGGTTGTGCACTTTCATGCTTGCCTTCGGATGAGGGTCCGTCTCAAACTTATTTCATATTTTCATTCTCCTTTCATGAGAGTGACCAACAAAGCCGATATAAACTAACACCAAAATAAATAGCATCTGATATGTGCACCGCTTCTGAATGAAACTAGGCCATTCGACCACATAGTTAAGTGCATTAGCTTACAGGCTTGTTAGCTTCGCAATGTAGTTGATCGGCATGCGGCCGTCGCCTACGCTGGCCGCAGACAGCTGCGTCGTCGCATAGTCCAGTTTCCCAATAGGACCAACTCAATTATTGATACCTTGACCCTCGCTAGGGATCTGCTCTGTCTTTATTTTGGATACAGCCTCAGTTGATGATTATAGTTCTAAAGTTCGTGGTCATTGCAGCTAATAGAGACAGTTTGTTGGGTACTGTAGCGTTGGCGGTAGTTCTGTTTGTGAGATAGTGGGAGCGGTACCGGCGGAAGCAGCACTAGACGTAGCAGTGGTGGTAATTATGGTGATGGTGATGGTGTTGAAGGTTGCTGTGGTGGTGGTGATGGCGGTAGCGATGGAGGTGGCTATAATTATGGTAGTGTGGTGTTACCTATTATGATGGTGGTTGTGGTTATGGGTGTGGTGGTGGTGGTGACGGTATTGCCGATTATGGTGATGATAGTGGTAGTGGTGTTGTTAGTGGTAACTAGCCACAGCAGCAGCAGCAGCAGCAGCAGCAGCAGCAGCAGCAGCAGCAGTATTTTAAATTTCCAGCTACCACAAAATATATTACAAACAACTTTGTAGGATGTGAATGTCAGGACACCGGTTCAATCTGACCTTGAGTTTTTATTTGATCATTACCACCAGTGCCGTATGCTTTGAGAAAGTCTCTCTGTGTGTACGCATGCTGCGGTCTCATAGCTGATAGCGCTTGCAGCCATTGAGTGGAATAATCTACGTCGTCGTAATTGGTTAACTGCGGCAATCTTGGACGAAAGGGCGCAACAATAATGACACGCGAAGCTGTGTGTGCCAGGATTAAACGCCTCGCTGTATGACTCAACCAATTTGATTCTCGGCAGACGTAGACACAATTGAACGCCACCTCGAACCTTCATGATATAGTTTATATTCGGCGACAAGACGGATATCAGTGTCCAAACTTGAACCAAATGCATTAGACCAGTGTAGACCAGTAGCTAGGCTGAGCATGGGGGCCATGCTCCCGTGCAGACACGTATGCCCCTCCACCGTGCGGCGTGATGATCAGGACAATTGTGCTAGTGTTTAATCGCAAATTATTCGTGTGCATATAAGTCTATGGGATACAGGCAAAGGTTTTCGTTTGTAAAAGTGTAAATCGGATGTCTATGCTGACGTCGTTCCAGCAGTAATAATGCATTGGGCGCTACTCGGTGCGATAGACTCGCAAAGTGCACATTAGTGAATCACCATGCTTTCTTTTTGAACAATTAAACATTTGATACGTCAGTTGATGTGCTTGAAGAGGCGACGCGTACAACTTAGCAGGTGACACAGATGTTCTTGCAGTTGGCCTAGTGACTAAAATAAAAGAACCGTAAGTTTCTGTTCTTTTTCAATTATTTCACGCAATCAACCATCAAAATCATCTGCATTGCTGTTGCAAACGGAAACGTCTGATGTGGCATCCTGTTTGGAATAGGGTGAAACTTAAAAGTACCATTTTCCCTGTAACGGCTTTGAGAATAAATGAGTTATTCAACGACCTGCTGACCACGTGAAGAGCAAGGCTTGTAATGCACTCATATGAATCAGTACCGATACAAAAACAGCGGAAGATAAACGCGAAATTTACAATCAGCGTAGAACCTGCTGCAAACTGATAATCAGACTAGTACAAAAGTTATATACTTTCTAGAGCAGGTATCTTCGAAAGTTTCTTGACCAAAACATGATCACCAAAGAAAACTACTAAACGGAGAACATTTCGAACACCAAAGATAAAGAGTTGGAGATGACTAACTCGTATGTGTCAAATGTTCCCCGGTACGCTGGTACCTGAGTGAGTGAGTGAGCATTTCCCCATGAGGGACAATATAGTCAGTTGAATTGAATTGAATTGAAATTGAGTGAGTGAGTGAATGAGTGCGTGAGTGTGTGATTGTGTGAGTGTGTGAGTGAGTGAGTGAGTGAGTGAGTGTGTGAGTGTGTGAGTGAGTGAGTGAGTGAGTGTGTGTGTGAGTGTGTGAGTGAGTGAGTGAGTGAGTGAGTGAGTGAGTGAGTGAGTGAGTGAGTGAGTGAATGGGTGAATGAGTGAGTGAGTGAGTGAGTGAATGAGTTGGAGTAGTGGAGACAACGGTTGGCCAGAGAAATGACGATGCAAGAATGATATCCAAAATGAAGTGGATGTACTACTATTTGTATTTTTATGGAATTTGATGCCCGGTTCGGTGAATAAGTCAGTGTATACAAACTTGATAACGTTGAATTTCAGTGATGATGATTGCTTTATCAGAAGAGTATGTTCTGCTATCAGCTAGAACGTCGAATTACAACACACTGTTAAGTGGGATTACAATTTAGTCACCCAAATAAGACTGTTAGGGCCTACTTCTTCGACAATACCTGACAGTTTTTGTGATGAGTTGATGTCACTTAACTATACAATGTTCTTACAACAATTCGCATTGTATTAAGTACTACACGTGCGTGTCTTGGTACCTCTCAACACACAGCTAGTGCCTACGGGCCTGGAACAGTAGCTCATATCACCAAGTACAACCTCAGGTCAAAACGCACCATTAACACAAGGAAATGTGAGGATATGGAAATCAATCAAATAGTACTTTTGGGTGAGCAACTTGTCAGTAACCGCTATTTTTCCTCACTGGACTTAGTTCCATTTTGCTGGAGTCTGTCAGAATGGGAAACGCTTCTTTATCAGAACATGAAGAGTGCCACGTCATATCGTTTTTTGCCTTTCTTTTCAGATTAATTTCGCGACAAAACAAATATGCCTAGTATCCACTGCTATATGCCCATTAGCTTGTGCCAATTTGTTGTTCAGCGTTGATAAAATTATCTGACAAACTATTTAATTACGTTTCCCCAGGACTGGTGAAACATCAGCAGGAAATGGCTTCGCACCTACGAACTATTTTGTTCCTAGAGTCAACCCTAACATTCGAACTAGGACTTTTCTGATGCTGCAACTCTTTGGAATATGCTCCTTCTTAGTGTTAGATCAGTTGACAATATTACACAGTTCCGCCGTCATTAAAAAACATGGTTCCCTGGCGTCTCCATCTATATGTTGACAACTTGAATATTCCTTATTGATTATGGGATTGACCAACACTTTTGTCTTGATGCGCCTCTGAGCTTGGTTTCCAATGATTTAGGCCCAGTAGAAGTTACTTCGGATGTGCGTGCTCGTGTGCGTGTGCTTGTGCGTGTGCGTGCGCGTTCGCGTTCGCGTGCGCATGTGCATGTGTAATACAAAAAATGATATACATTCGTTTATATTTATATTTCGTCAGTGAGATAGGTGAGGCGTGTATCGAATGACAAGATAACTGAGATTACGAAGCCCCAGGATATGTCAACTCTATGAAAGTAAATACCACCCACCCATTTAAGTAAGTAATTAGTAACGAATGCAGGCGTTTAACATGGTTACATTGATACTATATAACATGCAACTAACAGTTAATCCACGCGTTCGTTTTAAGAAGGTAGAGTTAATATGTAATTGACTGAAGAAATGTCTGGTGCAATGTCACTGTTGGTGCGATGTGTTGAGGTGTTGTGCTCAATCTAGAAGTTTTCCTGTAGAGATGGGTGGACGAGATCCTCACGTGGGACCCAAAAGATTTTGGTGGTCTGGACGACATACGACTCCCAAGTAGCCTCATGTGGACACCAGACATTGTATTGTACAATAAGTAAGTACGACCCACTTTTTCTTCCCCTTGATCAGTTGTGGGTGTATAGGATATCAGCTAGTTTGTTCCGCCATCCCACTGAAGGTTGAAACATAAATTGTCGTTGTAGTCAAGGACATGACGCACGTACGTACACACACATGCTGTGTAGGTATTTTTTTCAAATAGCATTACATTTAGTTTTGTTCCAGCTCGGTGAAGATGTCTATAAACTTTCGTAATGCAGATGATGCTCATTAATTTGACCCTGTATTCAATAAAGCATACCCAATCAGAGAAAACCCTATTTCATATCCTCCCATACACCTTCTACCTATATGCCAAATTTGAAATGAATCAAAGAACATAATTATTTGACCAAAAGTGAAACCTCTTTTTGGTGCTTTCCAGCGAAACCTAGCCGATTTATATACTTTCATGTATGTATATTTCGTAACAACGGTGATGACAACACTCATTCCGATTAGGACAAGTTAATCAATCTACGAGTATTTACCGAAATTCAAGTAAACAAATACGGCTTTCAAATTAAACACATCTGTCAAGCCAGTAGCGTTGTAGTGAACAATCCTGCCGCTGAAAAATACTGCCGCACCGACCGTTAATGCGCATGTCCGAAAGTACAGTTTTCGCGGGGAGACGTCCGGGCTTGTTACATGTTAGCAGGGGGCGAAAACTCCTGCTGCTGTAAAATATTGCCGCACCGACCCTGGATTCTGGCTGGCAACTGGTTGGGCCCTGTTGATTTGTTTGTTTTTAAGTCATTAAATAATTTGGCGACTCCTTTTGTTGTGATGGTGATGTGTTTTGTGTACACATGCATGCTCAGCTATAATTAAAATTTTATATGTAAATATCATATTGTAATTGGGCTGCACTTAAAGTGTAAGAGTCTCAGGTGTCTCAGCATTATGCCCATGGATTTTATTTTGAAAAAGTGTGTACTGTGTCTATTAAACATACCCCAATTATATTACATGATCACAGTGCACATGCATTATATAATTAATATAGTTTACATTATTTGAAAACATAAGTATGGTATGCACTAAATATACATGAATTAATGTATTGTAGGTGGATTGCATACTTGGGTAGTGTATACGTAACTATGCCTGCAGTATCTTTGCTTCATTACTAGCATCAAACCAACTATATAAAGGATTATACACATTTCAATTAGTGTGCATAGTGTACGTTATATCTTGTGTGACTGCCATACGGATAAAACAATTTTACTCTTATTGTCATGGGAATGTGCAAAATATGACGACATAATGATATATATATATATATATATATATATATATGTGTGTGTGTGTGTGTGTGTGTGTGTGTGTGTGTGTGTGTGTGTGTGTGTGTGTGTGTGTGTGTGTGTGTGTGTGTGTGTGTGTGTGTGTGTGTGTGTGTGTGTGTGTGTGTGTGTGTGTGTGTGTGTGTGTGTGTATAATTATAATACTTATATATATTACACCCATCCCATCGCAAATATTCATAATAAAGCTTGAAGACCGCGATTAGATTAATATATTTAGAATAGGACAAATTATTTCTTTACACAACAAACTTCTACTTGCGGACATGCGCATTAAAGGTCGGCGCGGCAATATTTTACAGCGGCATTTTTCGCAACAGCATAATTAAAGCAATTTTACTGGAGACATAAGAAAAACAAGAATAAGAACAAGAAAGTTTTATTTAGACCCCAATTACAATATGTGTATAATATCAAATTAACGTAACATGAATAGGCATATATATTCATATATACAAATGCAGTGTAATTTCAAATTAGATGGGGTCTGTGACTCCTATTAAGACAATAACAGTCGCTCTCATAGGAGCCACAATAATAATTTGTTTCAACTCAATTTTACCGAAGGAAGTGCAAATGTAAATGTAAATGTACAGGAAAAGAAAAGAAACCGAGATTACTTGATTACATATATGCATGTATTGGAGTATTAATGGTATGTTAAAATAAACAAATACTAGTTGTCAATAGTACACATCAATATACTTGATATGTATGTGTATATGCACAATTACAATATCCATATGCTGATTTATATATATACAATACATATCCATACATATCATATACAATAATACAGTTTTAATGACTTTGACAGCATGTATAGCAGTTTAATATTGTACACGTATCTACGTATTTTTCGAATAAATTGTTTTTTGCATAATTACCAATACTTCTGAAGCTATGTGTTCCAATCTTCTGTGACTAACTTTGAGGTATTGTTAATGACATGTGGCAAACTGTATCTAAGACATATTTTGGCAAATTCATGTTTTGTTCTGAATGGGTGTAACTCTGTTTTTTCCTTGTGTTGTAATTGTGTACGTAAGCATTTGTAATTATTTTCCAATTTAATAGGTAAGCAGGGAGGTCATGATGTACATATTTATAATAAAATTTACGTTCATGTAATTTTAACATGTCATCAATTTTTAAGATATTCAATTTTTTGAAAAGTGGCTCAGAGTGTGAATTATATTTACTTTTAGATAACATTCTCATAGCTTTCTTTTGTATTTTCAACATTCGACTACCTTGGTATCCCCACACCATAATACAATAGTTGATATATGATAAAAATAACGTATTATATAAGATAATTTTAATTTCTAGGGAAAAGACATATTTTAGTCTGTTTAAGATGCCGTCTGTTTTGGAACACTTGTTTGATACTTTTTCAATGTGTTTATTCCAATTTAAATTTGTATATAAAGTAAGTCCTAACAAATTAAATTCATCTACTCTTTCAATGTTTGTACCATTTATATTGAGCGTAAAGTTATCGACTGCTTTATTTTGCATGTGAAAAATGATATATTTAGATTTGTTTCTGTTTAATGATAATTTATTAATGTTTAACCATTCAATTATTTTAAGGAGTTCATCATTTATTGCCGATTCGATATTTCTATTTGGGGAGTTACCTTGAAAATAATTGATGGTGCTAAATAAGGTGGTATCGTCGGCATAAATAATAAAGTTAAACATTTCGCTAGCTTTAGGAAAATCATTAATGTATATTATGAATAATAGGGGGACCAAGAATAGATCCTTGTGGTACACCAATTGTGATAGGTAGGATATCAGAACTTTCATTTTGAAATTCGGTGTATTGTCTTCTATTGCTTAAGTAGCTATTAAATAGATTCAGGGTAGGACCTTGTAATCCATAATATCTTAGTTTAGTTAATAGTATCGAATGTTCAATTGTATCGAAAGCCTTAGAGAGGTCAAGAAAAATACTGAAAGGAACGTAATTTTTATCAATTTGGGTAAATATTCTATCTATTAGTTCAAGTGATGCATACTCGGTAGAGTGTTTTTTTCTAAAACCATATTGATTTTTAGCAAATAGATCAGAATCATTAAAGTATGCTGTTAGTTGACTAGATATTATTTTCTCTATCACTTTTGAAATTGTTGGTAAAAGAGATATGGGTCTATAATTTAAAAAAACAGATGGGTCATCTTTCTTAAAAATAGGAATTACTATAGCGAGTTTAAGTGTATCGGGAAATATACCAGTATTTATTACTTGATTTATTACCAGGGTTAATGGTTTGATGATGGAGGGTTCAATTATTTTCAAAAGTTTACTGGAAATACCGTCACAGCCACTACTGTTTTTATTGGGAAGGCTTTCAATGGTTTTCTTGACTATTTCTTCATCAACATTTAATAGACTGAAAACGGAATGGACATTATCATTTAAGTAGTAATTATAATCCTTATTATCATTGTAATGAATGTATTGTGCTGTCGACTGACCTATACTTGTAAAAAAGTTGTTAAATTGGTTTGCAATAACCGTTTTATCTGTTATAGTTATGCCGTTACTTTTAAACAAAACAGTGTTGTTTGAATTGTTTTTGGAGATAAATTCATTTATGGTTTTCCATGTATTTCTGATGCCATCTTTATATCGGTTAAAGCGTGACTCAAAGTACATTTGTTTGGCAGTACGAATATTTTTCTTTAATATTGAGTTATATGTTTTTAGGTTAGTTAGATACATACTTACCCATATATATATATATATATATATATGTAAAGAAATATTTTGTCGTATTCTAAATATATTAATCTAATCGCTGTCTTCAAGCTTTATTATGAATATTTGCGATGGGATGGGTGTAATATTATTAGAATGTTGTTCATCTGAGACATTTGGAAGAAGGATATATGTGGAAATATTTATAAATGCTAGCCAACTAATGTGATGTAAGTTTTATTCAGCACGAATAATCTAATCAAACTGCCAAAAGTATTATATAATATTATATATATATATATAAGTATTATAATTATATATACACACACATACACACACACACACATATATATATATAATTATGTCGTCATATTTTGCACATTCCCATGACAGTAAGAGTAAAATTGTTTTAGGTTGCTTTAGGAGATACACCTTTTGAATGACTAAAATATCATATTTTTTAATGAAACGACATCAGTATATATACGGCCTACATGATATACTAATGTTAAACTTCGCAACAACAAACTCGATTAACATTAAATTAATTAGTTATCAGTTTTGCGCATTTTCTAGAATTATATTATATAAATGCAAAGATAATTGTTGTTCCACATTGCACCTATTTGCTTCATGTTTACAATGTGTTAAGATAACAGTATGACAACATTTACAATTAATGGATTTCGCGACTGTCCTAATCAGTACTAGTCAAAATATAACGCTAAATAATATAATCTGGATGAACTTACGTATACGTAGGGCCCTGTTCTTATCTGTTCGTAAAATTAGTATGTGTACGTATAGCCCATTGCTAGCATATAACAAGCCCTGACGCCTTCCTGCGAAAAACTATACTTCCGGATATGTGCGTAAGGATCGGTGCGGCAGTATTTGTCAGCGGCAGGATTTTCCCTACAGCGTGATTGCTTTTTTGGAGGGGTGTTTTTTTATCTGCGACTACAGGTTCACTAAAAACCTCCAACTACACCCCTTGATACCTCCAACTCCACCCTCTTGAAGCTCACCAAACACTGCATCCCCGTCTTAATGCCTGCAGCTGCATTGCTATTGAGGTTCACCAAAACACCTCAACTGCATTCCAGTTTGAGACCTCCAAATGCACCCCTGTTGAGACTTCCTACTGCACTTCCTGCAAGCTCACCAAAAAAGTCTAACTCGTCCATTCAAGCGGATCTCGTGTCCCTCAAACGGAATAACATTACCTCCAGCACACATCGCACTCCAGTCTGTGCATATCTTGTTGATCGGGTCACTACTAGGGACTTTCCCAGGGGTAAGACCACAGTAAGAATTTATCCGCCAATACCGAGTGAAAAAATGCAATCGAAAATAGCGTTTTAGTGTGATGTGCGAATTTTATGAAAGCAATTTTACATGGAATATGTTGTCCAGTGAATACGGAATGTACTACTGCATTAGATCTCTCACGAGGTATCAGTAAATATGTGCTAGTTGCTGGCGTATTCGCATAGCGGCTGTTTTGCAGAACGCACCAATATTTCAAAATCCGTCACCAGGTTGGGGAGAAAAATTGAGGAGTATCAGGTTTGGGTGAATTGGCCTGAAAAACGAGGTATGAGAATTTCACGATTTTTCCGCGGCATTTGTGTCAATGGAGGTTAAATATGCTGTGAAATGTTCAAGTAGATTGTTAGAGAACGTTTGCAATGAAGGAAACGTTATAATGGCCGCCTATGTAAAATATAATGTTGTCTGACCCTTACACCGCGTTCTCTTGCAGTGCCGACGAGCAGGTGAAGAAACACGACGAGCTGATGGCTGTGTACCACACGGGACTCATCCGCTGGATCCCTCCGGCTATATACAAGAGCGCCTGCCAACTCGACATGCGCAACTTCCCCTTCGACGAACAGACGTGCCACTTCAAATTCGGCTCGTGGACGTACGACGGTAAGGGTGCATACATTTGCAAAGTCCTCATTATGTGAGTAATGGGTTGGTCGCTATCATGATAGATCTCAGGAAAATATAATCGTTACACTGGCGCCATTTATTTAGTGTAAATTTATACTAATGCACATTGACGCTAATGTGGATATCAGAACCAGGCTGTGTGGCGGGTAATGTTTTGGCAAACAGGTTACGCTGGTCAAATTCGGCGGCTATTGACTGTGGAAAGCATTTCGGACCATTCAAAATCATAAGTCCCATACCGCATATTGGTTGGGTTGGGTGCTGGTTTGAACCGGCATGAAACATTAAGTTTGTGGAGACTTTGCGGATGAATGAGACCACCACGACAGTGATGACTTATCAACGATTGTGTGTACGCGCTCGTGCATGCTTGCGTGTGTGTGTGTGTGTGTGTGTGTGTGTGTGTGTGCGTGCGTGTGTGTGTGTGTGTGTGTGTGTGTGTGTGTATGTGTGTGACCGCACGTGTGCATGTGCGTAGCGCGGGTGCACGGGTGCGCGCATGTGTGTGTTTAAACATGTCACGCGTGCGTGCGTGTGTGCGTGTGTGCGTGTGTGTGCGTGCGTGTTGATAGGTACTACCTATTAAAGTAATTAAATTTAACAAATATAAACATAAGAAAACTCCTTGGATTATCAAGGGCATTATTATGTCGATAAAGTTTAGAAACAAATTGTATTCGAGAATGAAACAGACTCACGTAAATACAGAGCATTACAATAAACTTAAAACTGACTTACATACTTATAATAAAATTATTAAAAGAAATCTTAGATTAGCTAAACAAATGTATTACCAATCAAGTTTTGAAAATCATGATGTAAAAAGACGTGGTGTTTAATTAAAGAAATTATTCAGGAAAGTCAAAAGAAAGAACAATTTCCAGATTTGTTCAAAGTCGATGAGGAAATGATTTGCGACAAATACATTATTGCAAACAGATTTAACACGTTTTTTACTAATGCTGGTCCTACTCTAGCCTCTAAAACAACTACTGCTGGAGGTAAATCATATAAATATTACCTGAAAAACCCGATATTTCACACCTTCAGCTTTAACCCAATTAACATGGAAACTACTGTTAATATAATTGATCGTTTACCTACAAAATCAAGTTGTTGAAAAGACGGTATTTCAACACAATTACTAAAATGTATTAACAAAATTATATCAGCAATGCAGTCACTCTAATTATTAATCAATCAATAATAACTTGTAGATTTCCAGACAAATTAAAAATTGCAAAAGTCATACCCCTTTTAAAAAAAGGTGATGTTTCTGACTTTAACAATTATCGTCCTAACCTGCCAGTGATTTCAAAATGTTTGGAAATGGTTATGTTTGATCAAATCCACGGTTATTTCCACTGTAAGGCGTTATACTACAACAGTTTAGAAAGAAACATTCTACTGAGCTTGCTACACTCGAAATCATAGACAGAATTGTACAAGAACCTGATAAATCGGTTACTCCAATAAATATATACCTTGATTTATCAAAAGCATTTGATACAATTGATCACAATATATTGGTACAGAAGTTAAATTACTATGGAATAAATGACAAGGCTCTGGACCTTTGTAAGAGTTATTTACAAAATCGTAAGCAGTACGTAGAAATTGAAAATATTAAGTCTAAGGAAATAGTCATCAACACTGGCGTCCCTCAAGGTTCAATTTTAGGGCCACTCTTATTTATTATATATTTAAATATCAAAGCACTTTCTAGTGACCTTTTCAAATTCATAACGTATGCTGACGACACCACCCTTACTAATACACTAAATACATTTAACGATTCAGAAGGCCAAATGCGAAGTGAAAACATTAATAAAGAACTAACAAAGATTATTAATTGGTTGAAAGCCAGTAAACTGTCACTAAATGCCAAAAAGACTAAATTTATTTTTCATATGCCTCAAAAGAAAGTAGAATACCCTGCATTACAAATAGATGGGGCATACATTGAATGTATAAATGATTTCAATTGTGTAGGCATCACAATAAATAACCATTTAAACTGGCAGAGTCATACAAACAAAATAGCAAATAAAATATATAAAACAATAGGCATACTAATAAACTTATACACTTTTTACCACCTAATACGTTATATATTATGTGCAATGCTCTTATTCTCTCTCATATTAATTATGGCTTACTGTTATGGGGTCATCAGGCACATAGAATTTTCAAATTACAGAAAAAAACAATACAAATAATATCCTTAAGTAAATACAATGCTCACACAAATCCTATTTTTAAAAGACTTCAGTTGCTAAAGTTGGATGACATTTATAAAATCCAACAATTGAAATGTTACTATAAATTAATTAACAATATTTTATCCTATTACTTCAATGTTTTTCCAAGCACACACATCTATGATATTCATCAGCACTGCAAACGAGAAAGAAATAATATAATGTCCACATTCAAACATGAATTTGCAAAAAAAATGCATTAGACACAACATAGTAGAGACAGTTAACAATACACCAAGTATTATCATTAATAAAATTTACACCCACATTCTATATGTTTTTTTAACATACACAAAACAGTTTTTATTGAAAATTATGAATCCAGTTGTCGTATCCATAATTGCTTTATTTGTAATTCGTAATACGTACTGGAAAGTATACCTAAGTATCCATATATACGTCAGTGTGTACACGAGTATATATAATCAGTCCTTGTATTATGTATGCATGTTGATACATTGAGTAATTATCAAGTATAAAAACAAGTCATATGCTATTCTGATTTGTGTCATATAAATGTTGATGTTGTTTATATTTATGGGGTGGCTCCTGTGCTAGCGATATTATATATCTTAATGGGAGTCTCCCGACCTTATATATTACTTACGTTATTCGTTGTATATGTATCGTATTTATAGGTCAATTAAATTGATTCTGAGTTCTGAATTTTGAGTTCTGCCCCCGCACGTTCATACAGGCAACAAGCTCGACCTGGTCTTCTATGACAACCTGGTCGACCTGGACATCCGGGAGTTCATCGACAGCTCCGAGTGGAAGGTGATGAACACGAGCGCCCGATACAACCGCCGCATGTACCCGTGCTGTGGCGACGAGCCCTATCCCGACCTCACGTTCTACCTGACTGTCAAGCGACGCACCGCCTTCTACGTCTACGTGCTCATCCTTCCCAGCGTTCTCCTCTCCTTCCTCACGCTCGTCCTCTTCTGGATCCCTCCGCAGCGGCCCGACAGGACCAGTCTAGGTGACACGATTAAGAGGTCGGGTTAGGGGTTCGGTTCGAGCATCGCACTCTCAATTCATAAATTCCGGTTTCGAACCCTTCTGTTGCCGTTTTGAACTTTGGTCAAGTTCGTTCATTCCAAGTTGCTCCTGTTCACTCATTATGTATGAATACGTGTATGAATACTTCCCAGATAAGGCTGATAAATTGAGCTAATCTGTCAGAGAGTGAATATTGTAAAGCGCACTGAGCAGTCATAAGGACGGGATACCGCGCTACATAAGGTCTTATGTTTAAATTTAGATGCAGTTTTGGTTCCAAGCGAACGGCATTGCATAATGACACGTTTCAGCTATAATTATGGGTCATGCTCCGATCGTAGAAGATAATTCATTTTTATTTTATTTTGATTACTGTTCTACATTACTAGACGAGGAAGTATCCTATCCCTATGGTCGATTTTGAATAATATTAAAGATAACGAATACAGTTTATTCTGTTTCCAGGCATGAGTCTCTTCTCAAGTTTCTTCGTTCTACTCTTAATCCTCGTACAGTCTTCCCCGCCGACGTCCGCGTCTATATCATTGCTAGGTAAGTGACAAAAACCACGACAACATCAATAGCAACGTTTTGGAATTGACAAGTAAGCGTACACACCTAACGACCTAACGAAGTCTACAGTAACGTTAGTCACATCATTGTGAAATAAATGAACCTGCCTTGACACCAGCAACGCTAAACTTGCATTCTGAGACTGTCCGATTAGCCCGGGTGATGCTAGTCGGACAGAGATAAATTCGTTGTCGCCAAACGGCTACAAATTTGACCACAAACCGCGCAGTGATGGAACTGGTGGAGGTGTTCGTGTCTACCGTGCATCTTTCGAAATGAGGCAACTTGCCACAAAGACATACATTTGAAGTGATGTGTCTTCAGCTGATGTGTAGATCATACTGTTTCCGGGTATGTGTTATCTATAGTCCTCCACCGTCTGTCCGTAATATTCATGGACGAATTCTAAGATTTTCTGCAATGTTTCTGCATAGGCCATGACAACTTGGTGATTGTTGGAGAATTCAACACACACGTTGATTTGTTGGATGATACAAAAACTGTACGCTTTCACAACATCCTAGAATCTCATGGTCGGCATCAGCATGTGATGGAAAAGACACACCCACATGGTCACACTCTAGACCTAATAATCACGCGATCCGAAGCAGACAACATTGGTGATATCGTGGTTGAGAATCCGGGTATATCCGACCACTCTGGAGTGACATTCAAGATACAAGGTTGTAAACCTTGTGCTCCTAAGAAACGGGTCAGCTACATATTATACCGCAATGTAAGAGCGTGTGACATGCAAGCAGACATTTCTCAGTCAGAGCTGTACACTACTCCAGCTGATGACTTGGATGGACTCGTTCGCCAGTATGACTCGGTCTTGCGCGGCTTGTTGGATAAACATGCTCCCGTAAGACAGAAGACGATCACGGTGCGACCCGATGTGAAATGGTACAACAAAGAGTTACTCGAGGATACACAGACACGTCGGAAATATGAACGTTTATGCAGGAAATCTGGACTTGAAATTCATCGCCAGATGTTCGCAAATAACTGTCTTCGTCAAGCCAAACATCGATACTATTCCAACAAGGTTGTTGAGGCTGGATAAAACCAAAAGAAACTTTACAGCATTGTGCAAATATTGATGCACACTCGGGTGGACCCGCCACTCCCAACACATGCCTCTCCAGAAGCTCTGGCTGAAGTTTTCCGACATTACTTCCAAGAAAAAACTGCAAGCATTCGCTGTGCACTAGATCGCCGAGCGGGAGCACAACGTGATGCCGAGATCACCACTTATGAACATGATGGAAGTCATCCGTTGGACAGGCTGTCGCCAGCCTCTGAGGATGAGGTCAGAAACATCATTACATCATCTGCTCCTCGATCCTGCGCTTTCGGTCCTCTGCCGACACGGATGCTGAAAAATTGCCTTGACGCACTTGTTCCTGTCATTACCAGGATTGTGAACACCTCGCTGGCCACAGGAGATGTGTCAGCTAACTTGAAAGCTGCACTTGTGACTCCGCTTCTTAAGAAGCCATCCCTGGATACCGAATGTCTTACAAGCTACCGACCGATGTCTAATCTCAGTTTCCTGTCCAAAGTAATTGAGAAGGTGGTGTCGTCACGTTTGTCACGTCAAATGGCAGAGCACAACCTATTTGAAATGAATCAGTCAGCATACAGAAAGGGCCACAGTACAGAAACTGCACTGCTGAGAATCCAGAACGTTTTACTCTTATCTGCGGATAATCGGTGTGTCTCGTGTGTAGTCCTCCTTGACTTGTCTGCTGCCTTTGACACGATTGACCACCAGGTGCTTGTGTCACGTCTGTCTAAGAAGATCGGCCTTTCGGGCACAGGACTAAATTGGTTTACCTCGTATCTCGAAAACAGAAAACAAGCTATTAAGATCGGAGAAGCCATCTCGAACGTGTCGGAGCTGACATGCGGTGTCCCCAAGGGTCAGTCTTGGGACCGTCACTGTTCACCATATACACGGCTGGTGAACTGGTTTGCAAAATCCGACAACATGGCTTGGATTTTCATATGTACGCTGACGATACGCAGCTTTACACAACATTCAAGATCCCCGACACATATGTTGCCATATCTCAGCTAGAAACATGCATTGCTGACATCAACGGTTGGATGACAGCAAACAAACTTCAATTAAATGGTGACAAAACTGAAGTTATGTTCACGGGATCAGAGGCGCTGCGCAGAAAGTTACCTAACACAACAAAGATCAACGTCGGAGATGCCTAAGTGACCCCAGTACATGTGTCAGAAATCTTGGGGTCATGTTCGATGCTGGACTTACAATGGATCAACAAGTCAGTGCCATCTGTAGATCTTCTGGTCTGTAAATCCGAAATGTGGGTAAAATCATCAAATTTCTTACGCCAGGAGCTGCCGAACAAATCATCCATTCATTTATAACGTCTAGACTGGATGGTTGTAATTCGCTGCTGTTCGGAATTAACAAGTGTCAGCTATGTAGACTGCAGTGCATTCAGAACACGACTGCTCGTCTAATCACACGAACAAGGAAACACGAGCACGTAACATCAGTCCTGAAATCTATCCATTGGCTTCCCATCCAAGAAAGAATTACGTTTAAAATTCTCCTGATCACCTTCAAGGCACTCCACGGACTTGCACCGCAATACATTTCCGAGCTTCTTGTTGAATATCAGCCCACACGCTCCCTCCGATCAAATTCTGCTGGTCTGCTGACAGTACCAACCACACGCCTCAAGTCTTTCGGAGACCGTGCGTTCTCTAAAGCGGCCCCTGTACTTTGGAACAATCTGCCACAGTCAGCCGGACAGTGTGACACTATTGCGTCGTTTAAGACGGCGCTGAAGACACACCTTTTAAAAATCGCTTTCACTAACTAAATGAGTGACATTTAATTGTGAATTTTTTTGTAAAGCACTTTGAACAGAACTAAGGACTGGATACAGCGCTATGTAACACTTTATTATCATTATTATTCATCTTTAAACTACAAATGTCCAGTAAATCGACAGGTTACATATAATATATATAATTTTCCTCATTAACAATAACTATAACATTTGTTCACATAATATGCACTGTTAAGATAACCCGGGCCAAAAGAAAACATTTTTATCAGCATGCCATACGTTTATTATTTCGTTGGCCGAACCTGGCGGCAGGTAATTTTTCAAAAGCATAACTTACCGAATAACATGTCAAATGCTAAAATGTATTCAAATCAAATCAAATCAGATATATTTATACACCACATATCTCTACAAAGCAGATTCAGGGTTGTTTACAAACTAAAACATGATGTAAGAATACATTACGTAATCGTTATAATATTACTATACATGTGTTACATATGCTAACACAACTACACATTTCGATTATTATGTAGGCCATATATAATATTAAGATGTATATATATGCATGTATTTAAAAGGACAATAAATTACGATAAAGCCAGATTAAAGAGACAGGTTTTCAGGTCTCTCCTAAAACGTCCAAAGTCACGTTGGTTTCTTAGCTCTAGTGAAAGAGAGTTCCAGAGGGTGGGAGCTGCACATGAAAATGCGCGTCGAGCGGTACGCTCCAGGTTAACTCTAGGAACAACCATGAGAAACTGGTTGGCCGAGCAAAGAGTACGATAGGGAACATATGCAGATAAACGGTCAGCAAGGTATTGTGGAGTGTTTTCATACACAGCGCCGTGCATCAAATTGAATTCACGCCACAGGTAGCCAATGCAGCTCTCGTAGTGCCGCCGTCATGCTGTGTTGGTCACGCTGACGTAAGCAGAGGACGACACGCGGAGCTGATCGTAGGACCATCTCTAGTCGGAGCAACAAGGTTCCAGTAATGCCGTACAGGGCCGCGTTTCCAAAGTCGAGTCGCGACGTGACTAGCGCGTGTACAAGCGACTTGCTCGCTGAAAACGGGAGAGATGATCGTATTTGCGCTATGCCACGTAGTTGGGCATAGGCAGCCCGACAGGTATGTCTAATCTGTGCGGCCATCGACATCGTGGAGTCGAGCTAGGTCACGTATGTTGGCTGAACTGCTGACGTTGCAACAGCAGGTGTCGATGGGAAGAGGCTGTGGTTGTGGAACTCGGTTGTTTGTTGCTGCAAACAGTATCGCCTCTGTCTTCACCTCCTTCAAAAGCAGGTAGCGCGACGCCAGCCATGCTTTCACGTCAGTCACAAAACGGGATATCCGGTCGGCGGCGGACGCAGAATCATTTCGCGGAAAATCGACATAGCACAGTATATAGAAAATAACGGAGGGCCCAAAACACTGTCCATGTCGTAGTCGGTTGTCGCAAGAAAGATGATCGTCAACGCACTGTGTTCGGTCAGTAAGGTAAGAGGCGAGCCAGCAAAGTGCGTCGCCTCGCACGCCGATTCGGTCTAGTTCAGCGATAAGAATGTCATGGTCGATCGTGTCGAAGGTAGCGCTGAGGTTAAGTAAACTAGTACTACATGCTTACGAGCAACCAGTGATCTTAACACGTCGTCTTGGATACACAAAATCGTTGTGTGACGGGCGGTAGGCGCTCTGAAGAGGATCTCCAATGCCGTTGTGTTGCATATGCAAACGTAGTTGGGCAGAAACGTGGCAGTCAAGTAACTTGGATGCGTACGGAAGGTTCGAGATAGGTCGGTAGCTGGCGTAGTCGTCGACGGGAAGACCGGAACGTTTAAAAAGAGGCGTGATTACTGCGTGCTTCAGGCGGGCGGGAACAGTAGAAGACTCGTAGGACAGGTTAATCAAATTCACGAGAATCGGCGCCAAGATGGACGTATTCGCCTACAGAATAACGGAAGGCAGTGGACCGAGCTTGGACGACTTTGTCTTGCCACTTGTGATCAGTGTCGTTACTTCTTCGAGCGTAGACGAGTGAAACGCTAGCAGCGGCGAATAAACCATACGTGGCTATACGTTATGAACATCAACTGACGGAACCATGATTCGGCTGCGGATCGAGTTGACCTTGTTGGCGAAGTGGTAAGAGAAACGCTCGGTACGAAACACTTCCCGGTTGTCGTTCGAGGCGGATTCAGTTTCTTTACTTTTAGAACGCAGCTTTTGTAGAGGCCAGTGTCCGGCAGTATACTGGCCACACAACTCAGTATAGGAAATACGGTGGTCCTGCTACGTCGCTACGTGCCATCAAACAGTCGGACCTGACGTTTCAGTTCATCCAGTTGCCGACACCACCACGGAGTCTGTGGTAGTTCTGTGACCGTATGCTGCACAAGTGGTGCGTGATGATTGATCAGACAGGACAGCTCTGAATCGTACTGATCGTACAAGCCGCCTACGTCACAGACAGGTTGAATGGTGAAGTCGCACCCACATATAGATCTTTCGTGAAGTTGGTGTTGCCTATCGCAGTGTATCGACGGTATTCCATCTTCTTTCGTGGCGGGCGGGACTTGGCGGTGGCGAGGTCACAAAGGACTACAACATGATATGTGACAAAGTCGTCGACGAATACTCGCGTAACAGGCGATCAAGAAGAAGCGGTGATGATGAGGATTGCCCCGGTTGTGCGTCGCGTCGGTGACGTTCTGTCTCAGGTTGGCGTCTGAGAGAATGTCATGTAGAGCTCATGCGTGCGCACGTTGAAGTTCCGTCTCGACGCGATCAACAAGATCTCGAAATTCGGAAAGGAAAGTGGCGAACGGCTGGGACTTAGGGCTGGACGATGGCGGTCGGTAGATGACGAACAAGCGTAATATAGAGGAGACTTCGTGCAGCGTAATTAAGGTCGAGACACTCAAATGATCAAGCGGGCCAAAGACGGAAGTGAGATGCTCTGAACAGAACGCTGACACCTCCGCCAGGTTGGTTACACCGAGCAAGGTGCTCAAGGAGATAGTCGCAAGGTGTGGCGGCGGTCGCAAACACAGTGTTCTCGCCGGATAGCCAGGTAGTCAACAAGAAAGGCTGCCTTGTTGCAAACAGACCTCGCATTCAGCAAACACAACTTGTCAGGCTGCACAATTTGGATCAGTTGTATCTTCAGGAGATTAGCCGTGTTCACGCAGCATTGTTCAAACGGGTGCACCTGTCAAATTGCAGATGACGCAGGAACTGTCATGCCTGAAGTGTAATGTCACGCTTGACCACCAGCAATGTTCGTGTTGTTGTTCCACACAGGTACAATCTACTGAATTTAAATACTAAACACTATAAAATAACCAGTAAAACTGCTTAGTCCTTAGTCGCCTAAACTCTTTCATAAAATACAACTGTAAAACTGCACTGCGATCTCCTCGTTAAAAACAGGTAAAATACAAAACATGTACGGAGCTTATAACGGTGCAGCCACATGCAGGCGCGACCAATAGAAAATATTATATGTTATGATATATATATATATATCATTATATATATATATATATAATTTTACCTGTATATATATATATATAAATTATATATGTATATATATAGTTTTATATGGTAGCAAGTACACATAAAATCATAAAATACGTATAAACTGCTCCTGTTATACTTACACTTACATTCAGTTAAACATTATAGTTTACATCATAATGCAACATTGTGGTATATCACTGTTGGGTAAGTGTTCCGGGCATGGCAATATTATTTACGTTATTACGTAAATGAAATGATGTAACTAGTAACAACGTCACTGGTAACGTCAGCGTAGTTGAAATCAGCATACTTATTAAATGATGTTCCAATACAAGATCAGACACACGCACACACACACACACACACACACACACACACACACACACACACACACACACACACACACACACACACACACACACACACACACACACACACACACACACACACACACACACACACACACACACACACACGCACGCACGCACGCACGCACGCACGCACGCACGCACACACACGCATACACACACACGCACATACACACACAGGCACATACATTTAAATGGAACTACGTGCTTATGCAATGTAGGTATTGAGCGCGCGCTTGTGTATGTGCGTACATGCGTGCGTGTTTATGCGTGCGCGCGCGTGTGTATGTGCGTGCATGTGTGCGTGTTTTATTTTAGCGTGCTTGTGAGCGCATGTGTATTTTATAAATGTCACTACAACACAACGTATTTCATTGTGTTATTAATTGTGGATATATATGATGACCCAAATGTGCATAATCCTGACCACTACGTCGGTACCTTTAAAAACCACAGTTCTGCTGTTGGATTTATAACTACGAACTCTAAAAAAATATATATATACTCTTAGCACTGTGTGTATACACACACTAGTCGTTTACATATCTTTCGCATATCTCTATTAATACATTGAATCCAGATCTTGTACGTGTTAGTAAAGTGAGATCGTCTGCATATCCGACACCACACATATAGTGCATGTCCGTGTAGCATCCCACATTGCTCTTGGGTAGTTGTTCAAACAATCCATCTAGAGAGAGAAGGGAGGGAGGGAGAGGGAGAGGGAGAGAGGAGAGAGGAGAGAGGAGAGAGGAGAGAGGAGAGAGGGATAGAGGAAGAGAGGGAGAGGAAGAGGGAGAGGAAGAGGGAGAGGAAGAGAGAGAGGAAGAGGAAGAGGGAGAGGAAGAGGGAGAGGAAGAGGGAGAGGAAGAGGGAGAGAAGGGGAGAGGTAGAAGGAGAGGGAGAAGGAGAGAGAGAGAGGGAGAGGGTGAGTGGGAGGGAGAGGGAGAGGGAGAGGGGGAAGGGAGAGGGAGAGGGAGAGGGAGAGGGAGAGTGAGAGTGAGAGATAGAGAGAGGGAGAGAGAGAGAGAGAGAGAGAGAGAGAGAGAGAGAGAGAGAGAGAGAGAGAGAGAGAGAGAGAGAGAGGATTGTGCCCCGTTTGATTCCTTATATGAATTTGCCTTCGTATTACTTAACACACATTCACCCATCCACCCACGCACGCACGCACGCACGCACGCACACATGCACGCACGCACGCATGCACGCACGCACGCATGCACGCACGCACGCATGCATGCACGCACACACCAACCTTTTATGCAGATCTGTCTAAATATTATGTCCAGATATGGTGTTACATAATCAAGAAAATATGTTTAAATTGTCTTCTTATGTTAATATTTTAATTGTTGATTGTATGTAGACCTATATGGTGTTTACTAGAAATTAATACATGTATTGCAATAACAGCCAGCTTACACGGTATTTGTAAATCTTACAATGTTGACATGAGAGCACTTTCATAAGAGTGTCATTGTCTTCTCTCTGTAGGGATGTACTACTGCATTAATATGATCCTCATCGCCATATCTACGATGGTATCTGCGGTCGTTATCAACATGACACATTACCTACAACGGAGCCGAGTACCAAAGTGGCTCAAGCTGGTGTGTATTGGTATGAATATATATATTATATCATGCAGGTGCTACCCAGAGTAATCATACCAAATATACTTCAGGAGAACCATGACTGCATAGGCACGAACACATACACGCACGCGCACATAGGAACTCTAATCGTGTATGTGACGATAAGCATAACATAACTATGTATGTACTATGTATGTGTTGATGTATGCATGCATATATGTATGTTTTTTTATATGCATGTATGTATGTATGTGTGTATGTACTAGCTAACCTTTCAGAATTTTATGAGCGTCTCCCGGATTTATTGAAAAACGTCCGCCCTCCCAGAAAAGATGAAAATCTCCCGAATTGTAGGTTTTTAGGTGCCGTTTCAGGTTTTTGTGAGTATCATGGGGGTGTAGTTGGAGGGTCGAGGTGGGGATGCATTTAGAGGTTTTGGCGTGCCTCAATGGGCTACAGTTGATGTCCCTGCTGGGGGTGCAGTGAAGGTTTTTGGTTGGTGAGTCTGAAATTATCCAGGATTTCGAAACTCTAAAGTTGGCAAGTAAGCTATACTAATGGATTTCCAATTTTTAAAATTATTTGTGTGTGTATTCTCATCCTTTTTAATGCATTAACTACTTTCAACGTTGGCTAAACATTGTTTAACTCTACATATAAATCAGCTATGAACATATTTGAGCCACATGTTGCAGGTATGCCTAAATGGGTGTGCGCGTCTTCTGTGTGCAAATACAGAGCTGCTCTTCCGGGAGGAATGCAAGGACAACGACACGCCTAGCCTCCATAGCAATGGCAGCAAGAAATCACGCCAGCTACACACCGGTAACCCGGACTCTTATTGCCAACGTAACCTACAATGGCGGGCCATTGCGCAAGTCATCGACCGGGTCTTCTTCATATTTTACGCTGTTGGCATTGTTCTGTCGTTCATATTCGTCTTTCCGAGGTAGAGACGACATTTTTAGCTTCGTCTCTTTCACTAGCAGCTGGATATTTCTGTCGAGTAACGCATTTATTCTTATATTTGGACATATCAGTAGTGTTCGTGACAGTTCTTCATTGATCGTTTCAACAATAACCTGAGTTGTATGATGGAGCAGCAAATAGGTGATGCTGAAAGTTATTACTTTGATTGATTGCATGCATTTCTCCTGCATAAATGTATATATGGCATTTAAGTGGAAACATTGCCTGGTATACATGTTTCTTGACATGACATGTTATGTTACACCGCTTAACATCAATGGTGATATACTAACCCATATATGTCTCTCTCTTCTACTTCGTCTTAGCCTCCCCTTCCTCGTTCCCACCTTCTCTCCATCCCTTCCTACATTCATCGTTCGCTCTCACTGAGTTACCATCCCTCACAACAGTCGATAATCTTACTCCGTCTTTTAGCAGATCTTTCTTAAATAAAATATGTGTTTCACTTGGCTTGCTTCTTTTGTCTCAATTCTAATACATCCACTCACCTGTACGGACGAGTACCTAGACATTAGTTAATGTTAGAGTATAAATAGTTTTTGCACAGTAATTGCAACATGGTCGAATGCTTTCCAGAAAAATCGAGATGGTGTTCTACTGAGCAAATCTGCCAGGGAGTGAAGTGTAACGCGCTCTGAGCATTCCTAAAGACAGGATACCGCGCTATATAAGAACTTACCTTTATATTTCATTAATGTCTACACAATATAACTAGATAATAGACACGTTATCGAATGTGAATTCTACTACTGCTTGGCGCCGGTTATTTTATTGAAACAAACGAAATGTTACGGACAGCTTGAAGCAATTATGACATACTGGCTTTGACCCATTCATGGAGCAATACACCAGGCACACCACTTATCAGAACAACGCACTTTTTATCTTAAATCTGTTCGGTTGACCATTTAGTTTCTGCCGTCACCAATAGACATTTTTGTGGCGCATGCGCAGTGCGCGTGCGAGAACGGTTGCGGGTCCACTCAGCGGCCAGTTCCAAGGTTTGCATTGATTCAGATGAGCCTCCAGACAGTGGTCGTGTTGTAATCGTTTTATGTAATGAAACCGGATTACCTCAAGCTATACAACTGAATCATGATTTAGATGAAGTGTCATAGATGGTATGTATGCATTTCACTTCTCTATTACAAACATAACCACTTTAGTCCACAACTCAAAGATGCCCATATAATATCCAGATGCACTTTCACCGGCGTCGGCCGCCGTGGTGATGGGACCTGTGTAATTCATCATTCATCTGTTATCCCTTTCTCTGTAAGATCAAATCAGGTCTATGAAAAGTGGAAGATATAATATCTGTTTTCATAATGCAGCATGTTAAGGTCCATTATTCTGACCTGTTGATAAGATGTAGTCGATTTTATTCACAACAACATGGGTTGTTTACAAAGTGCTACGAGCACGTGGCGCCAGCCGCGGCATGGCACAGGGAGCATCCCGTTGCCTGTGTGGCCCAATACTTTGTATGTATTAATTCCACATGAGGTGGTTTGGGCATCATTGGTAGACTGACACTCATATTAAATGTGTAATGTGTTTACTCGATACCTTGATAATATACATGTACATATGTAAATGCTGTACTTATTTTTTCTAGGTGTAATTAATAAAAAAAAACAAAATTTCTTCCAGACAAGAACAGAAAAGGACATCCATTGTATCATTGACCTCTTTCACTGCAAGCATTTGATAAAATGTTCAGCGACAACATTTTCACAGTTCAACAAATGTAATACTTTCTATTTTGTGTGCATGGAGCATGCCACAGTCTAAAAAAATATGCGCACAAATGTGAGCAATGTGTTTAAGAAATGTGAATGAAGAAAGAATGGAGCCACAAAGCACAAATACATATGTGATGTTGTACAAGCGGATGAATATTTTTTATATTATGTATATAAACCTATTTCAGTTGCGGTCGCCCATCTGTGTATGTTATAGTCAACAACTTGACACAGCCATGTGCTAAGCGCTAAGGGGCGAATCCCAAGCTTTATTCTGATTGGTTGATAATTACAGCGTAGGTCAATTGGCTATGGTGCGCCATGCATATAAACTAAACATGTAAATGGACATTCTGTGACATCTCCCTTTCTTCAAATGATGCATAATAATAAATTGTTAAAGAACATGCATATCACGAGGATTGACTCACATGTCTTGTTAAACATATATGTACAACCAAGACGATACAATTAAAATTAGCATTATAACTAAAAACTATAACCAGTGACTGTAGCTAGTTAATTTTTCCAAACCTATATACCCACATACTGTAACAAACATAATATTATAGTAACTGTAACTAATGTTTGCATAGCTACAAGCATGAATTATTCAGACTTGACGAATTGCATTATAGTTAAAATTATAGTAATTAAGTAGCAATCACAGTCTATAATCAACGTTCATAATTCTCAGTCTTTCATGAATGTTCATTGCAATTTTTTAGCCATGTTCGTAATCTGCCAACCAAACCGGTGGCCGTTTCTGTCTGCACGACTGTCGCCTAGGCATTGTCTCTCGGGACATCTCGTTGTTTGGCGAGTCCGCAGTCTCACACTCAGCAGACAGTTCTGGTTGCACGTCTTCTGAATTCTGAGTGTCTGGTGCATGATTTTGTTCATACTGTTCGTCAGCATGATGTTCACATGCATCTTGTGACAGGATAAGAGGTGGTGGTTCAGAAGTGGCTACTTCCGGTTACGACGATACACACGACCATTCGCAGTTGTCACCATGTAGGATCGTGGTGATTTGTGCACCGACGTCACTTTCGCAGGTGTCCAGGTCCATCCAGACTTGATTCTGACCGTGTCATCTTTATCGAGTTTTGACAATTTCTTTGTTCCTCGATCGAAAAACGCTTTCGCCTTCACTTGTCGTTGTTTCAGCATAGCGTACGTTTGTTCTTCTACTTTGGGTTTGAGCAACGCCTCAGTTGTAGGAAGCTTGTCACGCAACGTTCGGCTCATGAGTAACTCTGCTGGGGCCGGTTTCATGAAGCGTACTTAAAGTTACGCAAATACTTAGCGTCACGTGTTTGCGTAAACTCCTGTGCTCACTTATATTAAAAAAATTACGTCATTTACTAAAACAATCATCTTAGCGTTAAGAACGTTCTTAGCCGCTTTATGAAACCGGGCCCTGGAGAATATGTCAAACCAGCAACTGGCGTGTTACGGTAAGCCAACAAAATTAGGTGAAGATCTCGGTTTTCCTCTTGTGCCTTTCGCATAAGCTGTTTGACGGTTCCAATCATTCGCTCACTCTGTCCATTTAACGCTGCGTGGTCTGGACTAGATATGTTGATCGTGAAACAGTACTCAGCAGCAAACTTCCTCATCTCGTAGCTATCGAACGGCATGTTGTCTGCGATCAGTATTTCCGGCAATCCGTGTCTTGCGAATACTGTCTTGAGATGTTTAATCGCAGCACTAGTGGACTTTCCTTGCACACAATGCACACACTTCATGGTACTTTGAGAAATAATCCACTATTATGAGATACGCGTTTCTTCCATACTCAAAGATGTATGCTCCAAGCTTCTGCCATGAAAGCAGTGGCACTTCATATGGAATTAACGGTTCTTGCTGATTCTCCTTCCTGTACTTCAAACAGGTACAGCACTTTGCTATCATCTCGTTGATGTCATTGCACATTGCTGGCCAGTACATGACAGACCACGCTCGGGCACGACATTTCTCCATTCTGAGGTGACTTTCATTGAGTTTCTGCAGCATTTCACTTTTCATGATGTTGGGTATGACGACACGTTCATCCGCAAACACAACTCCCTCGATTACATGCAGTTCATATCTGAGTGGCCATACTGACTAATCAGTGGATCACAGTCCCTACGATGTCTAGGCCATCCTGCCGATATCGTCTGGCTTAGCTTTACCATGATCTCGCCTTCAGCTGTAGCGCATTGCACTTTCTCTTTTCGCTGGTTAGACATTGGTAAGTTCGTGACCGAACTGTGGATTCTCATATTTGTGTCCACCTCGATTTCATCATTTTCTTGTTCGCTGTCTACGTAAGCTCTTGACAGAGTATATGCTATGTACATCGTTGGACCAGGTTGATAGTTCACATAAAGGTTGTACTTCAAGAGTCTTAGCAGCATGGCTTGGATCCGTGGTGACGCCTTGTGGATGGATTTCCTAGTGATCATTTCCAACGGCTTGTGGTCGGATCTCATATCTACCTCTTGCCCATGGATGTAGTGCTGGAATTTCTCAGCCGCACACACTATAGCGAGACATTCTTTCTCGATCGGGAACCAGTTCATTTCTGTTGGAGTCAGTGCCTCCGAGTAGTAGGCTACTGGATGTCCTTCTTGCATCAGACAGGCACCAATTCTAGTCTTGGTCTTGGAAGCATCGCACTGTATCTGGACTTTCAAGTTAGGATCAAACAGGCGTAGACCAGGTGTTGTTGAAAGGATCTCCTTGACTTTGTTGAAAGCGTTCTCATGTTCTGTTCCACATGAACAGTACGTCAGCTTTCAGTAGGCTTTCCATTAGAGCTGTGACAGTAGACATATCTGGTATGTACTGCGACAAGTAGTTCAGCATGCCGGTGAGGCCCTGGATGTCTTTCTTACACTCTGGTGCTAGCGTATTGACGATTGCTTCGACTTTGGATGGATCTGGCATCACTCTTTTTGCACCGATAATGTAGCCCATGTAGCTTACTTGCGATTTCTTGAGCTGCAGTTTCTTTTCCTGGGCTCGTTTGAACAGCCTGATGAGTGTGCGATCAGCTTCTTCTTCGCTGTTGGACGCAATGATTATGTCATCTGCAATCGCGTGCACATCCTCATTGTCACCAAATGTTTGGTACACTCTCTTCTGTAGGACTTCTGATGCTGAAGAAAGTCCAAAGGGCATTCGTGTGAAGAAATACCTTCCAAACGGTATGTTGAAGGTAGTGAGAGCAGCATTCTCTTCAGACAGAGGAATTTGCCAGAATGCTTCTTTCAAGTAAATCACGGTGAACACTTTCTTGCCACTGAGTCGACAGGTCACATCTTCCATGGTAGGAATCTGAAAGTTCTCCCGCTTTATGGCTTTGTTCAACTGTCTGGGGTCGAGACAGAGTCTCAGGGATCCGTCTTTCTTCTCCACAGTCACCAGATTGTGTACCCAATCGGCGGGTTTGTTGACCTTCTGAATGACATTCTGTTTCTCCATCTGACCGAGTTTGAGTTTCAGTCGGTCCTGAAGCCCAAATGGAACCCTTCTAGGTGGCTCTTTCACTGGCACTGTGTCTTGTTCGAAAACAATATGATATGGTTCTTCGAAACAGCCTAGCCCGTTACACACATCTTTGTATGTAGTGTTATGGCTTCCAGTCGTAACTGCTTCTACACCTTTCATTCCTATAGTAATTAGTCTAAGGTTTCTACACGCTCTGAGTCCAAGAATCAGTGACGATTTCGAGTCAACTATGTATAACTCACATAGCTTGTAGCGGCCATTCACTGAGCATTCGAGTTGACATTTCCCGATATATGTCACACATTGACCTCCATATGCTCGGAGCACAGTGTTTGACGGCTTTATCAGCGGTTTTTGTGTGATTTTTCTAAATGTGCCTAACGGCATCACATTAGTGGCTGATCCCGTGTCTAATGTTATCTTCACACGTGTCTCATTGCATTTAATGATAGCATGCCATTCATCCGATTTATCGATGTTGCCAATGAATAGTGGGTCAAGAAAGAACTGTTCATCGTCTCTTTCACCTTCTTGTACTAACTCTTTGGCAGACTTGCTTCGACACATTGATCAATTTTCTGCGAAATGATTCCTTCGATTGCATCTTAGGCACGTTTGTTCCCATGCCGAACACATTGTCATTGACTTGACCGTCATATTTTTGTAGAGGTTGGGCGTTACCTTGTTGGTTGCCGTCAGCCATCCTCGCGCGCCAGGGGTCGCTGCTGCTGATTACGTCAGTGCCAGCCAGCAGTACCCCCTGGCAGGAGAATTTAAGCTTAGCCTATGAAATCGCTCACTAGATCAGTGGATGGCGGCAGGTCAGGTGGTCATAATAAAACTAATATCAACCAACCGTAGCTCGTGTTACATGCAATGTTTAGGGAGTAGAAGCAATTATTCGAATACACAATACCGCTCAGCTGCTCGTGCTAATGGGCGAACGGGTCATTATATATTGGGATTCCCAGAAGTCGTTTATCCGTCTTCAAATTGGGGCGGGTATTTGCGCTGTTCTCACGGGTGACGCAGACGCGACTGGCAAAGTCAATTACTAGTTTGACTCAGCTAACTTCCGCACATCGCGTAGGAGATTTGCCAGGGCTAGTTTTGCATGACAAAGAACCCTGGCTTGCGAGAATGCCGTCAGCAGGTACAGGCGGATTGTTCGGCGGATCGTTCGGCGGATCATTCGGCGTATCATCCCACTTGAAGTGGTTGTAACGCTCCAATGCATCCGCGGGCCAATAGCGCTGAGCAAAATGGCAATCTTCGAGCGATTCGGTTTCTTAGGTCTTAGGTGATTTACTCCAAACAGTCCAAACTTGAGCTAACGCAGGAGTTTTATGGTGCTTGTTTCTGCGCATGCGTTGTGGGTAGTTTGTTTGTTTATTTTACAGGCACTTTAAGTGATTGGGTGTGGTGAAAGGGAGGTTCATGATTGCTGTTTGAAATGCTATGGGGTTTTCTAGTTCAGTAATTTGTAGTGGGATCATATTCCAGATTCGAACTGCTCAGGGGTAGAAAGAGAACACTGCTACATTGATGCGGCACCTAGGGGCTACGTACTGGCCACGATTTGTTTACTGTGTTGGTAGACCTGGTGGGGGTGTGATGTTGAATGTGTTAGTAGACCTGGTGGGGGTGTGATGTTGACTGTGTTAATAGACCTGGTGGGGGTGTGATGTTGACTGTGTTAATATACCTGGTGGGGGTGTGATGTTGACTGTGTTAGTAGACCTGGTGGGGGTGTGATGTTGACTGTGTTAGTAGACCTGGTGGGGGTGTGATGCTGACTGTGTTAGTAGACCTGGTGGGGGTGTGATGTTGACTGTGTTAGTAGACCTGGTGGGGGTGTGATGTTGACTGTGTTAGTAGACCTGGTGGGGGTGTGATGTTGACTGTGTTAGTAGACCTGGTGGGGGTGTGATGTTGACTGTGTTAGTAGACCTGGTGGGGGTGTGATGTTGATTGTGTTAGTAGACCTGGTGGGGGTGTGATGTTGACTGTGTTAGTAGACCTGGTGGGGGTAATGTTGACTGTGTTAGTAGACCTGGTGAGGGTGTGATGTTGACTGTGTTAGTAGACCTGGGGGGTGGATGTTGACTGTGTTAGTAGACCTGGTGGGGGTGTGATGTTGACTGTGTTAGTATACCTGGTGGGGGGTAATGTTGACTGTGTTAGTAGACTTGGTGGGGGAGTGATGTTGACTGTGTTAGTAGACCTGGTGGGTGTGATGTTGATTGTTATTTAATATTGTGTAAAGTGTCATGGCTTGTTTGATAATGCGTCGTCGTTCAAGAGTTGACCATCCAAGGGTGGCTAATTGGCTATTGGGTCTGCTGAGTTTGTTTGGCGTCTGTGATCATTTCTGACAAATCTGGCAGCACAGTGTTGTACTCTTTCAAGGTGTTTAATTTTGGTGGCAGTGTTTGGATTCCACTTGGCAGAGGTATGCTCAAGTTTTGGTCGGATTAGCATGTTATAAGGCTGTTTCTTTTACCTCGGGTTTGCATGGACCGAGGGTTCGTTTGATCATGTCTAGGACTTTTGAAGATTTGGAAGCTATGTCAGTGTTATTGTTTGCCCAGGTTAGTTTAGAATCTAATTTTACTCCAAGATATGGGTGGCTAGAGACGGTAGTGAGTGGCACGCCAAAGAGTGAATATGAATGTAGTCTGGGTTTGGTTTGGTTTGTTATTGGGAGATGTACACATTTAGATATGTTAAATTACATTTGTCATTTGTCACACGTTTGATCAGGTCAGATTGGAGAATTTCGTGGTCGGTTTCGGATGTGATTTTGTGATATATAATGCTCTCGTCTGCAAAGAGACGTACGGGAGATTGGACATTTTCGGTTTTGTCGTTTATGTAGAATAAAAATAGGACAGGTCCTAGGACCGAGCCCTTGATACCACCGCCTCCAATTTTCGGCTGCGCTACCTTGCAAGGTCAGATATTCCGGGGGCTTTAGATGAGCTTCCATCCTCGACTTAATTTCGAGAGATAGTCAACAACTTGACACAGCCATGTGCTACGCGCTAAGGGGCAAACCCCAAGCTTTATTCTGATTGGTTGATAATTACAGCGTACGGTCTACTGTAAATATGAACTTTCATGGAACAATAGAACATCTTGAATACTGCACATTTTATTCAACATAAAGTATAGCTCCGGGAAAGTAGCAAACACATTTAATTTACAACAAATTAGATTGGTAATTCAAGAGTAGTTTACTCCATATTTTGCACAATTTTGCATCTTCTGACAGAACATGCAACGTATTAATTCTCCTATTGTCAGTCACATATCCTGGTGTGATGCTGTCTGAAACACAACGTTTTTAATTTTCTTGTATCTTCTAGGGCTTTCTGACGTCCATCTTGCTGCCATACATTCTGAAAATATAAATTGATAGAAATAATTAGTATAGTTTTCATTGACATTGTTAATGTAAAGTGATACTGAGTTTAATCAATACTAAACATGATTCAGGTCTACATGTATGGGTATGTATAATTAGCACGCAGGAAACCGATCTGTCGAATTTGACAGCCCGGTGTGAAAATGGATTCTCCCTCACTCATCAGTTCTAATAATATTAAGTAAATGGTTCACAAACACGGAAACGTAGTGAGCTCGTTTTGATCCGACATAATCATACATTTGGGGTAACAAATAGTAAAAAAAAATAGGGTGATAAATTAGCGTCTTAAAATAGTCATATTCATGTAAATAATCACTTCTAAACGTGCGTTAATCACTCTAGGACAAGAGGTTCGACGACTGAGTTTGACCCAAATCTATCCCGACTTGTAAACATTGTTTGTAAATCATATTTCTGGTCAAACAAAAATAGAAAATGTTTAGATACTTACATATTCGTGAACTGCAACTCATTATGTTTCTAATTAATCCAAAAACATGGCTATTATTCCAAATATTTACGGCATTTTGTTCATATTTCTGAAGGGCACACATCGATCGTCAGCATGTAAAATTGTATGTGTGGCTTCAGCGGTTCGGCGAGGGACCCGCAACCGCAGTTTCAGCAACTGCCGCTAGATGGCAGAATGCCGTCGGAAAATATATATTACGGTGTAGCGCTTACATTTATCCGGGCGTTAAATAATATCCGGGTGACGTTTCTGCGCGTGCGCGTATCTAGGGGAATGCATTTAACACCAGCTACGACGGTCGCGTATTCATTTATCCGGGCGTTATGTATGTTTATATATATATATATATACATATAAACATACATAACGCCCGGATAAATGAATACGCGACCGTCGTAGCTGGTGTTAAATATATATATATATATATATATATATATACATACATATATGTCTATATATATACATGAATTATAAAATGTTTGCTTCCCACAGACATAAACAATTTCTGTTGTAAAACAGTTTCCTCTCCACGCATACGTCACGTGACATACTGTTATACTTGGTCACAAATCTGAAACAGCAAATTATAATTATGTACTCTAACTATAACGCTCGTATTACGATAACAAACGAAACATATTTAACTACTGGATATTATTTATTACTACGTGACCTACTGGTGCCAAATAGTATGCCTTACATATGCATATAAGCATCACCCGGATAAAATTTAACGCCCGGATAAATGTAAGCGCGACAACGGCATTTCTTTCTCAACGTATGACCTCTGTGCCGCCCTCTTCAGAATTGTTCACCACTCAACATGCACACTGTTTCCATCTTTCTCCGACATGTAGAGCATCATATCGAATACACGTAGGGGAAATTCGTATAATATGTTCCCCTAGGAAACATGCAACAGAAAATTACCATTTATTAGAAAGAGGTGTCCAACCGGCATTATTAACGCGCAACGCGAGAACTATGTTCAACATAAATAAACAGTTTAAGAAAGCCTAATCGGTACTTTTAGCTGGTGTGAGGGTAAACCTTACTGGGTAAGTGGGTAAAAAGTATCACCGATTTATGCAGTGCAAATGTACATGTATATTCGTTATAAACGAAATACAACCAACAACAACAATAATTCTTATATAACTCGCAAAAGTGTCCCATCCGTTGCTTACATCCGCAAAACCATTATTTTTGGGAAAAACCTTTGTGCATTTACAACACAATTAGTATACTTTAAATTATCCCACACGTGCAATGGCTATCACACCAGCTACAACACTGTTTCAGCATTTTATCATGTTATCAGTCCAAACTGGTTCCAAACTGGTTCCAAACTGTTTTGAAGTGATATTCCCTCTTCAAGTCTCATCTGTGTCACTTACAAACGTGTAATCAAACGTACAAACATACTTTTTAACTAACAAACTTGCAAAGTTGCACTAACAGACGTACCAACACACTTTTTCGCTCACTCACTCACACCACTCACTCACTCACTCACTCACTCACTCACTCACTCACTCACTCACTCACTCACTCACTCACTCACTCACTCACTCACTCACTCACTCACTCACTCACTCACTCACTCACTCACTCACTCACTCACTCACTCACTCACTCACTCACTCACTCACTCACTCACTCACTCACTCACTCACTCACTCACTCACTCACTCACTCACTCACTCACTCACTCACTCACTCACACAAGCCCTCATCTACTCACTCACACACAACACACACAACACACACACACACACACACACACACACACACACACACACACACACACACACACACACACACACACACACGCACACACTATAGACGGGTTATTGCATGACATCCCTCCTCTTTCAGGCAAATAGACGGGTTATCGCGTCAAATCACTCCTCTTTCAGACAAATAGACGGATTGTCGCGTCAAAGCCCTCCTCTTTCAAGCAAATAGACGGGTTATCGCGTGACATAATAGACACGAGTTGCACAAACGAAACACTAAACTTAGCCCAACAGGTTGCACGAATTGAACTTAGACCAACTAATGGGACAAACGAAACACTAAACTTAGACCAACACGTTGCACGAACCGAACTATAGACACGAGTTACACAAACGAAACACTAAACTTGGCCCAACAGGTTGCACGAATCAAACTATAGAAAAAAATTGCACAAACGAAACACTAAGCTTAGACCAACACGTTGCACGAACCAAACTATAGACACGAGTTGCACAAACGAAACACTAAACTTAGCCCAACAGGTTGCACGAATTGAACTTAGACCAACTAGTGGGACAAACGAAACACTAAACTTATAGACACGAGTTGCACAAACGAAACACTAAACTTAGCCAACAACAGGTTGCACGAATTGAACTTACTAAACTTAGTGGGACAAACGTTAAACTTAGACCAACACGTTGCACGAACCAAACTATAGACACGAGTTGCACAAACGAAACACTAAACTTAGCCCAACAGGTTACACGAATTGAACTTATACCAACTAGTGGAACAAACGAAACACTAAACTTAGACCAACACGTTGCACGAACCAAACTATAGGCACGAGTTGTACAAACGAAACACTAAACTTAGCCCAACAGGTTGCACGAACCAAACTATAGGCACGAGTTGTACAAACGAAACACTAAACTTAGCCCAACAGGTTGCACGAATTGAACTTAGACCAACTAGTGGGACAAACGAAACACTAAACTTAGACCAACACGTTGCACGAACCAAACTATAGACACGAGTTGCACAAACGAAACACTAAACTTAGCCCAACAGGTTGCACGAATCAAACTATAGATACGAGTTCAACAAACGAAACACTAAACTTAGCCGAACAGGTTGCACGAATTGAACTTAGACCAACTAGTGGGACAAACGAAACACTAAACATAGACCAACACGTTGCACGAACCAAACTATAGACACGAGTTGCACAAACGAAACACTAAACTTAGCCCAACAGGTTACACGAATTGAACTTAGATCAACTAGTGGGACAAACGAAACTCTAAACTTACGAACTTTCACTGACAAACGCACCAAAACACGTTTAAACTAACATAGTACTCCAATTATCCACTAGGGGGCGCTACGCCGGAAGTGACGTCGTGCCGGAAGTTACTTGACTGTCATGGCAGCCTCTACTAGGGACTCTACGTCGGAAGTAACATTGCACCGGAAGTTACTTGACTGTCATGGCAGCCTCTACGCTTCCGCTATTCCTGGAAGTGTGTCGACGAATCTATCATATCATGACCGGTAGACGGTAATACTCTGACTAATTACATTGGTGTCCGTTGAGTGACGTCGGGAACCGTGATGGTCACCTCTTTGAATGAAGTCATGTCAGGTGGTTGTCCTTACATGTTATCGACATAGTCGTTTTCGATCATAGCAGTTTTCAAATTCACTTAGGTAAATTGAACGCCACCCACATTGACACGTTGACAAAACAATTGTTGTCAGTGAAATGGGAAAAGGAGGTGTGTCTTGATGACTATGAAAACTAAAAACAAAAACTCATCCATAGCATCAAACCCGTCTATTTGCTTTGCTTTGCACCCTTTTGAGGGAATCTCACGCGATAATCCGTCTATTTGCTTTGCTTTGCTCCCTTTTTGAGGGAATCTCACGCGATAACCCGTCTATTTGCTTTGCTTTGCTCCCTTTTGAGGGAATCTCACGCGATAACCCGTCTATTTGCTTTGCTTTGCTCCCTTTTGAGGGAATCTCACGCGATAACCCGTCTATTTGCTTTGCTTTGCTCCCTTTTTGAGGGAATCTCACGCGATAACCCGTCTATTTGCTTTGCTTTGCTCCCTTTTGAGGGAATCTCACGCGATAACCCGTCTATTTGCTTTGCTTTGCTCCCTTTCGAGGGAATCTCACGCGATAACACGTCTATTTGCTCCATTGCTCCCTTTTTACGTGTCTATTTGCTCCATTGCTCCCTTTTTACGTGTCTATTTGCTCCCTTTTGTTAGTTTAAACGTGTTTTGATGCGTTTGTCAGTGAAAGTTCGTAAGTTTAGAGTTTCGTTTGTCCCACTAGTTGATCTAAGTTCAATTCGTGTAACCTGTTGGGCTAAGTTTAATGTTTCGTTTGTGCAACTCGTGTCTATAGTTTGGTTCGTGCAACGTGTTGGTCTATGTTTAGTGTTTCGTTTGTCCCACTAGTTGGTCTAAGTTCAATTCGTGCAACCTGTTCGGCTAAGTTTAGTGTTTCGTTTGTTGAACTCGTATCTATAGTTTGATTCGTGCAACCTGTTGGGCTAAGTTTAGTGTTTCGTTTGTGCAACTCGTGTCTATAGTTTGGTTCGTGCAACGTGTTGGTCTAAGTTTAGTGTTTCGTTTGTCCCACTAGTTGGTCTAAGTTCAATTCGTGCAACCTGTTGGGCTAAGTTTAGTGTTTCGTTTGTGCAACTCGTGTCTATTATGTCACGCGATAACCCGTCTATTTGCTTGAAAGAGGAGGGCTTTGACGCGACAATCCGTCTATTTGTCTGAAAGAGGAGTGATTTGACGCGATAACCCGTCTATTTGCCTGAAAGAGGAGGGATGTCATGCAATAACCCGTCTATAGTGTGTGCGTGTGTGTGTGTGTGTTGTGTGTGAGTGAGTAGATGAGGGCTTGTGCGAGTGAGTGAGTGAGTGAGTGAGTGAGTGAGTGAGCGAAAAAGTGTGTTGGTACGTTTGTTTGTGCAACTTTGCAAGTTTGTTAGTTAAAAAGTATGTTTGTACGTTTGATTACACGTTTGTCAGTGACACAGATGAGACTTGAAGAGGGAATATCACTTCAAAACAGTTTGGAACCAGTTTGGAACCAGTTTGGACTGATAACATGATAACATGTTTAAACAGTTTTGTTGGTATCTAGGCACAAATGAGATACAGATGGGTCTTGGACAGGGAGTACCACTTCAAAACAGATTGGAACCAGTTTGCAATCAGTTTTCAAGTGGCGACTCAAGTGAGCTACGGCTGGTAAGTATAAATGTTATATATCGATACCCGGCTGTTCTTCCAACACACAGAGCATTCATTACAAGTTTATACCAGTTTATACCGGTTAGTAGAGTCAGTTTTGTAGTGTGCTGAAGAAATTACCAAAGAAACTTCTAGAATGAAATTTTACAGGGGAATTTCCCACGCGCTATAACACGATGTCACTGACCATAACGTCACATGATGGAATTACATTCAAGCGCGAAAGATCAAAACATGGCTAACCAAAGCACTACCTGTTTGACCAACTCACCTCGCTTATGGAATTACTGCGCGTAGCAGTTTGTAGTTTAATAATCTCACTGACCATGACGTCACATGATGGAATTATATTCAAGCGCGCAAGTTCAAAACGATGGCTAACCAAATCACTACATGTTTGACCAAATCACCTCGCGTACAAAATTACTGCGCGTAGCAGTTTGGTGACGTCATACAGGATGCGCACGCTCACGCTCGCAACAAACAAACATATCCAGACACGTCTCGAGTACGGGTTTTATAAGAGACACGAATTTAGGTACTATCGTACGGAAATGATACCAAACGTCTAATTCCAAGATGGTCGCTCTGTTAAAAATAACGAGGCTATAGGTTCTGATATAACATAGTCCCATATGTAGTCTACATTTCGTATACATTACTTCAGATAAAACGACCTCCGCTGAATTTATAATCCTTTTATTATAAATTACGCCTTATTATAACACCACATTTTAGACGTCATCTTCAACCAAATAAGGGCTCGGACCCTTGGCGGAGACTCGGCCTACGGGCCAAGCAATCTTGTGTGTGACATATTCAAATGCTGTTCGGTATATTTTATTTTTCAAAAAGTCGTCGAATACCTTTACGATAATAGCTCCTATCCTTTAACATGGGAGCGCCCCTGCGGAAATCTCTATCTTTTAACATGGGGAAAATTCCCTATCTTTTAACATGGGGAAAAATGTCCTATCCTTTAACCCGGGAGCGCCCTGGTGCAAAATCCCTATCTTTTAACATGGGACCGGAACTACTTTTCTACTTCCCATCTTTTAACCCGGGAGCGCCCTGGTGCAAAATCCCTATCTTTTAACATGGGATTACCTCCAGGGAACGGATTGCGTCCCCGCTGGACCACCTATATTACTACTTAGGAGCTATTATCGTAAAGGTATTCGACGACATTTTGAGTTGGATGTAAACATTTTTACCCCAAAATTATCCTCTGAAACCTGTCCTACCAAATTTCCCTATGTTAAAAGATAGGAAATTTCCCCCATGTTAAAGCATAGGAGCTATTATCGTAAAGGTATACGGCGGCATTTTGAGTTGGAGGTATCAATTTACCCCAAATTATCCTCTGAAACCTGTCCTACCAAATTTCCCTATGTTAAAAGATAGGAAATTTTCTCATGTTAAGGCATAGGAGCTATTGTCGTAAAGGTATGCGACGACATTTTGAGTTGGAGGTATCAATTTACCCCAAATTATCCTCTGAAACTGTCCTACAAAATTATTCCATATGTTAAAAGATAGGAAATGTTCCCCATGTTAAAGCATAGGGGCTAAACCCCATGTTAAAGAATAGGCGAACCTACAACACATAACCAGCTAAACATTGACCTACAATGCACAAGCATCGACATACATTATAGGTCAGACATACAGACAAGTGTTATTAGGTAGTGGTTAAATTCGTGTATTTTATAAAAACCCGTACTCGAGACGTGTCTGGACATGTTTGTTTGTTGTGAGCGTGAGCGTGCGGACCCTGTATGACGTCATTAAACTGCTACGCGCAGTAATTTTGTACGCGAGGTGAGTTGGTTAATCAGGTAGTGCTTTGGTTAGCCATTGTTTTGAGCTTTCGCGCTTGAATATAATCCCATCATGTGACGTCATGGTATGCGCAGTAATTTTGTACGCGAGATGAGTTGGTTAAACAGGTAGTGATGTGGTTAGCCATCATTTTGAACTTGCGCACTTGAAGGTATTCCCATCATGTGACGTCATGGTAAGCGCAGTAATTTTGTACGCGAGGTGAGTTGGTTAAACAGGTAGTGCTTTGGTTAGCCATTGTTTTGAGCTTTCGCGCTTGAATATAACCCTATCATATGACGTCATGGTCAGTGACGTCGTGTTATAGCGAGTGGAAAATTCCCCTGTAAAATTTCATTCTAGAAGTTTCTTTAGTAATTTTTTCAGCACACTACAGAACTGACGCTACTAACCGGTATCAACTGGAAAAAACTAATGAATGCTCTGTGTGTTGGAAGAACAGCCGGGTATCAACATATAACATTTATACTTACCAGCCGTATCTCACCTGAGCGCCCGCTTGAAAACTGATTGCAAACTGGTTCCAAACTGTTTTGATGTGGTACTCCCTGTCCAAGACTCATCTGTATCTCATCTGTGTCTAGAGACCAACAGTACTGTTTCAGTATTTTATCATGTTGTTGTTCTTAACCTATACGTATGTACGTATGTACGTATGTACGTATGTATATAATTTCGTTCAACGTCGTTATTAAATAAATAAACACGCACGATGCGCAATGTCGACTCGGTGGTCTTGACACCAAAGGTGTCAAACCTCTTTTTCGAAACAGGAGCGTAACAAAGTGAAGCGTTGTGATAGAACAGTACAGGTGTACAGGAACATAATAAACGTCCAGATAAGATATACCTGTATTTATATAGTTTACCGTATTAGGGTCAATTAGTCAACATTTTGAGCTTTCGCGTATGTAATGTAATCCCAATCCGGATATTTTGCCCCAGAGTATGTAATTCCAGCAGTGACGTCGTTAAAACAATTCTTGACACTATTTCCATACGATAGCGCCTAAAGTCGTGTCTTTTGGTTAGCTATCATTTGTAAGAACTATATCGAACATCGGCTATAAACAAACCAATATCAACCAGTATAAACTGATAACGAATGGTCTGTGTATTAAAAAACATCCGGATATTTGTCTCGTGTTAAGTCATAGGGAATTATAAAACAGTTACTTATCTGCTAAAACACTCAAACTGCAAGCTATTTACGTAGGATTTTGGTCAAACCCTTTGACTTGTAACATTATCTAACATACGAGATTTGTACTTACCAGACTTTGCATCAATATCGACATAGTTAATACTATTTTGTGAGAATGTGGTTGGCTCTGAAAAAAACCGTTTAAATTAGAATAAGCCTTCAAAAACAACAGAAGCCGTGAGGCCTTCCCTCTGCTACTGGCAACGGTCTCGACGGGACCAACCCCGACAGCCACTCTTCATCGTCACCTGCAGCCTCTCCATTACTCCTTCAAGATCCACTTATACCTGCCACACTTCGCGTGCTGTATGTGCAACAGCATCTTCACCAGCATAATTGGCAGCGTCATATCCAGAAGGAGCGGTGCCAAAGAAAGGTACAGAAGCACCAACGTCTGAAAACATTGGTCCCTACAATCACTGCGACAGTCCTGGCACCTACATCTGTCGACATATACCACTGATACCGCACTTCGCCGGCTCCAACTACCACATGTTTCTTTTATAGCAGTTCGACGGAACATAAAGATCACGTGTTATGATAGAACAGTACAAGTGTTCAGGAACATAATAAACGTCCAGATAAGATATACCAGTATTCATATAGTTTACCGTGTGCCGAAAGATTATGGATTGTAGAGTATATAGATAGTGAACGTGTCGAAATGTCACGTGGGCGTGCCGAACGAACACAGACTTCAGAATACAAACTACACATGCGCAGCCAGTAGATTAGAAAATTCAAGCACGGACTGCAGAGTAAAATCATCTTTCACCACAGACACACATCATGCTATAATGCATACCGGTATAAACTGGTAATCAAAGCTGTATGTGTTGGAAAAAACATCCGTGTATTTGTCCCGTGTTAAAACATACGAGATAAATCCTACGCTAAACGACAGGAACTTATCTGCTAAATTACTCAAACTACCTGCTATCTGTGTAATATTTTGGTCAAACCCTTTGTCATGTAACAGTATTTGTCATACTAGATGTGTACTTACCAAGTTTATTGCAATTTATAACCTCCTTGCAAACTGTTTTGATATTCCCTGTTCAAGTCTCTCCCTGTGTTTCATCTGCACCTAGAGATCAACAGTATTGTTTCAACCTTTTATCATGCTATCATTCTTAACCTACACGTATGTACGTATGTATATGCGCGAGACATGTTTTCAACTCTTAGGCCTTGACATCAAAGGTGCCAAACCTCTTTTTCGAATCACGCGCGTAACAAAGTGAAGCGTTATGATAGAACAGTACAGGAACATAATCTTCCAGATAAGATGTACCAGTATTTATATAGTTTACCGTATTAATGGTCAAGTGTATAAAGACCCATTAGAACGTGTTTTATCTTTATTCCATACTGTAGTGTTTAAAGTCGTGCTTCTTCGGTAAACCTTTCAAACTTGCTACTGTCGTAATACTTCTAACCTGGCATCGGTAACCGAAAATGGATCCATAGATGCAGACATAGACACGTGCATAGAGAAAAACATAGAGACATAGAACTTTTTAGTGTTGGTAGGACTTAGAACTTCTTAGTGTTGGTAGAAATGTTTCTTAACCGCTGCACTGCATTTGCACATTCCTATACTATTCAACGGTATCAGTTTCGAGTCCGTAAGTTGTTAAGCGATGTTTACTGGAGTGTTTGCACAAGCAGTCCCGAGAACACGTTAAATGTGTAGACATTTCACTTGACTAAGAGTTCTACTCACGTGATCAATGTCACCATTTTTGGGTTAGCATTAGGATTAGGGTTAAGGTTAGGATTTCGGGCAGCGTTAGGGTTAGGGTTAGGATTAGGCTTAGCGTCAAAATTAGCTCCATAACCAAGGTGTGCAAAGCTGAACTCTCAAGACGACGCTACCCATGTGTAGTATCAAGTGTTGGTTCCAAGACTCCGTTTCGAAAAAGTGGCGAAACACTATGAAACAAATGGTTCTGACACTAATGGAGGATGAGGTTGATTAAAGACTGGTTGACTGTCTGGAACAGTACCACAACCAAATATCCGAACCGACTTTGTTGGACCCACAAGGGCTCCTCGCCTTATGGCAGGCAACACTAAAGTAATGAGGTGCGGTATCGTCTTGTACACGATTAAACTTTGCAAGACTCTGTATCAATGTCTAGTCTCTGGTTCTTGTAGTTATGGAGTGTGACATGTAAACACGTTTGTGTTGTACATGAATAAAAGGTGCAAACCTCATGTTGTGTCTTTTTCATAGTGTAATGCAAAGCATATGTTTGGAACCTTACTAATAGCCTTACACAAACAGTCAAAGTCGACCTCTTTGAGGGACAAGAAACTCGGAATAGACGGGTTACTGCGACAACGGACGAGATATCGCACGAGACTACGGATGAGATTTACCAATCTACCGCGCTGAAACGCTAAAAGCGAGGAGGAGGGATAGAGATGGACGGGTTATTGCGTCAAATCCCTCCTCTTTCAGGCAAATAGATGGGTTATTGCGTCAAATCCCTCCTCTTTCAGGCAAATAGAAGGGTTATTGCGTCAAATCCCTCCTCTTTCAGGCAAATAGACAGGTTATCGCGTCAAATCCCTCCTCTTTCAGGCAAATAGACGGGTTATCGTGTAAAATTCAACCAAAAAGGAGCAAATAGACGGTTTATCGCGTGAGATTTCACCGATTCGACGGAATTCCACTGCAATAGGCAAGTATAAAACGAGTTATACAAACCAAACTTAGACCGCCGAGTTCCAAGAGACATTCCGTTCTTTACATTTGAACAGTAAACACTTACATCATGAGCCTATCGACTCGTCTACCAGCTGCCAACAAGCCCACACCAGTATCACGGGCGGCCTTCCAGTGCCCCGATTGTAAGAGACATTTCACACGGAAAGATAGCTGGAAACTACACAGTGCCCACAGTTGCTGTAGGCCATCGGCAAACACTACGTTGACAAGCACTACATTGCTCAATTCCCTTGTCCCGGTGACCACTACGAGACCTGTGTCTCTGGCCTCAGCGACAAGCTCGACATTCCTAGGCCATTTTCTCCATGTTAAAGGATTGGAAGTTTCCCCATGTTAAACGATAGGCCATTTTCTCCATGTTAAAGAATAGGAAGTTTCCCCATGTTAAAAGATAGGAAGTTTCCCCATGTTAAAGGATAAGAAGTTTCCCCATGTTAAAAGATAGGAAGTTTCCCCATGTTAAAGGATAAGAAGTTTCCCCTTGTTAAAAGATAGGAAGTTTCTCCATGTTAAACCATAGTGAAATGTTCCCCATGTTAGAAGATAGGTCATTTTCTCCATGTTAAAGCATAGGAGGTTTCCCCATGTTAAACGATAGGAAGTTTTCCTATGTTAAAAGATATGAGGTTGTCCCCATGTTAAAGGATAGGCCATTTTCTCCATGTTAAAGGATAGGACGTTTCCCCATGTTAAAAGATAGGGCATTTTCTCCATGATAAACGTCAACCCAATGTATCGTAAAGTCATACGACGACATTTTGAGTTTGAGAGGACAAACATCACATACCTTCATGTCAAGAGACGATCATCTGTTCGGATTCACGTCCAACGAGGTGGCCATAGGACTCGTATGAGGTATCGCTTCTTTAAACGGAAAACATATGTATATGAAGCAGCCGTCTGTACAACATAACAATTCCATATTTACAAATAGTGCGAGCGACCAAACACGATACGACCTTCTCGGGAGTCGAAAAAGGAAAGACCAGAATCGTTGGAAGCACGGTATATACGCTAGTTTTCGGCGTCATCTCATTTGCATAACCAATCAGACCGAACGTACATCACGTGACTTCCCTTAACACAAAAAACTGTGCACGTTCGTGAGACAGGTGACATCTGACGGCCCCAACGGATATCAATGTAACTAGTCAGAATAACGCCATCTACCGGCCATGACAGATCTCTATTCGTCAACACACTTCCGGAAATGGTGGAACCGTAGAGGCCGCCATGACAGGTCGCCATGACAGTCAAGTAACTTCCGGTACGACGTTACTTCCGACGTAAAGGCCCCTAGTAGAGGCCGCCATGACAGTCAAGTAACTTCCGGTATGACATCACAATCGGCGTAGCGCCCCCTAGTGAATAATTGGAGTACTACCACACACGATGGCGTCATCTAGCGGGTAAAAATATATAATTAGGTTTAGATAGAGAAAAAAGTTGGGGTTAATCTCGCGAAAATATTCAGAAAATTTATACAACCAGCTTGGTGGTTGTTTAAATTTTCGCGAGATTAACCCCAACTTTTTTTTCTCTATATTAATTTAATGTTTTGTCCCTCTGGGACAAAAACATAAAATTTTCAGAAAATGTATAAAATAACACACGATGAGCGATGTGTTTTTGTACAATGCATTTTCACGAACTTTACTTATGTATATTCTGTGCCTCTGTCTCTCTGTCTGTCTCGTCTCTCTCTCATTGTTAATTTGTTTGTTTGTTGTCTGTCTGGCTGTGTGAGATATATATATATATATATATATACACACACACAGACAGACAGACAGCGTGCGTGCGCCGGTGTGTGTGCAGATAAGTTCCTGTCGTTTAGCGTAGGATTTATCTCGTATGTTTTAACACCGGACAAATACACGGATGTTTTTCCAAGACATAGAGCCTTGATTACCAGTTTATACCGGTTTGCATTATAGCATGATGTGTCTTTGGTGAAAGATGATTTTACTCTGCAGTACGTGCTTGAATTTTCTAATCTGCCGTCTGCGCATGTGTAGTTTGTACTCTGAAGTCGGTGATCTTTCGGCATGCCCACGTGACCTTTATGTTCCGTCGAACTGCTATAAAAGAAAAATGTGGTAGATGTGGCCGGCGAAGTGCGGAGTCAGTGGTATGTCGACAGATGTAGGTGCCAGGACTGTCGCAGTGACTGTAGGGACCAATGCTGGTGCTTCTGTACCTTTCTCTGGCACCGCCCCTTCTTGATATGACGCTGCCAATTATGCTGGTGAAGATGCTGTTGCACATACAGTACGCGAAGTGTGGCAGGTATAAGTGGATCTTGAAGGAGTAATGGAGAGGCTGCAGGTGACGATGAAGAGGGTAGGGATGTCCCAGTGGCTGTCGGGGTTGGTCCCGTCGAGACCGTTGCCAGTAGCAGAGGGAAGGCCTCACGGCTTTCTTCGCTCCTTTTGCTGTTGTTTTTGAAGGCTTATTCTAATTTAAACGGTTCTTTTCAGAGCCAACCACCTTCTCACAAAAGAGTATTAACTATGTCGATATTGATGCAAAGTCTGATAAGTACAAATCTCGTATGTTAGATAATGTTACAGGTCAAAGGGTTTGACCAAAATCCTACGTAAATAACTGGCTGTTTGATTGTTTTAGCAGATAAGTAACTGTTTTATAATTCCCTATGACTTAACACGAGACAAATACCCGGATGTTTTTCCAATACTCAGACCATTCGTTATCAGTTTATACTGGTTTATATTGGTTTGTTTATAGCCGGTGTTCGATATAGTTCTTACAAATGATAGCTAACCAAAAAGACACGACTTTAGGCACTATCGTATGGAAATAGTGTCAAGAATTGTTTTAACGACGTCACTGCTGGAATTACATACTCTGGGGCAAAATATCCGGATTGGGATTACATTTCATACGCGAAAGCTCAAAATGTTGACTAATTGACCCTAATACGGTAAACTATATAAATACTGGTATATCCTATCTAGACGTTTATTATGTTCCTGTACACCTGTACTGTTCTATCATAACACTTCACTTTGTTACGCTCCTGTTTCGAAAAAGAGGTTTGACACCTTTGGTGTCAAGACCACCGAGTCGACATTGCGCATCGTGCGTGTTTATTTATTTAATAACGACGTTGAACGAAATTATATACATAGGTACATACGTATAGGTTAAGAACAACAACATGATAAAATGCTGAAACAGTACTATTGGTCTCTAGACACAGATGAGATACAGATGAGTCTTGGACAGGGAGTACCACCTCAAAACAGTTTGGAACCAGTTTGCAATCAGTTTTCAAGCGGGCGCTCAGGTGATATACGGCTGGTAAGTATAAATGTTATATGTCGATACCCGGCTGTTCTTCCAACACACAGAGCATTCATTACGAGTTTATACCAGTTTATACCTGTTAGTAGCGTCAGTTTTGTAGTGTGCTGAAAAAATTACCAAAGAAACTTCTAGAATTAAATTTTACAGGGGAATTTTTCACGACGTCACTGACCATGACGTCACATGATGGGATTATATTCAAGCTCGAAAGCTCAAAACAATGGCTAACCAAAGCACTACCTGTTTAACCAACTCACCTCGCGTACAAAATTACTGCGCATACCATGACGTCATATGATGGGATTACATTCAAGTGCGCAAATTCAAAACGATGGCTAACCAAATCACTACCTGTTTAACCAACTCACCTCGCTTACAAAATGACTGCACATACCATGACGTCACATGATGGGATTACCTTCAAGTGCGCAATTTCAAAACGATTGCTAACCAAATCACTACCTGTTTAAACAACTCATCTCGCGTACAAAATTACTTCGCATACCATGACGTCACATGATGGGATTATATTCAAGCGCGAAAGCTCAAAACAATGGCTAACCAAAGCACTACCTGTTTAACCAACTCACCTCGCGTACAAAATTACTGCGCGTAGCAGTTTAATGACGTCATACAGGGTCCGCACGCTCACGCTAGCAACAAACAAACATGTCCAGACACGTCTCGAGTATGGGTTTAATAAAATACACGAATTTAACCACTACCTAATAACACTAGTCTATATGTCTGACCTATGATGTATGTCGGTGCTTGTGCATAGTAGGTCAATGTTTAGCACTGGTTATGTGTTGTAGGTCGGCCTATGCTTTAACATGGGGTTTAGCCCCTATGCTTTAACATGGGGAAAAGTTCCTATCTTTTAATATAGGGAAACATTTATAGGACAGTTTCAGAGGATAATTTGGGGTAAATTGACACCTCCAACTCAAAATGTCGTCATATACCTTTACAATAATAGCTCCTATGCTTTAACATGGGAAAATTTGCTATCTTTTAACATAGGGAAATTTGGTAGGACAGGTTTCAGAGGATAATTTGGGGTAAATTGATACCTCCAACTCAAAATGCCGTCGTATTCCTTTACGATAATAGCTGCTATGCTTTAGTATGGGGGAAATTTCCTATCTTTTAACATAGGGTAATTTGGTAGCAAAGGTTTCAGAGAATAATTTTGGGGTAAAAATGTATACCTCCAACTTAAAATGTCGTCGTATACCTTTACGATAATAGCTCCTATCCTTTAACATGGGGAAAAAATGTCCTATCCTTTAACACGGGCGCGCCCCGGAGCAAATCCCTATCTTTTAACATGGGGAAAAATTTCCTATCTTTTAACAAGGGCGCGCCCCAGAGCAAAACTCTATATTTTAACATGGGGAAAAATGTCCTATCTTTTAACATGGGCGCGCCCCGGAGCAAATCCCTATCTTTTAACATTGGATTTCCACCGGGGTGCTCCATTGCCCGCGCTGATTAACCTATATTACTACTAATGTGTTTATGAATGACTGTCCGTGTTCACAAGATGTGAATGACTGGTTCATGCCGGGTCGGGAAAACACATCTACTTTTTTTCCGTGGCATTTTACATCAAATAAATCAAAATCGCAGGAAGGTTATAATACCTAAATGATAATCCTGTACCATTTGTGATTTTGCGGGGTCTGACGATATATACATATTTTATTGTTTAAATGTCCGACATGATTAAGTTATTGAAGATAAATGAGCAATGCATTAGTTCCAGTTTTAATGCCTGGGCAGGAGTATTATTTTGATTGGTGAACAAAGGCTACGAATTGCTGGGGTCGAGCAAGAACAGTCGCAGAATGAAATAAATTACATAAAGCGTTTACACGAAAGCTAAATAACAGACGTTCACGGCAAGCGAGTCACGTGAGTGATATTACAGCACTATATTATGATTAACGTAGAATTACCATTGTGAGTTCATCAGAATGTTTGATAATAACATTCCAATACTTAATGTTTTGTTAAAATGAATATAACATTGCCTAACGTAGCACAGGACCATCCATCGCATTAGTGAAAAGCAGCAGGCCAACAATAACAATGGCGCGGTTCATGACATTCGGTAGCTGTGTTCAATTTTTTTTCTAATTAACCACTGATGTTAAAAATGTGATTGTAGTTGCAAATGGTTAGAGGGAGGAAGGGACGGAGGGAGTGAGGAAGGCAGAGAGAGAGAGAAGGGAAGCAGTTAGAGGGGGAAGGCGGGGGCAGGTAAACAGGGAGGGTGGGCGGGAGCGCGCGAATGGAGAGAGAGAGAGATATATATATATATAGAGGGGGAGAGATAAAGAGAGAGAGAGATAGAGAGAGAGTGTGTGTGAGAGAGAGAGAGAGAGTGTGTGTGAGAGAGAGAGAGAGAGAGAGAGAGAGAGAGAGAGAGAGAGAGAGAGACGGCGGGTCAGATCAAAGGGGCAAGTCTAATTATTCACTGCGATTGCGCGAGCACAAGCTCAAAACGAAATCACCATTTTCAGCTCGGAACTACTCTCGGCCACCGGACTAGTAGAAGGCATTGAATAGTCTTCACGTTCAGACTTGTATTGTTGTTTTCTTTCTTTCAATTAACCTCACTCACATGTCATATATTAATTATTTATGTAAACGTTTTCTTATGATGCTGCAATGCATGGTATAAAATAACACACGATGAGCGATGTGTTTTTGTATAATGCATTTTCACGAACTTTACTTATGTATATTCTGTGCCTCTGTCTCTCTGTCCGTCTCGTCTCTCTCTCATTGTTAATTTGTTTGTTTGTTGTCTGTCTGGCTGTGTGAGATATATATATATATACACACACACAGACAGACAGCGTGTGTGCGCCGGTGTGTGTGTGCGTGCATGCGTATGTGTGTGTGATCATGCGTGCGTGTGTTGAACAGTGGAAAGTTAATAGACAATGGCAGTCCCTAAATGGTAAATATGGGTAAAGACGGAAAATATGTAATTTATTTAAACACATACCATGATGTAAACGTACATTTATTTCAATACACTCCAATCGCACGTTTACTTTGTAAATGAAACTGTGATAACAATTCCTTCGATTACACTTCCCATATTCAACATTATCAATTCAAACTAACCATAATAATTATAAATGTGCACATTTTTTACACATTGCAGGTTATAAATAGAAAATGAGAAATAATGCGATCTTTCCAACCGACTACTTTGGGGGTAGAAGAAACTATAACACCAACTTTATAATTGAAATATATCAAACATAACATGTAACATCTAACATATAAATACAATGTATTGCTAATTGGCTAGACTAATTGCACAATTGATTGTTATTACTTGCAAAAATGCCCGTCCCCTAACGGGACATACTGGTAGTTCATACGCGACAGCCGTGATAGAAATACATATACAAAATGTTAGAAAACACAGCATCGTTAAATAAACACCATAATATGATCGCTAGGTATGTGATAGTTTCAACGTACGTAAAACGTCTACAACAGCGTCACGCACGTGCAGCAATACTAAGTTCAAAATGACGAAGGCCGGAGAGAAAGTGAAGTTCATGTTCGTCGATAGGCCTTAGTCGTGATAGTGTAGAATTATCTAATAATATACGTATTGCTATGGTATTGACATGAGGGAAGACGTAGAGCCTATTGTTTCAGCGTCCATGGCTTGTTGCCAACCAACCTACTCCATGACAAAGGGCCCGAAGTCCCGAAGTAGTTGCCGCGATTGTTAAGTGACGTTTTACGCTTTACTTGCGTATTACGTTTTACGTTCCGAACAATGGATTTACCCTATAAAAGGGAGAACAGTTTAAATACATGTGGTATTTTGAAGAAAAAAATAGAGGTCACACGTTACACTCGTGGGGTCTTAGATGTATCTCTGAACTTTTGGTGCCTGACATTCAAGCCGTCTAAGAAACAAAGTTATCATACATACACACACTTGCTCCATTATAGTAAGATTCTGATATAACAAACCGAAAACAGACAAGCAACTATAGATAACGTGTAACGTTACAGGTAGCTGACAAAATGCACTTTTTGACGTCAGCTTTAAACACAGGCCTCTGATCTTTTGTAAAACAAACGACAAAAGTACTAAAACGGTTATATCCTACATCAATGCAAGGTGTTTGAGAATAACTATTGCTTTTGCCTGAAAGTTACAATGGGATGTCACAGTTGTCATCTCCACTATACGTGTGCTATCACATTGAAGTTAGTACACAAAAGTATAAAAAGAACCCTAATAATCTTGTCGAAACATATTGCTCCATATTGTTTTACTTTTAGGTAAAACCTAAGTTGAGTTATAAAAACACCATTCTGAAAAGTAAACAGTTGCAACAGTTATTGCTGTTCACTGCTTGTTCTGGCGTTTAGCGACAAAAAGGATCAGAATGGTCTGTGTCCACTATTCAGTTAGGGTATTACTAATTAAACAACAATTCAAAATGTAAAACATGAAAAGTCACATATTGCAAAATAAATGCACCAGCGTGATCATTTTAAATTCAGGCTAAAAATGACACAATCTGGAGAACAAATATCCTAGTTCTACACACAATAACATGCGATAGTTTTGAAATTATCATAGCTCACGAGTATTTGCTGCCAGGGGTTTCACCCCCGCCTTTTTTGCGTACAATTCCACTTAACAAAAATATGTTTGCAAAAAAAATATATGTAACGTAACGCTGTCAGTTGACGTCGGCATTGGTATTTACGATCAGGTTTGACTTGGTAGTTAAAAATGTATTGCGATACTGATGTCGGACTTATTGCGATACTGAAGATCTGAACATAGACGAATCTCATTAGCAATGGCCTAAATGGCTAGAGGAAGGAACTTTAAAACAACGACTGTGCTGCATAGTTGTTCCCTTTCAACATTCACCAAGTTTTCACAATTTGTGTCAAATGATTATGTTTGTTTTGTGTGTCCAACGAAATTATGCTCAACTGGTAGCAAATCAAGGTAATTTAGAAACATAGGGGAGCGCGCGTTGATTTACTATCACAGTCATGTATGCAAAGCAAATTTTGCTGTTTTCAAAGTCTGCCAAAACAATGAAGCGGCAACAAAACAATGTCTACCACACATATGAACACGGTTGCAAATTAAATGAAATAAAACGGAAAGGTTTAATCCAAAAAAATTGTTGCTGATGGCCAGTGTACGAGGAAGCAATCGCCAGTGAACTTTCGCTACAAGGAACATTTTGAATTTTCTCCAAATTGTTCTATATATCCGATGTTCTAGTTGTTCTTTGGTGTGGGGCAAGGGCGTCTCCACAAATTGCCATGGTTACAGTCGCAACCGGCGATGACAATTAGGGCGAAGTAAAACTGATTCAGCGAACTTGTGTACACTGCATAGGTTATATGACAACGATTGTGCACAAGTTGCGTTCAGTTCTGTCACAGTACAGCGTTTACGTTAATTTTGTATTTCACCGTTCATTTCGATTCACTTATAGTTTTGTTATCAACCAGTACGAGATTATAATAACTTTATATGGGTACATATTAAACAAAATCTGAAATGTTATTATCTTCAGATCACAATCATACTGTTTAACTTAGGCCTACCTCAACATTTCAGCTATCACCGGGAATGACCGTTGAAGCAACGACCCTGTATACAATATATGTTTAGTTGAAGTTAAACGGCATATTGTGGCTAGAAAAAAAATCGTTTTAATTTATTCTTCGAACTTAATAAAAAGTTTTTGCTACTACAATATATCTGATTGATGTTTTTCACCCTAAAAATACGCGCATTGTCGGTTGTCTGCTGGTTTAATCAGAGTTCAATACATATCTTCCTACCTTGTATACGGTACTTGTTAGAATCCGGGACCACCTAGATTACGTCGTAATAACGTTAATCCACCATTCCGGGGGTCGGTTTCTTGAAGTGGCTAAGAACGTTCTTAACGCTAAGATGATTGTTTTAGTAAATGACGTGATTTTTTTAATATAAGCGAACATAGGAGTTTACGCAAACACGTGATGCTAAGTAATTGCGTAACTTTAAATACGCTTCATGAAACCGGCCCCATATCATTACAGGCATATATAACATCATAACATATTGTATCTCAGGACACTATTGAAGTCAAAGCAGAGCTCCGGATTCCACCAACGTGGTCTGCTATTACAGTTTTACTGTTCATTTCAAAAGCGTTGAGTGGTAAATCACGGCCGCAAGGGCGCAGACTAGTACAAAGTGGAGCGTTATTAGGACTTCAAAAGTGCCATAAAACGCAATAATTTATAACATTACACGCCAGAAATTATGTCGAATGGGGGATTGATGGCACTGAGGTATAAATGGAGGCGAAATGTGGTTATAACGGCGATACCATTTTACATGTAAATTTTACAATTAAATAGGACACCCCAAACGTACAACATTCCGACTGTTTCTGTACCATTACACTTTCAAATGTCCGGCGTTGTCTGCACCGACTGTGTCTTCAGTACTGCTCCAGATGGCGCAGTATCTCTGTGATCTTGCGACAGCAGTTCTTGAGGCAGTGGTTACAGTCGACCTGTTGTTCCCGGGCCTCGTTACAGTTGGCACACAACAGATGCGCCCCGGGGAACGTCGTCGTCTTCTTACGCTCCAATACCATCCTCACTTCCCGCAGCGAGTCCATGTTCGACTCGAATCTGCAGAACACCGTTACAGTCAATCACATATAATGAGACGGGCAAGCCACTTGTTTGGTTGCAGGCAAACTAGTAAAAATAGCAGAAGCAGAAACACACCACGCAGATGAAGGTCACATATGAGATTGGAGAATTGCGTGAGGAGGGATATGATCGGTGGAGGATGAAAGATGGAGAGGGGTCTGTAGATAGAAAACTATGGAAAAAGGAAAACAAGAGTGGTTTGACAATACTGCTGCACCTGACCACTGTAAGAGATAAGTAATGACGGAACGTTCCTCGTGTTCAACATGAACATTTAATGGCTTGGCGGACCTAGTTGCTAAGCATTGGGACACGTTGTCGCGCTTACATTTACCCGGGCGTTAAATAATATCCGGGTGACGTTTCTGCGCGTGTGCGTATCTAGGGGAATGCATTTGGCACCAGCTACGACTGTCGCGTTTTCATTTATTCGGGCATTATGTATGTTTATATGTATATATATATAATTACATAGATGTCTATATATATATATATACATCAATTATAAAATGTTTGCTTCCCACAGACATAAAACATTTCTGACGTAAAACAGTTTCCTCTCCACGCACACGTCACGTGACTTACTCTTATATTTGGTCACACATCTGAAACAGCAAATTATAATTATGTACTCTAACTATAACGCTCGTATTACGATAACAAGCGAAACATGTTTAACTACTGGATATTATTTATCACTACGTGATCTACTGGTGCCAAATATTATGCCTTACATATGCACATAAACATCACCCGGATAAAATTTTACGCCCGGATAAATGTAAGCGCGACCACGTAATTGGTAGGTCGGGAACGGTATATATAACAAGAGAAAACATCAAGGGAATTAAACATCACAAATTGTTGAACTTCACAAACATTCCACAGCGCATTTCTACTACAAAATCTTCAGTTACTGTCTACAAGGAATATATCAAGACTGAATATTAAAATATGTTATGTGCACAGTTGTCTTTAATAAACCGCTTAATAAATTAACACGGATGATGGTGGAACATTGTAACAATTACAGTTTGTCTCGTAAGTTCAAAAAGTTCATAAATTCAAAATGCTTTTAATTTTGGTTCAAACAACCATGGCCTCTAAATGCACAGCCAATGCCCACCGAATTCAACCGACACGATAACATAAGATTGCCAATGCATTACCCACCATGCAGTTTGCGTCTGATATCCATAATAACGTCAATGTGTATACATAATTAAGTTCTACACAATATATGACGCCACTATTAATATGATTATTTACACAATATGTTTATGTATTACACGCACATTACGTTTTATGTTCCGAACAACTGATGTACCCCATAAAAGGTGAACATCTTAATACATATGGGTTATTTTGAAAATATATATGTAGTTTCCTACTTTAGAGGTCGTAGCTCAATCCCTGAAAGTTTAGCCCTCGAGGTTCAAGCCGGCTAAAAGGAAAACATTAACGTACCCACATAAGCAAGCTCGATTATAAGTACATACAATACAGATATGTCTGCTTCCAATAAATTGTCCTCGCTTCTTCCAAAATGTTGCCCGTAGTATAAACATTCCGGCTAATTCCTATGGGCTTGCGTAGGGTATGGTGGGGTAAGAAGCCCCCTCGAGGTAAGACGCCTCCCCTGGGTATTTAAATATTTCGATCGTTTGCTGCCCGTCTCTGGTGGATGAAAACAATGCTGCCACCTAGCATTCATTGCGTCCGAACGCGCAAGAACGCTAAAACAACGGTGAGTAACAAAAAGTGAATTTGAAGTTTTTAGGCTTGTTTGATGTTAACATTTTACATACTAGATGCATGATTATGAGACAGAGATTACGTGCGATATCAAATAGTCGTTATATTATGCATCGTTTATGTCAGTAGTTTCAATTATTACCATGCAAAACGGGCGATAATTAAAGGTAATTTGACCATCGGCACATGTCCGCATGAAACCTATTGAGGGCAAGACGCCCCCAACGACGTGGGGCAAGACCGGGGGGCTTCTTGCCCCTTGAGGGGCGTCTTACCCCACGTTTATTAATTGTTTGTTTTACACATGCAACATAGGCTAACGTGCAAGGCCTAGCCTTAGAGCTACAATTAAATATTATTTTATTTATAGTATTTGTATATTATGTTTTATATCATTCTATAGTACCAATTGCATTATATTATTATGTAATTTTTATATTAATTGTCCTATTTTATTGTCTATGTATTTGCAACATGGTATTTATATATATATTGTTTTTTTATTCCTGTATTTTTTCCATAAATTATGTATAAGCACAGGGCTATAGTGAAAAACTGTATTTTCATCTGAATGTACTAGCCTACCCTGTATAAATACGTTTAAACAAAATAAATAAATAAACAAACAAATAAATATATAAATAAATAGGCATAAATAATAAATACGGCATGTGTTTGAATGCAAATTTGCAATAGGCCTATGACAGATTGAACATCTACTGGCTAATATTTTCTTCTGTAGAAATGGTCCGCACGTACAAGCGCAAGTCGGAACGGGGTGCCTGTAGGGACAATGTGTTGAAGGAGGCACTGGCAGCGCTGGAGAATCAGCCTATGAAGGCTGTCAGTCGGCGTTTTGGCATTCCGGCCAGGATGCTGCGAAGACACCGCGACAAGAAAGTCGCCACTGTGGGATCGCTATCTCTCGGCCCAAGGCAACCAGTACTATCGGCTGACGTGGAACGCACGCTGCGCGAACACTTCGCGTATATGGAGAAGTGCCTGTACGGCTTGACGACCGTGGACGTCAGGCGCCTCGCGTACGATCTCGCGGTGAAGCTGGGGCTTGCGCACACGTTTAACGCCAAAACAAAGATGACCTGACCTGGCTATTCGGCAGCCTCAGGGTACGAATATCGCAAGGGCTGTCGGTTTCAATCGCCCTAAAGTGCAATTGCCCACTGCTGGCCCGCCACCGTCCACTGCTGGCCCGCCACCGACCACTGCTGGGCCGACACCGCCCACTGCTGGCCCGCCACCGTCCACTGCTGGGCCGACACCGCCCACTGATGGCCCGCCAACGACCGCCCCGCAGGAGTGTCGACCGTTAAGGAGCTGATAAAGCAGCTATCTCCGTTGCCAAAGATATCACGTCCACGTGCAAGATCGCGTATTGCCGAGGGTGCCACAGTTCTGACATCGACGCCGCATAAGAACAAGTTGGCTATGCAGCAGGCGAAGAAAGAACGCATGCCCAAGCTCAAGAAGAAGTCCCTGGTGACAGGAGTGAAGAGACACACGGCAAAGAAAAGGCGCATGAGCTCCAGTAGCGAGGAGGAAGAATGGCCCTGCATTATCTGCGGAGAGCCATTCAAAGATAGCAGATCACGAGAGGTGTGGGTGCAATGTCAACTGTGCAAGAAATGGGCCCACGAAGATTGCCCCGCGGGACAGGCCTTTTTCACGTGTCCCAACTGTGAATCGGAGAGCGATTGACTGTGCATTATGTGCCAACTGATCATCTGTTGCCTGATGTCGTTTAATATGTTTTAATAAAGTTTGTATTTCTTATTTGAAATTATTCAACGCATTCTGCAGATTAAATTTATGTTTGTTTCACCACAATTTCTCATTGGGGCAAGACGCCCCCTGGGGGCATGATGTTGTGGCCCTCATTCACTCTTTGTTCGCTTATTGCTGTGAGTGGGGCCCTGGTGTTACTATGTTCTTTAAGTTGGGCTCCCAGAGCTCTGCTGGTTTCACCTACATAGGTCTTTGGGGTTCACCACTATACTACTATAGTATTGTATGGTTTGTGGTACCTCCCCACTCCATATTCCCGGAAGATGTTGGGCACGTACGGTAAAGGGATGTTCGGTGTGTGGATAGTCTATTTTTCTACACTTGTATCTCTTTTTCTTAGTGATGTTATACATCCACTCTCTGTAGTTGTTGGCTTTGAGTGCTGCACTGACATATGCTGTTTGTGTGGCTTTATCTTCGTCTGTGGTTATGAGTTGGTCTGCTCTGTTCATCAACGTTCTGATCGCTTGTGTTCGAGGTGGTGACTGGAGCTGAAGCTCAAGTACTGGTCTGCATGTGTTGGTTTCCTGTAGACAGTGATCCACGTGCTGTGGTCATCGCTCACATGTACACACGTGTCCAGGAATGGCATTTGGCATTCTTGTTCCGGTTCGGTGGTGAATTTGATGTTTGGGTCAATGCTGTAGAGATGTGCAGTGAAGTCTTCCACGTGGTATTCAAGTATCTGGACTAACGGGGGATGGGAGTGGTGGCGATGGCCTGTCTCTCAAAAGTTTCCATGTATAGATTGGCTATAATGGATGAGATTGGGGAACCTATGGCAGCACCGTGCTTCTGTTGGTAGAAGTGGGCCTTGTACACGAAGTAGGTGGTGTCCAGACAAAGTCAGCAGCTCAGTGATTTGGTCGATGTTGAGCAGGGTTCGCTGTTTCCATGTGGCGTCTGCCTGTAGTTTCCTCTTTACGGTTTGGATCGTGTCCGTTACTGGTATGCTGGTGAACAGAGCTGACACATCATATGACACTAATTTCTGTCCAGGGGGAACTTCTAGGTAATTGATCTTGTTTGCAAAGTTCCTGCTATTCTTGATGTGGTATGGTGTCTTCCTAACTAGTGGTGTGAGGATGTTGGCCAATATCTTGGCGGCATTGTAGATTATGCTTCCTATGCTGGATACTATCGGTCTGAGTGGTGCATCTGGCTTGTGTATCTTGGGGGTTCCATAGATCTTCGGTATTTCCTCTGATGTCGGGTATGTTCGGTATTTCAGCTGCGTGGAGATGGAGTTCTTCTGTTGCCAAGTCCGTATAATGCTGACCAGTTTATTCTTGTATTCTGCAGTAGGATCTTTCTTTAGTTGTACATATATGTTGGTGTCGCCAAGGACGGCCAGCATCTTGGTGTTGTAGTCACTGCTGTTGAGTACGACTGTCACTCTGCTTTACTGCGGGTAGTATGACGATGTCGTTGTCTTTCTTCAGCATTTGTAGTGCCAGTTGTTGTTCCCTGGAGATGTTACTTGGGGGGACTTTCAACTTTTTTATGCATTTGACCACTTCTCTCCTTAGGCTCTGTGCTTTCGCTGGTGTTAAGTTGCGGTATACTAGCTCTGTGCTTATGACAATTTCTGTGACAGATATCATCTTAGGTGTGACGGCAAAATTCAGCCCTTTCTATAAAACTGTGGCTTCGCTACGTTCAACTCTCTGTCTGATTTATTTATCACTAACTGTTCATTATCGCTCTGTCCGTTTATGATCCCATTTTTTCTGCGTTTTCCGTATCAAGTTGGTGAATTTCTCCCGTTGTTTAGGTTTCGTTGTTTCGAACGTGTACATGCGCATGCATTCTAGGGGTCTCTCAACCATTACCCGTTCCGTTGTCTCGGATATGGCACAAAACAGATTGTATGTCGTTTCCGCCAACACTTCTTTCAATTTATCGATAGTGAAACCGCACTGTGTTGTTCTAATGTTCAGTAGTTTCCTCTCAGCTTTGCGCAGGGCAATTTTTTATGGTGCACCTTTCACCGATATTGTACGCTTGAGGCTTTTTGGTGTAATGTCGGCGATCTTCTTGGAAATAGTTTCTGGTGACCGGAGCATTCTCAAGACTTCTCGTCCATGTTGTCTCAAGATATAACAACTTCTGGCGAAGGAAAATCAGTGAAGCAATAGATTAACTCTATTGCTTCACCGATCATGCGACGACCACCAGTGATGTCACATGACAGTTAGCAGTCCAATGCTGATGAGGGTGTCGTGAGGACACCGATAGCTCTGTAAGAGACATCAAGAATTCGGAAAGGTAACTTCATACTTCCAATGTCAATTTTGTAAATGTACCATCTGTAAAGAACACAAATATATCATTGTTTGAACAGTACCAACATCTCATTATATAACGTATATGCCTTCCATTAAGCAATATATCTCCAAAATATCTTCAGCATATACATCGGGTATTTCTGGTGGGTTTGCTTAGCATAACCAGTGGATTAGAAGGGCCCGAGTGTTCGGCCTAATTCAAAATGACACTGATATCATGAAAACTATCATCGATGCGGTAAGCCAGGCTATTGTGAAGAGACTGATGGACATTCCATCATTTCTAGGTAAACTGGCGAAAATGTGGCAGAAAGTGGTGTCTGGAATTAAGTGAAATAGGACACTTATGAGTTTAACAAGATTTAACAAGATTGCCATCCAGAAAATTGCCTCTAGATGGCAGGTAGACAAGGAAGCCTTATGGCTTATCGAAAGTCCAATACTTTTTATCTACATGTATCCCGCCCTTTTAAGATGTGTCGATTTTATTTTAAAACATATTCATGCTACTGGCACCAACACAATCAGGAGATAATTTGTTCCATTCATTTTCAGTCGTTTGTGAGAATGAGAACTTTCTTATATCTAATCTACACTGCTCCTTTACTAATGTAACTTCATGTCCTCTGATCCTTCTATCTTTCTTAACTGAGAAAAAATATTTCTATCAATATTTTCATAACCATTCAAAATTTTCAACACTTCTATCTGATCTCCTCTCAAACTCCTAGTCTCTAGTCTTGTTAAACCACATTTTTTAGGGGTATTTCGTAACCAAGATCCCTCAGTTTTGGTATCATTTTAGTTGCTCTCCTCTGTACTCTTTCTAGCATATCTATGTCCTTCCTGCGATATGGCCTCCACGCTTGAATACAATATTCTAAATGAGGCCTAACTATTGTTTTGTACAGTAGCATTAATAGTTCTTTTTCCTTATACGTTATGTTTCGCCCAATTAATCCAAGGATTTTATTTCCCTTTGAAGCTGCAACTCCGCAGTGCTCTGAAACCTTCATATCAGCACTAATGGTTAAGGTGGCTGCATCGGCTATTATATGCTTCTTTTGAATTAATAATTTCTAATATAAGTTTTGAAGATAAGCTAACCACTTTTTCTCAGAGTTTGTCTCAGATACTAAACAATACTCCAGACCAAAAAGAATTGATTTTTCATTTTGTTTAGAGATATTTAAATGTGTTTAAAGACAATTAAAAAATATGTCAAAAATCACCTTAAAATTGCATTTTATTTCATTTTGAGAAACTCCCCAAAAGAAAAATTAGCATCTTATTGACATTCACGGTTTTTTTGTAAATAAATGCATATTAAGTTTGATACAGCTTCATAAACATTTTGCTACAATGTTGAAATACAGCAAAAATCCGTACTGCATTTTTGGCATGACCCCTTCACCAAACATAAAACCATTTTTGCAATTTTGGGTAAACACAAGTCCAGTTCATATGCCAAGTTATGGCTTTGTAAGTATTGTATTTTTTATAAAAAGTTACATTAAGTAATACTTCCTGGTTGTTACCAATACTACAAGTGTCACCAGATGCTTGTTTTTTGCTTAGAAATGTGACTTTTTTTACTGGCATGTGGCTTATTGCAACACAATTTGTTAGACACTTCTATTACTAAGATTCCCCCCCAAGGTTTTCCCGCCAAGTTGTCTCATGATATTGTGTTACGAAGGGCCATGTGTTGAACTTGTTGTGGTAGCAAGATTGATTGACACCTGCTGGGGTCAGTCACGTGTCATTGCAAATGGCGGCTGAGGTTGGGCATTATCGGAGAATAAACAAAACTACCGCCAGTATTTGGTGATTTGACAGCGTGATGCATTTAGGTAATTATAATACAACAGCATAGTGGCATGAGAATAACCAGACTATTATGATCTGCATTCACGGTGAATGAATTTATGTTTGAACTGGGCTGACGCACACGTGATCGTCACTATGGAAACATCGTCAGTTTCCAAGAATCTGAAAAGGGACTTTCCACAGACACACTAAAAATACTAGTTTTTAAAGGACTGATTGGTGACATATGGTGATAGTGCCTTGGTTTTTTTTAATAGTACACATGTTCATACTGACACCTATTAATTTTCTATGAAGAAAAAAATAAAGAAATCAACTGACATGATAACCGGTGCAGCTACCTTAACCCTAAGTCTTTTTCTTTTACAGTAGTACTTAGTACAGTATCCCCCATTATATATTCTAAATCTTCTTGGTATCATTTTAGTTGCTCTCCTCTATACTCTTTCTAGCATATCTATGTCCTTCCTGCGATATGGCCTCCACGCTTGAATACAATATTCTAAATGAGGCCTAACTATTGTTTTATACAGTGGCATTAATAGCTCTTTTTCCTTACACGTTATGTTTTGCCCAATTAATCCAAGGATTTTATTTCCGTTTGAAGCTGCAACTCCGCAGTGCTCTGAAACCTTCATATCAGCACTAATGGTTAACCCTAAGTCTTTTTCTTTTACAGTAGTATTTAGTACAGTATCCCCCATTATATATTCTACATCTTCGTTCCCATGTCCTATGTGGAGGCATTTGCATTTCCCAAAACTTAACAACATTTGCTATTTTTCAGACCATTTTATCAACCTGTCAAGATCATCTTGTAAATGATGTCTATCTCCATCACGTTTAATCCTTCTAAAAATGTTGTATCATCCGCAAATTTCAACACCTTGCTTGTTATATTATCGTCCAAATCTTTGATATATATTAAGAATAATATAGGTCCCAGTACTGATCCCACTCAAAACTGATTTCCAGTTTGAAGCCTCCCCATCAACTACTACCTGTTGTCTTCTGTCTACTAGCCATTTTTCTATCCAGTTAATTAAACCATTTCCTATGCCATGGACCTTTAGTTTAAGCAGTAATCTTTGATGTGACACTTTGTCGAAAGTTTTCTGATATAAATCTAAGTAGATGATATCTACTGGTGATCCCTCGTCTACCCACTTAGTGATATCTTCCCAAAAACATAACATAATTGTTAAGCATGACCTCGCTTTTAGACAAACATGTTGAGATGGGTTTAACAAGTTATGTTTAACAAGAAAATCCACCAAGTGATCTTTAATTAATTTTTCTAATAATTTGCAAAATCATTGACGTTAAACTCACTGGTCTGTAGTTCTCTGACTTGTTTCTGGAACCTTTTTTAAATAACGGTATAATGTTTGCTTCTTTCCATTCTAAAGGAACCACTCCCTCTTCTAATGACAAGTTGAAAACTGTTGCAAGTGGTATGTTAATTTGTTCTACAATTTCCAATAGTAGTTTGGGTGGAATCCCCTCCACCCTAGGTGATTTATTATCCTTCCCAGCCCTAATTTTCTTAGCTACCATTTCCGGGGTTACAATTAACTGTTCTAAATAGTCCAATTCTGCCCCCTTGAACTTCGCCACTGGTACTGGCAGTGAACTAATATCTTCCATGGTAAAAACTGAACCAAAATACTCATTCAGGTCTTCTGCTATTAAGAATACCTCTGATATTATATTTCCAGCACTATCTTCTAGAGGGCCAACCTTATCCTGAACTTTCTGTTTGCTCCGAACATATGCATAAAAACTCTTGCTGCCTTCTTATTACAAGCTAATTTTTGTTCGTAGCTTCTCTTCGAACTTCTAATTTCAGTTGTAGCTTGGTTTAGTGCTTCTTTATAAATGTTGTAGTCTTCGTCATTTCTATATGACTTCCACATCGTTTGTTTGTACTTAATTTTTCTAATAGCTTCTTTTGATAAGTATTTCTTTCTGGACCGTTTCCGTTGTTTTTTCAAGGGAACAAATTGATCGATGATGCACTCTATTTCACTCTAAGATATTCCAGCATTCTGTTGCTGACTTATTCTTCAGTGTGTTGTTCCAGTCTATCTTTGCTAAATATTTCCTCATTTCCTTATATCTTCCTTTGTGAAAATTTCACCTGAACTGCTTTTTATCTTTCTGATTTTACTTTGATGGTAAAATGTATGTGGATGTGATCACTACTTCCCAGTGGCTCACATAATTTGACATTGTCAACTAATTCATTCTGTGAGGACAAAACTATGTCTAACACATTCTCACCCTTGGTTGGCTTACCACATGTTTAGAAAGGAAACTGTCTTGTAGTAAAACTAAAAACTTGTGGTCCTCACTCCCCGTACTCTGTAGAGATTTCCATTGTATATGACCATTGTTAAAATCTCCCATAATAATACAATCCTGTTTGCTAACTTCCCTTATAGCATTTTGTACTTTTTCATTCTCTTCTTCACTTATGTTTGGACTTCAATAAACTAACCCCACCATTAACGTTGAGTTTCCTGTAACTATGTTACACCAAACAGCTTCTTCGCAATCTGCTTCTCTTTCTAATTTTATTTCATAAGCCTGGATAAATTCTTTAACATATAAAATAACTACATCTCCCCTTCTTCCTATTCTATCTTTCCTGAACATATCATAGCCTGTTAGTCCCAATTCAGCATCTGATATATCAGTGATGGCCCATGATTTGGTTATACCTAATATGTGAGGGTCAATATCTTCTACCATAATGTTTAGTTCACTTCTTTTGTTTACTATGCTCCTTGCATTTAAACAAACGCATTTATATCCTGATTCAGAACAGTTTTCCAGGCTGTTCTTTGCTGATTTATTTCTGCTGGCTTTATCTATGCCTCCAGTTTCAGGCTTCTCTGTGAATCCCCCCTACCAATCTAGTTTAAATATATGCAGCCTGTCCCACTGTCAACAGATTGCAGCAAGTTCTCTGAGAAAACTGCTGCCCCCTTTCCATTTAGATGGAGGCCATCTCTCATGTACATAACTTCCCTCCCAACAAAATATCCTCATAAATCTACGAATCCCCTCTTCTTTACACATCTGCTCAACTAGTGCGTTGATCGCCATCCTCTTGCAGTTTCTATATGTTGGCCCCCTTCCTCCCATTACTGGCAAAATTCCTGAGAGAATAATCTGTTCGACTCTTGTCTTCTTTAACTTCCTCACTAACTGTCTGTATTTCTGTACTATCCCAGTTGTTCCCTCCCTGTAAGCATTATTTGTCCCTACGTGTACTAGTATATACCCTCCCTTGCCATGCCCCAATACCTTCTATACCCTTTCAGTCACATGTTCTATCCTAACCCCCGGCAAACAAGCAACGACGTCCTCCCCTTCACTTAGGGTCTTATCCGTCTTTCTCAGAATAGAGTCGCCCATAAACACCCTCTCTTTTCTCAATGCCCCCTCAATCACTGCCTCAGAGTAGCTCCTTCTCCAGTTTGCATCTGTCTGGTTGTAGTCTTGTTCCCCTGTCTTCTGCTCTCCTGTCACAATCTCTTCCATTCCATTCTTTCCTGATGCTGTTTCTCTTGTCACCTTTCCTCCTGTCATTGTCCCTCCCAACTTCTCTTCTGTCATATTTACTCTCACTTCCTTTCTTCCCATCATCTTTCCTCCCATTGCATTTTCTTCTCTCCTCTCCCATCTCTTTTTCCCTCCTACCTCTTTCTCTATGGTCACTTTCTCCCCTGTCACCTTCACGCCTGACACATTTCCTGCCGTCGATCCTCCAATTTCTTCCCCTCCGATCACCTTCCCTCCTCTCAGTCTCCTTTGCTTGGTCTTCTTGTCACTACTCTGCTCCTTCAGTCTCACAGTATTCCCAACTCTCTCCCTGCCGTCTCTCTCCATTCCACCTGTCTCCTTGCTGATTCTCATCTCCATCCCCTTCACAATATCTACCAACCTAGCTACCTCCTTCTCCAGACATTCCACCTTCCATCACCCCACGCACTGAAAGGTGACTCCCTCTTCCTTGGTTTCTGCCCATGACTTCCCACAGCCGGATAGGGCAAAATCCACCCAACTGTGGCAGTCGTCGCACACCAAGTGTCTCTTTGCCTTGACTTGCTGCTTGCAAGGCGTCATATCAGAATTTATTTAATACTAATAATAATCTAATTAGCTATTTAAAATAGCTTAGTCAACTGTCTATGTAATCTCTAAGAAGACTTGTTTATTTTGGTTACAGTTTTTGGTTATTGTCACAGCTGACTATCTATCCTATCAGAAATGCTAACGTTACTGGTAGTGACTTAATTTAAAAAGGGACACTAGCTACATAAACAATTAGTTCGCCCGGTTATTGCAAATGCTTAATTTTAACAGCAAAGCTACCTAATCAAAATGTCTAGCAGGTACTGGCTTACACAAATATTATCTTATGTAAGTAGTTTTATGTTAGTTACATTATCACCTATATATTCTACCACATGATGAGGTTTGTTAAATCTTGTTTACAAACTTATCGTAGGCTAATTTACCCTGTTATAACTCACTAGACTAAAGTGTTCTAAAATACTTTATCTAACTAGCTTTAAACACAACTGTTACTCAATATATGTTACTGCTACTTTATGAATGATATTAAGGCAAGAATAATACTTATCAATCAGTAATTCCATATGTTTATCAACTTTTCTGCACCACCAATTTCTACGATCTATCTCTGCCAAATATAGCCTCGAACGAGTTATGTGTACTCGTCAATGGGCATATAAATGATGATGGTCCACAGCCTTGAGATGTGAGTTACGGATTTGGAAATGACGAAAAAGGCAAGACGTGCCAAGAACAGTCATTGAAATTGCTTGCTGGTTTACGGCATCCCCAATAAGAGACGCACAAATGAGGCAGTACTGTTGTTGTGCAACAGCAAGCTGTGCCTCAACCTCACCAACCATCTGTATGTGCCAGGGGGTGCAGCTGATTACATCAGTCTCACTACCTCCTGGCAGATTGCTTTGCGAAATTCTGAAGTTCAGCAAACAATATTGTTAACCAGGGTGTTTAGCTCTATTTCATTGCAACAGTACACATCTATTGGGGCCTATACTGCATACAGGTGTATTAAGTTGTTTAACTTGTCTTAGGCATATTAATATATTTGTTGCTCCTTTTAATGCATCTCTGTGTTATTTATATATTTTATTGTAGTTTATAACATGTACGTTTTACATATATTTTATGTATATATGATTCTATATTATGGACTTTGTCTGAATTTTACTGTATTATTATGTGCAATGTGGAGCTTTAGTCTGCACCCACCACTGCATACGAACCTCTCACACTTGTCAAGAAGGAGATCTTTCAGGACAGTCACATCTAATGTTTCGAACTCTGGTTGTGATCGGAGGCGCGATACTGGCGCCCTTTTTAAGTAGGCCATGTTGGACTCACGCAGTCGTGACAGGTTGTACTTCTCAGCGAGCAGGAAGTTGCGCACCGACGATGCTTGCGAGAGCAGGAAGTCCTCACAACGCTCCAGGATCACATCAATCTGGTACTCCTGCACCAGAGGTAGCAGCAGTCGCACATTGTTCTCTGAAGCAGGGACAGTTCATTAAAGGAACTTGCTTGCAACTACCCACGGAGTAACAAACCAAGGGTAACGTTTATCATCATTGCAGTAGTTTTATCTTAAATTTGTAACAATGGCATCCTCAGTGGAATTTAATTTCAAAGTTATAACAGTGGTGCCCACTGGGTAGTTGATTTCAAAGTTATAACAGCAGCACCCTCTACGGAATTTGATCCTAGATTCATAATATTCCTGTTGGGAATGAGCTGGCATATCCGTATACATGTCGAGCAAAACTAGGAACCTGACGCATCATAACCCATGTCACAGCTTGGCGTCTATTGGTCATTTTACTGCATCATGAGCAAGATGTCAGCCTCCATGATATTATACATTTTATTAGAATTTTCCACTTTGAGACCTCATTCTTAGTTAACAAATGATGTGAAAATGCTGATTGTAGAACTTGCTTGTTTGGCACTAATGCATTAGGCTGTGAGATTAAATCTCAGAAATGAAGAAAAAGGATATATTCAAAGCGATTGAATTGGCACCACTGAAAACTATGCAAGGATGTCCTCTTTCTACATTGATAAACCAAAGAATGGTGTTGATTTTACAATTTACACCATTTGAAGGTTGCATGAATCTGAAATGCTGTGTCATTGTAATATACTGAATATCACACAGCATTTTATTATCACACGGCATTTGGCGTAAACTGTTCATTTCACATGCACCTGGTGTGAACAATTCATATTTGTTTGATGCCACCAGAAAAGGGCTAAAATCGATGCTGTTTTCAATTCACTACATATCAAAGTTTTCAAATTCCAGTTTTACAAACCACTTTAGTCAGCATGTCCAGAAACACTACCTTGACTCTCTGATTGCCGGCCTCCTTACTTCACCAAACTAGAAGTAAGTTACTGTAATATTCTTCAAACGAAATCTTATGATTTTCCAGACTACCCCTCCATCTTTTCATGATGTGATGAGGATCCCGTTCAGAACAGGGAACTGCTCCATGGTTGGGTCATTTTTCAAAGTTAGGGCATATAGACCTACTTATTGTGTAGCTTTTCAACGTGGTCAGGCTGCATAACTGGATTGAAAATAAGTAATTCCTTTTTACACCATGAAATATCAGTCTGGCGGCAGACGTAGTCACTACAAAAGTGGTATGCCATGAGGTTATCTCAAACATGAAGTAAAAGGGTATGCTCTATTGCTAAAGGGGTAAACTTGGCACCACGGAATAATTTGCAAGAGTTATATTCTTTCGATGTTGATAAACCAATGAATAGCATCAGCAATGTTCTCATTTACAATTTATTTAGGTTATGTTTATTTATTTTATAATTATTTATTTTATTATTATTTATTTTATCAAGTTAACTGTTTGAAGGCATGGGTCACCAAGCAAGTCCCACAAATGGAATTTGGGTTGCAACCAAAAAAGATTAAGAACTGCTTATATATACATATTATATATATATACCGATATGTATATATATATATATATATATACATATCGGTATATATACACATACATAATAACAAAAACTCTGTGTATTCATATATACGAATGTGATTTGCAGAGATAAAAATGTGACATTATATGTGTAACATACTTTTTTACGTGTGTGACACTTGTGAAATTGACACATGCTATAACAGTCAACGTAGTTAGGTAAGCAAATTGTGATAAAACAATAAATTATGTGACATATATATGAGACAAGAGGAATTGTAATTTATTTTAGGATGTACCCAAGCAAATCAGACAATGAAAAGTGGGAATTGGGGGTATATTTCCCCATAGGTGCCAAGTACTGTCAACTTTAATTGAACTGATACGGCGTTGCCTCTTTATAACATATTAGCAATTAGTTATTGGAAGTCTGTAAAATATACTGTGTCATGATATATGTAGGTATTCGGTGTCACACAGGTAACATAGCATTATGTGTGACACGTATATATTCAAAATTTTATATAGTTAAATATTTTTGAATGTCTTATGGTTTGGTATTACATAAGTATTAATACTTCTTCATATATAAGTATTCATGATCGAGAGATTGAAATTGTCACCAAGTACAATTACTTAGGTACACTGTTTGAAGGCACGTTCTATTTTAGCCAATGATAGTCATGCTCTATATCCCATGTTTGAGACTCTGCCGTCGGGCCGCCGTTTTAGGTGCCCCTCGTACAAAACAAACCGTAAGAAACTATCTTTTATTCCTGTTGCAATCTTTTTAACGATGTGAAATGAATGTAGTGTGAGTGTGTTCTATATATTTAGCAGTTACAGTGTGAAGAAATGCACTCCATGTGTTCATGTCATAAATTATTCTTTTGTGACCATGAAGAAGTGAGCCAGTAATACGCTGTTACCTATGTTATATTTTAATATTTATATATATATTTGTATACACTGTGCCCGTCCAAACGACACTGTAATTGCCCTTACAGGGATAAATAAAGTTGTATTGATTGATTGATAAGTTGTTTGAAATTTGCGTTACGTGTGTGTCGTGAAGAGTTGAATTTTTAAACTATATACAGAAATATTGCTTTGGTCTAAATTTAATTTAATTATAACCAAGTGATATCTGAGTACATCTGATTAACTTTTCTAAAATTTACAATAAAATGTGGTGTTATTTTCACTTTGAAAATGGGTATTATAATAAATTACACAACAAAATATATAGCTGTATGCAAAATGGCCATTATTTCCCATAAACATTTAATAAAATCATACATTTTAACTTGTTTTATAACAAGGAGATGTAGAAGAAGTAAATGGACCAACATTTTTTATCCTAGTGCAATCATAGAAAGTCACCTCTCAGGCTCACTTTCTGTGGAATCGCCCGTATCTGAGTACGATTACAACTGCTTTGGCTTTTTAACCAATGATTACAATTACAGAGTATGATTCGTCTCATTTCTACCGCATGTAAGCATGCACATGTATACCTACCACAAATGTCTGTATTTGGGGGATGTAACACCCTCATCAGTTCCATCAATCCATCAAAGCTCTTTCCAGGGAGATCAATCTGAGTGGCAGCCTTCTCCTTGAAGTCATGCTGGAACATAGCCTCAAAGACGGGCGACCACAACGTGAGCACGGTCTTGTTAGCGAACACTTTCCTTGTGTCCACAACGAATATGATGTCTGAGTAGGACCACGGCTCAGTGAAATCGATTGGGTCCTTCGCATCATGTGACATGTCTCTGGAAGGCACAGCGTGTCAGTATTGTCATCACCCTATCAGTACCATAAAGCAAGGCGGCAATATTTTGCATTTAACTGATCTAAATTAGTAACAGGTCTGCCAGCAAGGTAGCAGGTCTGTAATAGTAATAGCAATAATAACGATCACAAATATTGAAGTAATAGTTATAGTAATAGGTTGGCTAAAAATACAATGAAGTGATGAATTATATATTAATAATTGACCTATTACTTTTAATTTATATTAAAATTGAAAATTTCAACCGAATTTAAACCACATAACAATTCAATTTTTCAAGATTAGGTTGTTACGTGTATTGGAGGAACCATTCCTTGACATCACAAAAATGAGTTGGAGCCGGGTTTTGGATGGTGGAATGCCCCATAAATCACCCCCTGATGTGGGCACAAAAGTACCTTTATTTATGTGAACAGCTCCAAGGCTAAAAACAGTTTCAAAAGATTCCCTGGTGTTCCTCGAGTATTGAATGACCAAAGACAGCAACTTTAGGGGGTGGAACTCCCCTGACAGCAGCCCCTGAAGTGTGCCAAAAAGTACATTTATATATGTGAATGGTGCCAAGGCTAAAAACAGTTTGAAAAGTTTCCCTGGTGTTCCCCCGAGTATGGAATGATCAATGCAAGCAACTTTAAGTGGTGGAATCCCCCTGACAGCAACCCCCAAAGATTGACGAAACTGTATTTATTTGCGCAAACACCTAGCGAATTTGTTATGGTAATGTACTAGTAACAACTTAATGTACTAATACATAGTATTCTGGCATACGTATTATTATTATTGTTGTATTTAAACAACAGCACTCCAGAGTAACTCAACTGGTTGTAATTTTATTGTGGGCTGTTTTGTTTAGGCTTAACCCTCTGGTCAGTCTGGACATTGAAACGTATTATCCACTTCCCGCTGGTGCAGGCTGGTGTGGAATGTGTTGATTCTTAAAAGTATACGCAACAATATCCATGCAGCGTAGTGAGACGCAACAGGTTGTATAGGAAAACTGTAAAAGGCAATACTTATAATATATATATATATATCACAGAATAGTCCCCTTGTTGAGCGGTCCCTCTCCTGCATTAAGTGTTTTATTATTAAAACATAAGTCCACATAAATAAATATAATTCTCCAAGATGTACTGTGTGGAAGGTAGGAGACCGACTGTGTGTCCCCTGTAGATAGGACGCCCGCCTTCTAATGCCAAAGTACCTTTGCAAATGGGGTACAGAGGCATTACAGAGGCACTGTTGCAGACCTAGTGTTATTTTGAAAAAAATTATTAATCGATATGTTGATGCACTGCCATTATTGATTGATTGGAGTAGTTCAGCATTCAAAATGTGTACAAGGTACATGTACTGGTAACTGCCTGACCTACACGTACATGTTTCCACTTGTTAAGAGGTTCAGAAAATCCATTCAACTTTATAAATTGTAGGCCCTAGTGCGTAAAGGTAATGACTGCCAAAATGTAATCTTATATAGTTTATTGTGTGAAACCTTTGTGTTAGAAATAAATTTATTTGTATCTTCTCTGTTTCAAATAATGAGTGAATTACTTTACTCTAGTACAGAGTTCAGCATTAATGGTAACAGTTTCGTTATATATCTAGGACCATTATTTAACTAGTTAAAGTGTTTGTATAAAGGCTGTCACAAATTAATACACTATCAAAATTTATTCACTTCGATTAGGTTGAGATTTTATGCATTTTTGACTAATTTAACAATATTTCCACAAAAGTTAAGCTATCATGTTATGCTTACTGAGAGTATAAACGTCCAAAAATAACAATGAACAATTTGTAGCAACATTTTAAGATCGATTTTATCCGATCACATCAGTACCCTTGAAATCTCGATAATATAGTATTGCCTTTTTACATGTTCGCATGCTGAAGCTCCATAATGCGATTAAAGAAAGTAACGAACATGGCGTTTTCATTAAACTAATTTCTCCTTTTTAATGAGAGATAATGGCAACTTGTACCCCACCCGCAAAACCACCCACTCAAATTCAAGAATTCCACCAATGTCCAACAGAAGAGGCACTCTTGGACAGGAGTGTGTTTTCTGTGGGAAGAAGAGGATGAAAAAGTCCAAGAAGGATGAATGCCTGCACCAATGTCTTACTACACATGGGAGCAAGTCGATCATTCGTGCGACAAAGACAAAATGTAAAGTTAGGATCCTCAGACTAGGCAAAGACCTCATTGCAATGGAGGCGCGATTACATAAGGCAAAAAATGAAGGAGGAAGAGCATGTCGAAAGAAACACGATGAAGCCTTCCGAAAACTGTAAATGTTCCTTGAGAATTAAGTCATCAAAAAGAAAACTCCGATGCTGGTGACAGTAGTGTTGAGCTTGTACAAAGAACAGTTCCTTGTTGTCGGGGGAACTCAAGATGATATCAAGTCTCATGCTGAAAGTGAATGAACATTTTGAAGATATCCTCGTCGACAAACAAGCAAACAAATCGGGAACATTCTTTTACCATTCGTCACATACTCTTAATGAGGCGATTGCTATGTTAAAGGATTGTGATGCCAAGACTGATGCAATCAGGTGTGAAGCCATAGCTTTGCGCACAGAAATTCTTGCAATGCCCCCATCAAAGTCCCTTCAGTTCAGTTCACACTCTGAAGGAGATCTCCCCCACATTCCCCAACTTGTGTTCCTGTTCTTCCGCACGCTCGTCGGAGGCTTGCGACAGACTCTAGCGATATGATTGAGCGAAAATCACAATAATTATTTTACAAACATATTTTATTTATTTATTATTACAAACTTATAAAGGGCTCTTTTCATACATCAAAGCCTCCTCAAAAGCACTTTACACAATCAATAGAATAATCATAGACAGTAAAAACAAAGCATAAAAATTATAACAAGATAAAAAATGGGCCAAGTGGCCCTGAAGTCCTTTGGACTAATACGTCGATATGTGACCCCGGCTGACCAAATGAGTGATAAGTCGGAAAAATTGTAACATTGTTTTCTTAAACGGTTTCAAAAATTATGACTGCTACAAAAAGTGAAAATGAAGAAAATGGCTGTTGAAATTTTACATTATATATGCAAATGGATTGCATGGAAATATTACATGTGTAAAACTAAAAGGACAGATTATTTGAGAGTAAAAGGTAGACTCACTGTTTGACACAGTTTAAAACCTACAGGCAACTGTCCAGTTTAACAGGGTTAGTGGCTTAATGCCGTCTGTCGACACAAGCTTCTGCCAGTGACCAATTACAGATTCGAGTGGCATACGGAGCACGTGTCCGAATAGACTCCATCTTGCAGTTATGACAGCTTCGCTGATGGGACGGCATCGGCAACGGTGGTACAGTGCCTCGTTGGAAATGCGATGTGGCCAACATATGCCAATGATCTGGCGTAGATGACGACGGTGGTACGCATCCAGATGATCTAGTTCTGATTTCGTGAGTCCCCATGTACCCATGTTGTACGTCAGCATGGGCACAACGAAGGATGCGTATAGCCGTAGCCGCAGCTGTAGAGAGATCTGTGATCACCTAAAACACAGTGTCCACAGCTTTCGGCGAGCGACGTCTTCGGCTTCACCGAGGAGCGATCCAAGCTTGCGTGTCATACGCCACTCTTCCTGAATGCGGTCAGTGTGTCGGCTGATACTTGTTCGTTCTGTTTTCGACGCGTTGATCGTCAGCAACAACTCTGCCAAGCAAATTGGCGCGATGCTCTCGATCTCGTCGAGGAACGAACGAGAAGAGCTGACGAAGTCCGTGTCGTCAGCGTACTCGACGTCCAGCGGTAGGGTGGCATCGGCTAGTGGACGTGTCGGGAGGCGCGAACGATGGTCACGGAGTGCCGCTTCGAGGTACACAATGAATAACACCGGGCTGAGGCTGTCGCCTTGCGGCGTCTCGATAGATGTGGCGAATGAATGGCAATCGCCTGTTGAGAGACGCAGCTCGAGCGACGTGGCGGCGAGTAGGAAGCGAATCATCCGCAGTTCCGATTCGCCGAGGAATGTTTGTAGCGTATCAGGCAGCTTGTCGCGACGTATGGTGTCGAAGGCGCGACTCAGGTCGATGCCGAGGAATTCGATTGATACGTGCTGACGCTGTGCTTTAGCACAGAGCCAACGATACCCGAAGACTACGTCGGGTATCGGTTATGATGGAAATATAATGTTGTCATGTTTACTGTTCACTTATTGGATCACGTCTTGCATTTAGAGGAATAATTATAATAAAAAATAAAATGTGGCACATATTTTTAAATACATGCATTGATGAGAAACCGGGAATTACTTTTCTGTGGCCTAAGAATAACTAATTTCAATTAACTTTCTGGTTATATAAGACAACTGCATAAAATATATATATACATACAAGACACAGACTCTGCATGTGACATATGTTTTGGGAAGGGGAATAGTGTTCTGTTTCTGGTACAATACACAAAATCTACTGTTAAGGGCCCTTCTCAAAACCACATCACTAGATAGTGTAAACATTCTGCATTTTGGGAGGCTGTGTCAGCCTTCTTCTCATGTGATGTAGAGTAACCACAAGGAGAAAACTTGTCTCTTTTGTTACTTGCTATTTACCTGAATGATTTTGAACACCGTTAGTCATAATTATAAGGGACTTGACATGGCAGCTAGTGAAATTTACAACAACCTTAGTGATGATGATGTAGACATTTTCTTGAAAATGTATGTTCTACTATATGCTGATGATACTAGAATAATTCAATCAAATACAGATTTCTTGTGTATTGCGGAACTATGTCAACTCTTCTAATGGTTGACATTTGGTTGTTTCAGGATGACCCCTTAGAATGTAGGCACAACTGTCCAGGGGTCTAGTGGGCACTGTCTATTGACTCAAGCCTCTGCCAGTGACCAATTACAGATTAGTCACACTTTCCACCAGCAGCCACAGTGAGGTGTGACAGATGTTGTGGGAAAAGGGATTAGTTGAACAAAAGGACTGGAAGCATGATAGATCTGCTGCTGTAGTAGACCATTTAGTTAGCAAATTTAGCATTTTAGGGGACCTTTGGTGCCCTTAGAATGATTCAATCAAATACAGATTTCTTGTGTACAGTGACACTACCACATGAAATGTATATGCAAAATTAGAGAAAAAGTGACTTAAGAGTTTTTGAAAAAATAAGCAAAATGTTACATTTTTACCAGTTTTGGGGTCCTTGGAGGCCCTAAGGAGCCCTTAGAATGATTCAATCAAATACAGATTTATCGTGCATAGTGGCAGTGCCCTAAGATATGTATATGCAAAATTAGAGCTAAAAAGTTGCTGAACGGTTTCTGAGATACGGCAGCTAACGTCGGACGCAGAGTGATGGTAATAGTCCCTTGGACCATCGGCCAAAGGACTAAAAATGGGCCAAGAGGCCCTGAAGTCCTTTGGACTAATACGTCGATATGTGACCCCGGCTGACCAAATGAGTAATAAGTTGGAAAAATTGTAACATTGTTTTCTTACATTCTTGTAAAGGATCGGTAGGGTGCTTTACACGGTTTCAAAAATTATGACTGCTACAAAAATTGGCGAAGTTATGGAGCATTGAACATGGTAAGGGTCAAAAAGTGATAGTGAAGAAAACAGCTGTTGAAGTTTTACATTATATATGCAAATGGACTGCATGGAAATATTACATGCATGACAAATGTGGCACACAGTATGTATGTTATGTTGCAATGATATACTGGAAGTACAAATGTGCTGCTACAAAGACTTAGCAAGTTATGCCAGATTATGTATTTATCTGTAAAACTAAGAGGACAGATTATTTGAGAGCAAAAGGTAGACTAAAGAAAATTTAAAGAGAATTGGCTAATGGGTATAAATGCTTTATAAAACAAATATATAAATGCTACCATAAACAGTTACATGAAAACTTGCGCAACCTAAAACATAGCAAGCCTGCAGAATACTGGGATATACTTAATAAAGCAAGTAACAGCAGTGAAAAATGTGGAAATATTTCACTGGATAAGTTTATGAACCACTTTCAAAAACTCGGTGAAAAACCTGAAAGTGAAACTGCAGCTAGTGAGATACCTTTTGATCCAAAGAAAATTTCCCAATCAAACGAACACATAAACAGACCATTCATGCAAAATGAGGTACTAATGCAAATCAAAATACTCAAAAACAAGAAGGCATGTGGTATTGATAATGTTATAAATGAATACTTAAAAAAATGGGCCAAGTGGCCCTGAAGTCCTTTGAACTAATACGTCTATATGTGACCCCGGCTGACCAAATGAGTGATAAATCGGAAAAATTGTAACATTGTTTTCTTACATCCTTGTAAAAAGGGTGCTTTACACGGTTTCAAAGATTATGACTGCTACAAAAATTGGTGAAGTTATGGAGCATTGAACATGGTAGGGGTCAAAAAGTGAAAATGAAGAAAACGGCTGTTGAAGTTTTACATTATATATGCAAATGGATTGCATGGAAATATTACATGCACAACATTCAAATGTGGCACACAGTATGTAATTTGTATGTTATGTTGCAATGACACAATGGAAGTACAAATGTGCTGCTACAAAGACTTATCAAGTTATGCCAAATTATGTCTTTATATGTAAAACTAAGAGGACAGATTGTTTGAGAACAAAAGGTAGACTCACTGTTTGACACAGTTTAAAACCTACAGGCAACTGTCCAGTTTAACAGGGGTCTAGTGGCTTAATACTGTCTGTTGACACAAGCTACTGCCAGTGACCAAGTACAGATTAGTCACAGTTTCCATCAAACAATAGCAGGCAGAGAATCTTAGCTCCACAGCTGGGTGTAATACACAACCAGAGCCACCACTGATTCATGATCAAGTAGATTAGCTCAATGCACCAACTAAGACAATACACAACACTGTGAGTGACAGTGTCCAGAGTGAGGCCTAAGCAGTGTCCTCATTGCTGAATAGATAAATTAAACCTGCCAAGTGGGTGACATTCTGCACAAGTATTCATTAATCCTTAGTGATTGTTCAGAACACCAGACTGACCACATACCTAAACAAAGCGAATGTAATAGGTGAAGAACAGGCAGTGTTCAGATAGGGGTACTGGTTGAATTGTATTTGTCTCGACGCAAAAGGCTTTATTGTGCCTTCATCGATTATAAGAAAGCATTTGATTTAGTAGACCGGTCCTCACTGTGGTCTAAGATAATTTCATGCGGTATTAATGGTAATGTGTTGAAAGTTGTATACAACATGTACAAAAATGCTAAATCATGTATAAATCAGGGCCAGGCTGTGTCAGTCTTCTTCTCATGTGATGTAGAGATATGGCAAGGAGAAAACTTGTCCTTTGTTATTTTCTATTTACCTGAATAATTTTGAACACTGTTAGTCACAATTATAACGGACTTGACATGGCAGCTGGTGAAATTTACAACAACCTTAGTGATGATGATGTAGAAAATGTATGTTCTACTATATGCTGATGACACTAGAACGATTCAATCAAATACAGATTTCTTGCTTGTATAGCAGAACTATGTCAACTCTGATAATGGTTGACATTTGGTTGTTTCAGGTGTCAACTATATTGTGAATCTGTAATTATTAGTCTATATTGATACAATTGATTTACACAGTACCATGTCTACACAAGGCATGGCAAGTGTAGAATGCATTTGATATCAATAAAGTGTAGGATATTTCAGTCTATAGTTGTCCAGAATATCAATTTTCTATGTTTGTCACCTACAGGTGACAGAATATAAATTTTCTATGCTTGTCACCTACAGGTTTCTACAGACAATACATCTTTAACCAATAGACACCACAGTCACACCATTTTATAATAATTAAATGAACATCAAATAAACACAACTTGCAATTATAGAAAATCAATAGTTTTGAAGATAAAAAGTGTTAGGCAACTGTTCAGTCTAACAGGGGTCAAGTGTGTCTACTCTGCCTTGGCCCTGTGACCAATTAAAGATTAGTCAAGGTCTCAATAGAAAAATAGCACTAGGCTGCAGAGTTTAGTCATGCTGCTGGCTTTCTGGCACATTAAACAAAATCTACTGTTGGGGGTGGTCTCAAAGGCCCTTCTCAAAACCACATCACTAGATAATGTAAAACTTTTGCATTTTGGGGGCCCCTTAGGTGCCCTTAGAATGGTTCAATCAAATACAGATTTCTTGAATATATAGTGGCAGCACCCTAAGATACATCTATGCAAAATTAGAAAAAAAGTTGCTGAACAGTTTTTGAAAAAATAGGCAAAATGTTACATTTTTACAAGTTTTGGGGTCCTTGGAGGCCCTACGGAGCCCTTAAAATGATTCAATCAAATACAGATTTCTCGTGCATAGTGGCAGTGCCCTAAGATATATCTATGCAAAATTAGAGAAAAAGTTGCTGAACAGTTTCTGAGATACGGCAGCTAACGGCGGACGGCGGACGGAGGACGGCAGAATGCGGACGCAGAGTGATGGCAATAGTCCCTTGGACCTTCAGCCAAAGGACTAAAAACAGGGCCAGGCTGTGTCAGCCTTCTTCTCATGTGATGTAGAGGTACAGCAAGGCGAAAACTTGTTTCCTTTGTTATTTGCTATTTACCTGAATTTTGAACTGTTAGTCATAATTATAAGGGCCATGACATGACAGCTGGTGAAATTTACAACAACCTTAGTGATGATGATGTAGACATTTTCTTGAAAATAAATGTATGTTCTACTATATGCTGATGACACTAGAATGATTCAATCAAATACAGATTTCTTGTGTATAGCGGAACTATGTCAACTCTTCTAATTTAACAAGATTTAACAAGATTGCCATCCAGAGAATTAACTCTAGATAGCAGGTGGACAAGGAAGCCCTTAGGCTTATCGAGAGTCCAACCCTTTTATCTACATATATCCAGCCCTTTTGAGGTATGTGTCGATTTTATTTTTAAACATATTCACACTACTAACTACTAATGGTTGACATTTGGTTGTTTCAGATGTCAACTATATTGTGAATGTGTAATTATTAGTGTATATATTGATACAATTGATTTACATAGTCAATAACAAGGCATGGCAAGTGTAAACAGAACAGTAGAAGAATACATTTGATATCAATAAAGTGTAGGATATTTCACTCTATAGTTGTCCAGAATATTAATTTTCTATGTTTGTCACCTAAAGGTGACAATACATCTTTAACCAATAGACACCACAGTCACACAATTTTATAATAATTAAATGAACATCAAAATAAACACAACTTGTAATAATAGAAAACCAATAGTTTTGAAGATACAGTTTAAAAGTTTTAGGCAACTGTTCAGTCTAACAGGGGTCAAGTGTGTCTACTCTGCCTTGGCCCTGTGACCAATTAAAGATTAGTCAAGGTCTCAATAGAAAAATAGCACTAGGCTGCAGAGTTTAGTCATGCTGCTGGCTTTCTGGCACATTAAACAAAATCTACTGCTGAGGGTGGTCTCAAGGGCCCTTCTCAAAACCACATCACTAAATAATGTAAAACTTTTGCACTTTGGAGGCCCCTTAGGTGCCCTTAGAATGGTTCAATCAAATAGAGATTTCTTGAATATTGTGGCAGCACCGTAAGATACATCTATGCAAAATTAGAAAAAAAGTTGTTGAACAGTTTTAAAAAAAAATAGGCAAAATGTTACATTTTTACCAGTTTTGGGGTCCTTGAGAGGCCCTAGGGAGCCTTTAAAATGATTCAATCAAATACAGATTTCTCGTGCATAGTGGCAGTGCCCTAAGATATATCTATGCAAAATTTGAGAAAAAGTTGCTGAACGGTTTCTGAGATACGGCAGCTAACGGCAGACGGCGGACGGAGGACGGCAGAATGCGGACGCAGAGTGATGGCAATAGTCCCTTGGACCTTCGGCCAAAGGCCTAAAAACAGGGCCAGGCTGTGTCAGCCTTCTTCTCATGTGATGTAGAGGTACAGCAAGGCGAAAACTTGTTTCCTTTGTTATTTGCTATTTACCTGAATTTTGAACACTGTTAGTCATAATTATAAGGGCCATGACATGACAGCTGGTGACATTTACAACAACCTTAGTGATGATGATGTAGACATTTTCTTGAAAATAAATGTATGTTCTACTATATGCTGATGACACTAGAATGATTCAATCAAATACAGATTTCTTGTGTATAGCGGAACTATGTCAACTCTTCTAATTTAACAAGATTTAACAAGATTGCCATCCAGAGAATTAACTCTAGATGGCAGGTGGACAAGGAAGCCCTTTGGCTTATCGAGAGTCCAACCCTTTTATCTACATATATCCAGTCCTTCTGAGGTATGTGTCGATTTTATTTTTAAACATATTCACACTACTAACTACTAATGGTTGACATTTGGTTGTTTCAGATGTCAACTATATTGTGAATGTGTAATTATTAGTGTATATATTGATACAATTGATTTACATATTACATAACAAGGCATGGCAAGTGTAAACAGAACAGTAGAATACATTTGATATCAATAAAGTGTAGGATATTTCACTCTATAGTTGTCCAGAATATAAATTTTCTATGTTTGTCACCTAAAGGTGACAATACATCTTTAACCAATAGACACCACAGTCACACAATTTTATAATAATTAAATGAACATCAAAATAAACACAACTTGTAATAATAGAAAACCAAGTTTTGAAGATACAGTTTAAAAGTTTTAGGCAACTGTTCAGTCTAACAGGGGTCAAGTGTGTCTACTCTGCCTTGGCCCTGTGACCAATTAAAGATTAGTCAAGGTCTCAAAGGAAGAATAGCACTAGGCTGCAGAGTTTAGTCATGCTGCTGGCTTTCTGGCACATTAAACAAAATCTACTGTTGGGGGTGGTCTCAAGGGCCCTTCTCAAAACCACATCACTAGATAATGTAAAACTTTTGCACTTTGGGGGCCTCTTAGGTGCCCTTAGAATGGTTCAATCAAATAGAGATTTCTTGAATATTGTGGCAGCACCTTAAGATACATCTATGCAAAATTAGAAAAAAAGTTGCTGAACAGTTTTTGAAAAAAATAGCAAAATGTTACATTTTTACCAGTTTTGGGGTCCTTGGAGGCCCTAGGGAGCCTTTAAAATGATTCAATCAAATACAGATTTCTCGTGCATAGTGGCAGTGCCCTAAGATATATCTATGCAAAATTTGAGAAAAAGTTGCTGAACGGTTTCTGAGATTCGGCAGCTAACGGCAGACGGCGGACGGAGGACGGCAGAATGCGGACGCAGAGTGATGGCAATAGTCCCTTGGACCTTCGGCCAAAGGCCTAAAAACAGGGCCAGGCTGTGTCAGCCTTCTTCTAATGTGATGTAGAGGTACAGCAAGGCGAAAACTTGTTTCCTTTGTTATTTGCTATTTACCTGAATTTTGAACACTGTTAGTCATAATTATAAGGGCCATGACATGACAGCTGGTGAAATTTACAACCTTAGTGATGATGATGTAGACATTTTCTTGAAAATAAATGTATGTTCTACTATATGCTGATGACACTAGATTGATTCAATCAAATACAGATTTCTTGTGTATAGCGGAACTATGTCAACTCTTCTAATTTAACAAGATTTAACAAGATTGCCATCCAGAGAATTAACTCTAGATGGCAGGTGGACAAGGAAGCCCTTTGGCTTATCGAGAGTCCAACCCTTTTATCTACATATATCCAGCCCTTCTGAGATATGTGTCGATTTTATTTTTAAACATATTCACACTACTAACTAATAATGGTTGACATTTGGTTGTTTCAGATGTCAACTATATTGTGAATGTGTAATTATTAGTGTATATATTGATACAATTGATTTACATAGTCAATAACAAGGCATGGCAAGTGTAAACAGAACAGTAGAAGAATACATTTGATATCAATAAAGTGTAGGATATTTCACTCTATAGTTGTCCAGAATATTAATTTTCTATGTTTGTCACCTAAAGGTGACAATACATCTTTAACCAATAGACACCACAGTCACACAATTTTATAATAATGAACATCAAAATAAACACAACTTGTAATAATAGAAAACCAATAGTTTTGAAGATACAGTTTAAAAGTTTTAGGCAACTGTTCAGTCTAACAGGGGTCAAGTGTGTCTACTCTGCCTTGGCCCTGTGACCAATTAAAGATTAGTCAAGGTCTCAATAGAAAAACAGCACTAGGCTGCAGAGTTTAGTCATGCTGCTGGCTTTCTGGCACATTAAACAAAATCTACTGCTGAGGGTGGTCTCAAGGGCCCTTCTCAAAACCACATCACTAAATAATGTAAAACTTTTGCATTTTGGGGGCCCCTTAGAATGGTTCAATCAAATAGAGATTTCTTGAATATTGTGGCAGCACCCTAAGATACATCTATGCAAAATTAGAAAAAAAGTTGTTCAACAGTTTTTAAAAAAAATAGGCAAAATGTTACATTTTTACCAGTTTTGGGGTCCTTGAGAGGCCCTAGGGAGCCTTTAAAATGATTCAATCAAATACAGATTTCTCGTGCATAGTGGCAGTGCCCTAAGATATATCTATGCAAAATTTGAGAAAAAGTTGCTGAACGGTTTCTGAGATACGGCAGCTAACGGCAGACGGCGGACGGAGGACGGCAGAATGCGGACGCAGAGTGATGGCAATAGTCCCTTGGACCTTCGGCCAAAGGCCTAAAAACAGGGCCAGGCTGTGTCAGCCTTCTTCTAATGTGATGTAGAGGTACAGCAAGGCGAAAACTTGTTTCCTTTGTTATTTGCTATTTACCTGAATTTTGAACACTGTTAGTCATAATTATAAGGGCCATGACATGACAGCTGGTGAAATTTACAACCTTAGTGATGATGATGTAGACATTTTCTTGAAAATAAATGTATGTTCTACTATATGCTGATGACACTAGATTGATTCAATCAAATACAGATTTCTTGTGTATAGCGGAACTATGTCAACTCTTCTAATTTAACAAGATTGAACAAGATTGCCATCCAGAGAATTAACTCTAGATGGCAGGTGGACAAGGAAGCCCTTTGGCTTATCGAGAGTCCAACCCTTTTATCTACTTCTGAGATATGTGTCGATTTTATTTTTAAACATATTCACACTACTAACTAATAATGGTTGACATTTGGTTGTTTCAGATGTCAACTATATTGTGAATGTGTAATTATTAGTGTATATATTGATACAATTGATTTACATATTACATAACAAGGCATGGCAAGTGTAAACAGAACAGTAGAATACATTTGATATCAATAAAGTGTAGGATATTTCACTCTATAGTTGTCCAGAATATTAATTTTCTATGTTTGTCACCTAAAGGTGACAATACATCTTTAACCAATAGACACCACAGTCACACAATTTTATAATAATTAAATGAACATCAAAATAAACACAACTTGTAATAATAGAAAACCAATAGTTTTGAAGATACAGTTTAACAGTTTTAGGCAACTGTTCAGTCTAACAGGGGTCAAGTGTGTCTACTCTGCCTTGGCCCTGTGACCAATTAAAGATTAGTCAAGGTCTCAATGGAAGAATAGCACTAGGCTGCAGAGTTTAGTCATGCTGCTGGCTTTCTGGCACATTAAACAATATCTACTGTTGGGGGTGGTCTCAAGGGCCCTTCTCAAAACCACATCATTAGAAAATGTAAAACTTTTGCACTTTGGGGGTCCCTGAGGTGCCCTTAGAATTATTCAATCAAATACAGATTTCTTGTGTATAGTGGCAGCACCCAAGATACATCTATGCACAATTAGAAAAAAAGTTGCTGAAGTTTTTGAAAAAATAGGCAAAATGTGACAAAATACCAGCTTTTTGGGCCCTTGGGGGCCCTATGGGGTCCTTAGAATGATTCAATCAAATACAGATTTCCCGTGCAAAGTGGCAGTACCCTAAGATACGTCTATGCAAAATTAGAAAAAAAGTTGCTGAACAGTTTCTGAGATACGGCAGCTAACGACGGGCGGCAGACGGAGGACGGTGGACGCAGAGTGATGGCAATAGTCCCTTGGACCTTCGGCCCAAAGGACTAAAAATGGGCCAAGAGGCCCTGAAGTCCTTTGGACTATATTGTGAGTTTGTAATTATTAATGAAATGGTTTTAGTGAATCATAGTTACAGATCATTAAGGGTTATGATGGAAATAAAATGTTGACATGTTTAGTGGAGACTATATGCATGCCAGTCAAGATACACCTGGAAATAAAATATTCGAGTAGACCGTTTTGTGAAGATTGTATATATTAGTTAATGTGTTATTAAAAATACTGTAGAATTTTATTCCGATACTCTGCTATTTAGGCCAATTTCGAGTGGTTGTAGAAACCTTGCAGGAGAGTTGGTGAGCTGCAATCTCGCACATAGCACAGTTAAAGGTAGGTAGCCTCTACTACAGTAACTAACATAGCCTTAGGCAAGAGTCTCGCCTTTCTAGTTAATAAAACTGCATTGTCCAGTATTTGACATGCAGTGTAATTTTTTGGGTCTAAATCTGGGATTTGGGTATATGTGTCTACGTATCTTGCCTTTCCAAATTCCAGTCAGCCGTTTTTGAAAAGTCCCCGTTTCCCCACTTATTTGAACCGAAACATAAAAATGTGAGATTCGTACTTTCAGACTGTTTTAATGCTACAGTTACGATTGTTAGTAAACCTGGCTGGCATGTCATCATTCAATGTAAACGTTTTAGGTTTGTTAAAAAGTACACAAGTCATAATACCATGTTTTTTGGACACCGGCAGATCTGCACTCTAGTATACATCAGTTTTTATTAATGGGGAATAATTTTTTTTTAATCTAATAATTGATCAGACCAAGTTGCGCTGCTTCATGTGAATAGCACATTTTATAATAATTAATAGTGCTCACTAAAAACAAATGAAACATTTATTTTTGACATGTTACTTTACCGTTACTGTATACTTTTCACGAGAATGGCCCATATATATTTATATACAACATTAATTATTAGAGCAAGAATAAAGGAAAATATACAGTGCACTCTGGATAAGGTAAAACTTCCAGGGATCCATGACAATACTGATATGATAAGTGGAATTTCTGATAACTACAAAGTTATCAGGTCCCCTTATTGGGACCTTTGCCCTGGACCGAGGAAAAGATTAACTGAACTTAGCGAAAATTCACTTATGTGAGTTAGAGTTATATGGAGTGCACTGTATATGACCAACGCATACAGGTAATTATGTAGAAGCTGGCCAAAGTAATGGATTGGGATTTTAGTCTGACTGAATCAACATAACAAGGTTCTCTTTTATTTCTTTTCCATTTAGCCAGCTGTACACTTGGTGATAAGTCCCATAATCAAATGTTGGTGATTGGTCTGCGCCTATGTGGCTGCACCTATAGATGCTATCTGGATATATTGAGGATTTTACAAGTTCTAGCCAATCTACAGCACTCAAGTTTGTACACTGTACATATATTTTATGAATACACCAAGAGGACACTGGACTAAGTGGTTTTATCAAGTGTTTTGTGACTTTTTACTATTTTAACCGACTTACATTTTACATAGGCGTGTACACGCATTATAAAACGGAAAGAGGAAATTGAAGAGCTCTACTCAAGTGCCATTAATTGGACAATTGGTTACCTGATATAAGATGGTGCCCGACTTTGTTCTGCCCCATTCTGTTCTGTGCAACATCTACTGGGAAGTTGTACATCACTTCGAGTTTCAAATGGATGTGTGCATCTGATAGCTTTGTGTATCAAAATGCACAGCAGTGCTATTAATAGGACAATATGTTAACTGACACAGTAGTGAAGAAGATGTCTGACTTTGTTCTGCCACATTAGTTCCGTGTGGCTTCTGCTGTGAATATGTACATCACTACGTTTCATATGGATTTGTGCAATCGATCGATTTGTGCATCCAAATGCACATCATCCCGTCATTATGTTGCAAAGTAGGAGTACATAATAACATTTATGCTTTCTTATGCTCATCATGTTTGGATTGTGTTCTACAGCATATTCTTCAAAATTTGTTGAAACAAGTTTGTGTTAAGTGAACTATACTGTGAGTCGTGTATGAAAAGGTGTCGACAAAGTTCCTTTTACAATAATTTTGAAAATTAATAAAATATAAATGTTCCACAACATTGAAAATGTTTTAGGGATCTTCTTGAGCCAAATACACCAATGATGACTGAAAACAGTGTTTCAAAATATGCGTTACTTTTAAAGTTTTGTAATTTTATAACTTTATTTCCATTTTATTTGTTATCGAAACAGGAGTTCGACAGAAACAAATTCAATATCTTTTACTCTAAATGATGGGCAGACCAAATAATTATTGCACTCCCAGTACAAAATAAAACATATTTTTACACTGATGCAATATATTTTAATGTTTTGTCGACAATAATGTTAAGCTCTTTATAGGTCTACATTTGTCAAACTAAAATTAAAACATATGTAGATAGGAAAGTATGAAAGTACATAACCACCTATCCTATTTTAATACTATAAATTACTTTAGTGATGTACAGTAAAACCTGTCTTAGCAGCCACCTGTCCATAATGATAACCTGGATATAACAGTCACTTTTGAAAGTCCCGAATGACTTCCTATTAGTTTGTACTGCCCACTACCTGTCCATAACGGTTACCTGTCTATTGCGTATAACGGTCAGTTAATTTGGACCGAACCATTCATAGTCAACCTGCCGCTTACCGGCAGGTCAAAGGGAATCCATAATTTCTCTAAATAAAATGTCATCGCGTTGGTGTCATCGCGTGTATGCGGGCCTATCAAATTGGAATCGAGCGTTGTGTGGCGTCATCAGCTTGTTGCAGTCACTAGGTGGCTCCTTTACTCCAGGAAAGGGGAGCAGACTCAGCTTTGATGTCCAAAATGAGCTCAGAGAAGCCATGGAAGGAGGCTGTTGTAGTATTTACCTAGGCAGCTTGACATAGCTGGAGAGCCGGCCTAGGTAAATATGTCTTAAAAAGGCACTTCTAATGAAAAAAGGGCAGTTTACGCATACATTAATGATTATGTTCATAACCCTTAGGCATGTATGAAAAATATAATTAATATAATGTATTATTATTTTTATATTCACATAGTTATGGGGCCTACTGTGACGAGTGATGACTGCATCTTGGCTTGAAAATAAATGTTACACATTTTCCTAGAAGCATGTTTTATTACAACCAATACATGCAGTAGTCATAGAAACATGTCAGAACGTTTGACAGTTATCTCAATTTGACTAGACGAGTCCCGTTTCACGGGTGAATTTCCTAACAAATTCACGCTGTCTGTAGATGTCCCAGTATGGAGCCCAGCATCTTCTTGTCTTCTCCAAGAATTTGACGACAGCAGGTCGAGGGTCATAGTAGGTGGTGCCCATATTATTCTGTGCCACCATGAGTCGTGCGTTTCTTGTGTCCTCATTCATACTGGTGCGGTAATTGTGGACCACGAGGTTGTGGTGGCTCACGATCCTTTCGGTCTGCATATAATATGGACTCATACAAGCCAGAGATGCCAACACCTTCTGAACTGAACCTGTTGTGACTGGCATAAGTTGGCGCAGCCTGACAGTCAACTTACAACTGAGATCACAGCCATCAGGCAGGAATGGCACATTTATCATGTTTTCCCACTGCTCGGCTGCAAAGTCAGATGCCTCATCTGGGAAAAGGCGCCTGACAATGTGCACACCATGCTCAATGAATGATGTCAGACTGCGTGACATCACTAACTCCTTCAAGTCTTTGATGAAGTCCTCCTGCTCCGGGTGCATGTGTTCAGACAGGTATTCGTGCGATGCTTGCATGACTTCCAACCTGATTACTCGTCTGTCGCGGCGGTTTGCACAAATGAACTGATGATTACACTTTTGTTGTGTTAGGTCCCCTTTTGTGTTATCGGCTGGACAACTCACTTTCTCCTCCCTTCTTCCCAGGAATGGTCCATCTTTCATTAGGTTCAACTTCTTGACTGCTGCACCAGTCACAGTGAGAAGATCGCTGATGAACAAATTACTCCTTTGCAACTTCTTCTGGAGTGTTTCAAATATCTCCAGGATGTTGCCCATCAGTGCGGTGATCAACGTTTGTTGGTGTTCCAGATTCTCAGGAACCCTTTGGCTTCAGACTTCTCCTTTCTGTCGATGGTACTTTCTGGCGCTTGCATCTGTTCCCACACCATAATGCAAGCTGGTAGGTTGTTCAGCACAGCATCCACCAGCTGCAGCTCGTGCTGAACAAATCTGACATCGTGGTGCTGGGGAAACTGTTTGACATTCCCGGCTTGCGCTGACAACATCTTCATCCATCTCGGCGTCCAGAAGAATCGTACGAGTCCCAATAGATTGGACTTCCAGATTCCCAATGCAGGTACGGTGCTGACGACGGACTCAATGGCTAAGTCAGATCAGTGTGCAGCACACCAGAATATTGCCAAACCTCTCTGCATTTCGTCAGCAAGCAGACGCCATAATCCACCTTGTCTGCCAGTGTCTGCTGGTGACACCAACCTGCTTCGTGCCTTTACCTCCTGTCAGATCCAGAGCTTTGTTCACCGCTTCAAGTAGTCCAGGGGCACCGTTCTTCTCTGGCGAATGCATGACAACTGCTACTTAGAGTTTTTTTTATTTTAGCCCAGTGCAAATTAAATCAAACACATTAAACGAAAAAAAGTTAGCCCTACAAGGGGCTGGTTTGGGAGAATGGGGGCACACTGGGGGGAAAGTTGGTCTGACGGGGGGGGGGCAAACGAAAGGGTTGGGGGGACAATGCCCCCCACTTTGTACATAAAAAAACCGCCCTGAATTGTATTGATAATCCCTGAGCAAATCTGGGCCAACGCTTGCCTTGCATTTGTTCACACCCTCGTGTTTCCTTTTGGACATCAACGCTGTTTCTGTTCACCTTTACTTGGAGGGTGTGCTTGCCTTGCACTCGTTCACACCCACGTGTTTCCTTTTGGACATCAAAGTTTTTTCTGTTCGCCTTTACTTGGAGGGCATGATTGATTTCACCATTGCCCAAAAGGAAAAAGGAACATCAATTAAATGTACCAAGTAGCGAACGTCAACGTAACCATTTATAATACTGTGGCTCCACCTAATGAGTATCCAAGTCATGAAACTCTCCATAATGGCAACCTGCCTATAACGGTAATTTTGCGCAGTCCCGACGATGACCGTTATGGACAGGTTTTACTGTATAATGTATTTATACTGCTTATGGAAATAGCAGCTGGATTTATGGTGCAAATAAAATGGTTTCATTATTGAATGTTTCTCGGCTTCAGTAAGTTTCTGTTATCTAAACGTTTAATTAAAACTGCACTTCAAAATGTATAGCCAGATGTACCTAGTGAAACAGAAACTCAGACATTAGCACACAACCGCGAAGACTGGCGTCGACTGGTGAAACATTCAGCAATGCAGCACCCCTATGACACAGGCGGGTTACGGGAGCAGTAAATAAATAAAACCTAGTGAAAAAGGAACATGATAGTACCATAGTTTTTATATTCCAACAAAAACAATGCCAATCATTCAATATGACATCGGCGTCGCCATCAGCGGCTTCGTGCATCGAGAGGTGGTGTTTTTTCTTTTAAATCAATCTGTCTGTCATGAACTGTCACTATGTTCATTCTCCGTTCAAAATTATCATAGAATCCCTTTAAGAAAATGTACACACATTTTCTGTTTTTATTTTGCCCCTACCACCCTCCCCCAGAAATTGGAAAGAAGAAAAAGATAAACTATGATAAAACTTTACTTGTTCACAAGGTACATATACATAGTGTGCATTTTGACTTAGTTTAACAGTAGCAATTAATGACGTAATACTGATTGAATTGGAGTGAAGTAATAGCTGCAACATGTATAGTAAAACATCTTATTCTTAATAATATTCCTTATAATTTTGGCTAAATATGCTTTAACCTTTTTGAGTGTACCTAAGTTATTTTATATATTATTTTATACCTAAATTATTTTATTTTAATCCTTGATCATATCGTTACATTGTATTGATAATTTTGTGTATTGCTGTTTTAAAGTTTCTCAGGTTCTGCCAGTGCAGTAGGGATTCCCATTAAACATTATAGTTACAGCCCATGTGGAGGCATTCTGTTTGACACCAGGAGAATGGCAGGCAGTGAACCAAAGTTAGCCCAATACACGGGTTTAGAGCTGGCCTCTAGAATAGACCACCCCATTGATCAGGGCAAAGTCCACAATCCAGTTATAAATAGAGTTCATTCGTAAAAAAATAGCACGAAAATTGTGCATTTTGGGGGGCCCTGAGGTGCCCTTCGAATGATTCAATCAAATACAGATTTCTTGTGTAAAGTGGCAGTACCCTAAGATATATCTATGCAAAATACAGAAAAAGCTACTGAAGTGTTTTTGAAAAAATAGGCAAAATGTGAAAATTTACCAGTTTTGGGGGCCCTTGAGGGCCATATGGGGCCCTTAAAATGATTCGATCAAATACAGATTTGTTGTGCATAGTGGCAGTACCCTAAGATATTTCTTTGCAAAATTAAAGAAAAGTTGCTGAACGGTTTCTGAGATATGGCAGTTAACGGCTGACGGTGGCGGATGGCAGACGCAGAGTGATGGCATAAGTCCATTGGACCTTCAGCCCAAAGAACTAACTGCATAAAAATAGATATCGATGCAAGACACAGACTCTGCATGTGACAGATGTTGTAGCGAAAGGGTATAGCGCCAGGTTCTGTTTCTGGCACAGTACACAGAATCTACTGTTAAGTGGTGGTCTCAAGGGCCCTTCTCAAAACCACATCTCCAGATAGTGTAAAATTTTGCATTTGGGGGCATAAGTCCATTGGACGTTCGGCCGAAAAGAACTAAAAATTTAATATTATAGAAGACTGGATATAATAAGATGAATATATATATATATATACTGTTTTAAAATGTAATAAGAATTGACTAGAAAAAGTTAAGCACCAAAATGGGCCAGGAACAAATGTGTTTTAGCAGCTTCTTGAAAGTGTTCACGAATGTGAGCCAGTAGCGCATTCCACAATTTGGCTGCTGAACACTGACATTTTCTGTTGCCATAAGTAACTGTTCTAGCCCGTGGAACTTCTAGTGTCACCGAATCCATGGATCGTAGCATTCTTCTTGGTTGGTACACATTCACATTCAGACTGTCTGATATATATCCTGGAGCCTGTCCATGTAGGGCTTTATACATGTGCATCAGGATTTTAAATTGCACACGATAGTTAACAGGTAACAAGTGCAGGTTGTTCAACACTGGTGTGATGTGGCTGTAAGGTGATGTTCTGGTTACAATCTGTGCCATGGTGTTCTGTACACATTGTAACTTGTTAATTGATGTCTGGTGCAGTCCACTGAGCAGAGCTTTACAATAGTCTAGACTTGATGTTACAAGCCCCTTGACTAATGATTGAGTGGCATCATTTGTGAGATAAGGCCTAATGTGCCCAATGTTGCAGAACTGATAATATCCAGATCTACAGCCACTGTTCAAATGTTGCTCCATGTTCATGGCAGAGTCAAAGACAACACCCAGGTTTTTCACACAGTTCACTGATGTAATGTCAGTATCCCCAACAAGCACAGTAATGTTTTCCATCTGCATGGCATTATGCTGAGATGTGAACAACACAACCTCAGTCTTTTCACTGTTCAGTTTTAGCATGTTTGCGTGTATCCATCTTTCAATGTCCATGAGGCACCTCTCAATGAGTTCCAGGGATTCTGTTTGGGCTGCACCATCGTTCGGCTTGAATGAGATGTACAACTGGGTGTCATCCGCATAGAAAGAGACTAGAAGACTGGTGTCTCTGCTGATCATGACGTCCAATGTATGGCCGAGCACATGGGTTGGTTCATGTACATGTTGTTGTAGGCCACACGCTTTGATAGTATCCATAAATCGCTGAGCATCACGATGGCTTTCGACATCAATGTGAAAGTTAAGGTCTCCAACTATCAGAATCTCCTTGTTGTGCATAGCGTAGCCGGCGAGAAATGTAGACCACTGGGCAAAGAATTCGGGAATGATCAGGCCATTATGCTTTGATGGTGGAGGTCGAAACACCACAGCCAGACGCACAGTTGTGTTACCCGTATCCAGATCACAATCCATGTGTTCAAAGTTTGTTTGGTCGCCAGTGGTACTGGAGCCTTGGAGGCGGAATGATATGGCAGATTTATAGACTTAAGCAATGCCACACCACCTCCATTTCTACTGCTGGGACAGGGTACATGTTTCAATGTATACCCAGAAGGGACCAACTCACCAATGCATTTCTTGTCTGTGGAAGTCCCCAGCCATGTCTCTGTGAGAGCAACAACATCATAATCACAGTACCGTTATGGTGTGTTGATGACCGATCACAGTGGGTATCAGTATCTGTATTGTGCAGCTTTGGCCATACTCCCTAACTAGGCCAGTATTGTTCATGCTGGTGGGTGGCATTACCTTTGACTGTGACCATTGTTTTTGATCACCTCAGGTCCCCCTCTGGGGTTGGCCTAGCATTGCAGATGCCCAATTAACCAGACTTGGTCACATGCATGACAGATTTAGAAGTATGTTGTATTAGTTGTCTCAGCTAATAGTTTGAATACACGATCACCATGGTGATCGTCACAGTTCACTGGAGATGGCACTACAACTGCACAGTACTGTGTTATAAAGCACTAAAATCCGGAAAGATAAAATGTTCACGTTGAAACTGATGACGTTATAGTTGTCCGTATACATTCATAATCAAATTAGGTGTAGAATTAATGTTCAATACACCGAATGTTTGCAATAATGTCAATAAAGTGGGGCGCAGTGGCCGAGTGGTTAGAGTATTGGACTCTCGACTGGTGGGACCGGGGTTCAAATCCCAGCGCCGGCTGAGCAGTAGTTCGGTACTGGTTCAGCTGCCATGCCGAAACTTGGACAATTTCGTTCACCCTACGTCTCCCCCCTTCCAACCCGCGCCGGCCAGCTTGGAAGGGTAGGCCAACAACACCAACATGCAAAGTACAATGAAGCCAAGGCCCCCAGTCCCTAGCAGCATCGAAAGAGTCTATGACCAAGGAGGCAGTTCGGGTCAAATAGTGCTATGTGCAGGGGATGCTAAGAATCTCTGGGTCAAGAAAAGCCACCGAGAGAAGGAAAGTAGACTGAAGATAGCAACATTTAACGTAAGTCCAAAAGATGAACAGAGGGAAAGAACTTAGGGAAACCAAGTTGGTATGGGATGTGATCGGGATCGGAGAAGTCAGAAGAAGACAGGAATGCTTCACTACCTTACAAAGAGCCATCTACTATACCATTCCACAGCGAACAACGGCCAAGTGGAATAGGCTTTCTCATAAACAAGAAATGGAAAAACAATATAGTGAGGGTTAACAGCATCAGCCCCAGAGTAGCAGAACTTGTTCTATGCATAACAAAGCTCTACAAGCTGAAGATAGTACAAGTATATGCACCAACAACATCATACTCAGAAGAACACACAGACAACTTCTACAACGACATGGATGAGACCTTAGAAAAGCCAAGCCACACTACATGATAGTGATGGGAGACTTTAATGCGCAAGTAGGGAAACGAACAAACATTTCGGAAACGGCAACAGACAAATCATCTGTTTGTATGTACTGATAAGCAGAGTGAACAGTTATCCTGTTGCGTCAGTTGAGAGTGCTGAAGATATGTAAACAGTTGTCCTGTCGTGTCTGCACTAATGACGGACGTTGTGAAGGTATAATTATTATGAACAGTTAACCTGTCGCATAGTCCTGTGCATTACTAAGTTATGTTGCAATTGTATTGTTAACACAGCTGTTCTACAATGGCGCCATCTACCAGGCTGCAAAATCCGCTAGGTGTTTGCACGAATAAATACAGTTTCGTCAATCTTTGAGGGTTGCTGTCAGGGGGATTCCACCACTTAAAGTTGCTGGCATATCCAAAAAAAAAAAAAGATAGAACTTTCAACCAGTGAAGTTCAACCCAAATTCAACTGAAACTATGAAGGAGTTGAAAATTTCACATGCAAATGAGCTCGCGTTCAACTGTTGAATCTCAGTTGAGTTTCAACTTTGTATATGCAAATATACAGTTGAAAATTTCACATGCAAATGAGTTGAGTTTCAACTGGTGTTGAACTTGGGTTGAGCTTCAACCCACGTTCAACTGTTGAATCTCAGTTGAGTTTCAACCCGCATTCAACTGTTGAATCTCAGTTGAGTTTCAACCCACGTTCAACTGTTGAATCTCAGTTGAGTTTCAACCCACGTTCAACTGTTGAATCTCAGTTGAGTTTCAACTCTCCGTCAACTGTTGAATTTCTGATGATGTGAGCTAGCTTTCCATTTACACAGCTGCATGTGTCAAATAGCAAAGCATATGCATCATCTGTAGGAACATAGGCATGCATGCAAGCCCTGGAATTCACAAAGCATCACAACAATAAGGATTCCATTCTTTTATTTTTCTTCAACCATTCGTTTTAAATTCTCTCCAAACGTCTCAGGATTCTTCGGGTGTGGAACACCTTTTCGTTCATTGCTCGTGTGAACTCAGTGCCAGTCACTGCCAGAGAGCATGAGCCTGTTTGTCGCAAACTCTGAAAATATACAGAAACATGTCATTTAATACAAGTAAACAGGCAAGCAAGGCTGTACAATATTAGCATAACAAGGTTTCAACTACATTTTGTGTTGAATTATGCAAATTGAGAGTGATTTAATAAAACATTTGCATGCGTGCCTGATCGAGTGCACACACACATGCGTACACACTTATTTTATACACACATGTACAGATATATTATATATAAATTATTTACATACATACACTCACAGACACATCATCCACAAAGCCTGTCACTATATACATGAACTCCCAATGTAGGGTGCATGTGACCCTGGTCTGGTCTGTCTTGTTTATGTACCAATGCATATAAGAAACATGCACGCACATGTAAATATTCAACCACACGCACGCACGCACGCACGCACGCGCGCGCGCGCACATATATATACAGTCAAACCTAGTTAGTCTAAATATTTTGATGGCCAGTGAATATGTCTGCATTAATTTTTTCTAGATAGATATTATGAATCATACACATTGAAGGTATTTGTGTTTAGAATTTCCATTTGCATAGTACGTGTAGATGCTGAGGCTTGCAGGTTTCATTATTGGCATTTGGATTAACGTGGTTCAACTGATTATGTGCTTATGTTAGGCCCTACAAACATATATAGTAATATGTATAGGGTAACTATTGCATGTTTTGTTGTACCAGCTGGAATTCAATACTGACAATGTTATACCAACTCAGATTCCAGAGCCTTGATCAAGTAATGTTTTGACTGATGGCAGCTGTGTTCAGCAAGAGAATGTTAGTCCATTGTCTATCCTTGAAGTTAAACTTATACCATTATAAATATGATTGCAACCTGCATGAGGATATATATATATATATATATAGAGAGAGAGAGAGAATAATTCTTACCTTCAAGAATTTCCGGTTTCATCTGGCTCAAATGTTGCTAAATAGTGATGTACCGTCAAATTCAAATGTGACACTGGTAGCTGTTTGCTTGTTAACTGCAATCCTTTCCAGTCCACCAATGTTCTGATTCTGCCACACACACACATCTGGTGTATTTAAAATTGCCAGCCAAATGAGCACAAGTTGGCATACTGAGTCAGGATTGGTTAGTCAGTCACCAGAGATTGGGTGACTGACCATATTCCAGAATCAAATTACAGGGTATGTGGGCAAGGCCGGTTGACCTGTTTGAACTCAGAGTCATTTATCTGTTTAGAGGTTGGGGATATATGACCTGAATTCTGACTGTAGACACAGCATACCTCATTTATAGGTAGAAACACAGAAAACACATTGCATTGTAGAGATCTCAGTGGTATTCATCAACCTACTGGAAAGTTGTGGTTATTGTTTTTAAGTTGATGCATTCATTATCATTATATAACTGCAGTGCAACATAACATTAAGAAATACAGCTATATGTTGCATACTTGAGTGAGGTCATATCATGTATGTAGGCTTCAAATTATAGCTGTTTTATATTTTAATTTGAAAATGTTTGTTATTTAGTCAACACTGAAAGCCAAGCTAAGGTGACAAGATGCTATGCACATAATTATTATTTTCCACCATCATATAATGGCATCACATTTTCCCATCATCTGCAGTGACATGTGTGTATATCCCATGTATATATATATTATATACCTTGGCACACAAAAAACATTTCCTCGTAATCATAAGAGGTCGGAGACCCTAACATTTATATGATGCATGCATTAGCAATTAAAAAAATCTCATGAAAAATTATTGTGCAAAAATGTAAGTATACAAATGAAAAATCTAGGCAAGTTAATGTGGATGTGATGTTATATGGTATTGTTCAAAGTAATTTATATGTTTACATTATGTCTCATTAATAGGTCAAAATTCTCCTGCATGGTATTATCGTCAATGGTATTGTGTCTTTTTATGTATTTCCGAGACAACAAAATTAATAATTCTTTTGTTTGCCATAATTGTTGTGTCAATATAAAGTACATCTAATAGATGTCAATTCTCCAAAGGCAATGTTTATGTCAATAGAAAGATGTCTAAAATATGTCAATTCACTAGCGTGATTTATACGTTTTTTTACGTCATTCTAAAACGGTAAAAGTTCTATGGTCAATGTCGTTTTCATGTCAATAAAACTGCATCTTATAGATGTCAATTATTCAGCATGGTCCACTTGACCAAAAATTTACTCATGAAAGCGCTTTATAAGTTCAGTATAATAATAATAAAAGTCGTCTTGTGCCCACTGGGATCCCTCCATTTTGTCCTATCTAAAGCACATCGCTCTGCTGTTAACAGCAGGAGTCCAGTGTCATGTTTTATTTCATTGTTCCACCTTTTCCGTGGTCTTCCTGTTTTTCTTTGTTCAATTAAGGAATTGAATAATTCCAATTCATTTTTGAATTGACCCCAGTCCTGCTACTGAAATATTATTTTAAAACGTCAGTAACCTCAGTTGTAACTGAATGAATTTGTGTAAATACGTAAGAGTAAGTTTGTGTTTACAATCACGACGCATTCTTTAAAATGACAAAATGCATGCATTAGTTGTGTTCACGTTTTTAGGAATAACAAAATCACTGAATTCAACTTGTGTTCAAACTGAGTTGTTGAAAATTACAAAGTCCTTGCTTTCAACTTGCGTTCAACTGCTGTTGAAGTCTAAGTCCCCACTTTCAACTTGCGTTCAACTGCAGTTGAAGTCTAAGTCCCCACTTTCAACTCGCGTTCAACTGCTGTTGAAGTCTAAGTGCCTGCTTTCAACTTACGTTCAACTTCATCTTCACATTCAACTTGCATTCAACTGTTGAACGCAGGTTGAACAGCAGTTGAAACCAAATTTCAACAGTTGAAATTCAACTATTCATAGAGAATCAGTTGAATTTCAACTGAAATTCAGTTGAGTTTCAACTAAACATTTTTGTTTTAACAAGATTTAACAAGATTGCCATCCAGAAAATTACTCTGGATGGCAGGTGGACAAGGAAGCCTTTTGGCTTATCGAGAGTCCAATACTTTTTATCTACATGTATCCCGCCTTTTTAAGGTGTGTGTCGATTTTATTTTTAAACACATTCACGCTACTAGCACCAACACAATCAGGAGATAATCTGTTCCATTCATTTACAGTCCTTTGTGAGAATGAGAACTTTCTTATATCTAATCTACACTGCTCCTTTACTAATGTAGCTTCATGTCCTCTGGTCCTTCTATCTTTCTTAACTGAGAAAAAAATGTTTCTATCAATATTTTCATAACCATTCAATATTTTAAACACTTCTATGTGATCTCCTCTCAATCTCCTGGTCTCTAGTGTTGTTAAACCACATTCTTTTAGGCGTATTTCGTAACTAAGATCCCTCAGATTTGGTATCATTTTAGTCGCTCTCCTCTGTACTCTTTCTAGCATATCTATGTCCTTCTTGCGATATGGCCTCCATGCTTGTATACAATATTCTAAATGAGGCCTCACTATTGTTTTGTACAGCGGTACTATTAATTCTTTTTTCTTATACGCTATATTTCGCCTAATTAATCCAAGGATTTGATTTCCCTTTGACGCTGCAATTCCGCACTGCTCTGAAACCTTCATATCAGCACTAATGGTTAACCCTAAGTCCTTTTCTTTTACAGTAGTACTTAGAACAGTACCCCCCATTTTATATTTTACCTCTTCATTCCCATGACCTGTGTGGAGGCATTTACATTTCCCAAAATTGAACAGCATTTGCCACTTTTCAGACCATTTGATCAACCTATCAAGATCATCTTGTAAATGCTGTCTGTCTCCATCACTTTTAATCCTTCTAAACACTTTTGTATCATCCGCAAATTTTAACACCTTGCTTGTTATATCATCGTCCAAATCGTTGATATATATTAAGAATAATATAGGTCCTAGTACTGATCCCTGTGGTACCCCACTCAATACCGATTTCCAGTTTGAAGCCTCCCCATCAACTACTACACGTTGTCTTCTGTCATTCAGCCATTTTTCTATCCAGTTTATTATACCATTTCCTATGCCATGGGCCTTTAGCTTAAGGAGTAATCTTTGATGTGGTACTTTGTCGAAAGCTTTTTGAAAATCTAAATAGATGATATCTACTGGTGATCCCTCATCTACCCACCTAGTGATGTCTTCCAAAAAACATAACATATTTGTTAAGCATGACCTCGCTTTTAAAAACCCATGTTGAGATGGGTTTATCAAGTTATGTTTAACAAGAAAATCCACCATGTGATCTTTAATTAGTCTTTCTAATAATTTGCAGATCACTGATGTTAAACTCACTGGTCTATAGTTCTCTGACTTGTTTCTCGAACCTTTTTTAAATAACGGTATAATGTTTGCCTCTTTCCATTCTAAAGGAACCACTCCCTCTTCTAATGACAAATTGAAAACTGTTGCAAGCGGTACGCTAATTTGTTCTACAATTTCCAATAGTAGTTTGGGCGGAATCCCGTCCACTCCAGGTGATTTATTATCCTTCATAGCCCTTATTTTCTTAGTTACCATTTCCGAGGTTACAACTAACTGTCCTAAATAGTCTGAATCTGCCCCCTTGAACTTAGCCTCTGGTACTGGCAGTGAACTAATATCTTCCCTGGTAAACACTGAACTAAAATACTCATTCAGGTCTTCTGCCATTAAGAATCCCTCTGATATTGTATTTCCAGCACTATCTTCTAGAGGACCGACCTTATCCTGAACTTTCTGTTTGCTTCGAATATACGCATAAAAACTCTTACTGTCATGTTTTATATTACTAGCTAATTTTTTTTCATAGCTTCTCTTTGAATTTCTAATTTCAGCTGTAGCTTGATTAAGTGCTTCTTTATAAATGTTGTAGTGTTCATCATTTCCAGTACATCTATATGACTTCCACATCATTTGTTTATACTTAATTTTTCTAATGGCTTCTTTCGATAAGTGTTTCTTTTTAGACCGTTTCCCTTGTTTTTTGAAAGGTACAAATTTATCGACTATGCACTTAATTTCACTATTTAAGATATTCCAGCATTCGGTTGCTGTCTTATTCTTCAGTGTGTTATTCCAGTCTATCTTTGCTAAATATTTCCTCATGTCCTTATACCTTCCTTTGTGGAAATTTCTCCTATACTGCTTTTTACTGTTTGTATATATTGGTCATTCCATACAGACTCAGGGAACACCAGGGAAACTTTTAAAACTGTTTTTAGCCTTGGCACTGTTCACATAAATAAAGTTACTTTTTTACCCACTTCAGGAGGTGATTTAGGGGGCATTCCACCACCCAAGACCTGGCAGCAACTCATTTCTGTGATGTCGGGGGATGGTTCCTCAAACACACGGGCCAAAAACTTTGGCCCTTTTTACCTAAATAAACGTGCTGGGCTCCCGGTCTACTGGTAGGTAGTTCCCAAAGCCAGGATTAGGAATACGGTTAGTGTTTATCAATTTTAATTTAGGCGAGCTGAGTATTTAAGATGACCAAGACACCAAGTATGTCAATTAATTAATAATGAAATCAACAGAACTTTAATACCGAACTAAGACCATATATGAAATAATTTGTTGTTTCTTATCAGAACTTTGTTAAAATGTAGATGAGCAGTGTGGTGTTTATCTAATAATATGCTATCAAATATACCGGGTATATATATATATGGGATATTTTCAACAATCAATGTTCAACTTAAGATGTGTTTCAGAACTCATGTATTTCATATTTGTATATATGGCAAACCCATAACAAAAATATTTCACCTGATAAGAATCATAGGTCTAACTTATTGCACTGGAACATGTATTTGATCAATTTCATGAAAGACCAAAACAGATTTGAACTGTTCGTTTTTAAGATTTAGTGAAAAAACTAAGTTCTGTATTAATGACTTAGCAGGACCATTTGGGGAATAATAAGTAATTTAAATGAGTAATTTAATGTTTCTTATATTATTTAAATAATATGGCAGTCTCCAAGAAAACATGTACATGCCAAGTTCATGGCTTTGCATTGTCAGCTTTGTTTGGTGAGTGGCTGGCCATTGATCAGTCATGTCAGCTTCTAATCTTGGCTTGCCAGCTGTGACTGACTGTAAATGCTGGTGTAATCTGCAGGCAATCTCATTATTTTGCACTAGTTACTGTCCATATTCCTGTAGGCTAGGTGACCAGATTAGTGGAAGAAATGCTCTATCTTTCACTGTGTAAATGGTTTGGGATTGTCCCAAGGTGACCGCAATGGAATAATGGCGATGTGACTGGATTAAAGTAAAAGTAAAGTAAAGTAAAGGAAAGTTCTTATATAGCACAGTATCCAGTCCTCAGGATTGCTCAAAGTGCTTTACACTTTACTCCCTGGCAGACCTGTTCAATCGAACACCATCTCGACTTCTCTGGGAAGCATTTAGCCATGCTGCAATTAATCGCGAAAGCTACTCGTACACAAATATCCACCACTGTCTATCGCCAGGTACTCATTCATACAGCTGAGTGAACTGAAGCAATGTAGAGTAAACGAACTTGCCCAAGGTTTAACACCGCCGCACAGGATTCGAACCCACGTTCTCTCAGTCGAGAGTCCGGAGCTCTTACCGCTGTGCTACTGATTACTGAGGTGACCGTAAACCGAGGTTCAACTTTTTTAACTTTAATTTCCTTCCTACTACTACTACTACTACTACTAGATGCTGAATGCAACATAATGCTATTGGTATTACTATGACATTTGAAGCAATTACTACTACATTTTTTTATCGGAACTATTTCACCTTGATTCAACATTTTAGAGGAGTGTTTGGATGTTAATAATAATATATTTAATTTGTTATAGTGCCAGATCCACAATTGTTCGTGGCGCTTTACAATACATCATGTGTCATGATCATTAAACTGAAATATTAGTACTAACGTCGTCATTTAAACTAAAAATTGTGCCATACAATAGTAATAAAAATATTAATAAATAAATTATGTAAAAGGCAACAAAATATTTGGAATATGTTGAGATATCCATCTGGTATGTCATGCAATGTAGTTAATTCTTCAGTCACTAGTAGATTAGTTCTCATTTATAACTCCTCATTCAAACAATCGTCATTGATTTATTGGTGTTGCCGCTGAGTGTCACTTGTACAATGTCCAATCCGATATACGCATTAAAGTTTAAACTATGGAACATGACCTAAACTATGTAATGTGAACTACCTGACAGATAGCAAACTGATCGATGCAAAGGTATATTTTATGAATAAAATCAATAAACTAACAAGTAATTAAATGACATTGAACTATACTTTTTTAGATGATGGCTTAGCCACTTATATGTGAAGAATACCTAAATAATAATAATAATCAAATAACTTCTACTGCGCCTAAATCCTTGGAAACCAAGCTCAGAGGCGCATCAAAACAAAAGGATTGGTCAATCTCAAAATCCATCAGTAGTTTTTCAGTTGTCAACAGATGGGTCAAGGCGCTAGGGAGCTATGGTGGATAAGCAAGGTTGTAAAGATATGTTTTTAAATGACGATGGAATTTTTTAATATGTTCAACTGATCTAACACTAAGAGGGAGCATATTCCAAAGAGTTGGTGCAGCAATAGAAAAAGACCTAGTTCCAATGTTAGTGTTGACTCTAAGAACAAAAAGTAGGTCAGAACTAGATGATCGAAGCTGGATAGGTTTTCTTACAGGAGTAAGCAATGAATGCAAATAAGATGGTTGCTTATTGGACAGTGCTTGGTATGTAATGGTACAGATCTTAAATATTATACGATATCGTACAGGAAGCCAATGCAGACTTCAAAAGTGGTACAGAGCAAGAAAAACGAGGAGATCTTGCTAGACAATTTTGGACACGCTGAAGTTTTGTGATATCCTTGCTAGCCATAATATAAAGGAGGGAATTGCAATAGTCAAGTTTGCTGCTAACAAGCGCTGTTGCAATAGTCTTAGTAACTGAAAATGACATATACCAGCGATTACGGCGAAGATCACGAATATGATAATAACAGCAGCGACATGTTTGAGATATGTGTTGTCGGAAATTTAAGTTACTATCAAAGATCACGTTTAGATTCCGCACCGAGGTTGCTGGCGTGATAAACTGATTCAAAATACGCGTAGGGAAAAAAACATCCAGTTTACTACACTGCATTTGAGTACCAATAATGATCAATTCAGTTTTATTTGCATTTAATTTCAACTTGTTGTCAGTCATCCAGTGGAAGATATCTTGTAGGCAATCACTAAGTTGGTTAAGGGAGCGATTTGTATCCGGGGTAGCCAATGAAATGTAGATCTGAGAATCATCAGCATAAAGATGATGATCCAAGTTATGTCTTTGTATAACAGAGCTTAGTGGCGTGGTGTAAAGAGTAAAAAGCAAAGGCCCAAGAACAGAACCCTGGGGAACACCAAATAAAGCCGTCAGTGCAGCTGAAAAGCAGTTCCCAATCTTTATAGTTTGGTATCTATCAGTTAGATATGAAGAAAACCAGCTTAGAGCTGTGCCAGATATGCCGTACCACTTTAATAGGCATTCAGTGAGAATGTTGTGATCAATCGTGTCAAACGAGGCAGAGAGATCTAGTAAGGTAAGTGCAGTCACTTTACCATTATTAATGTTCAAGTTAATGTCATTATGAACCTTTAAGAGGGCAGTCTATGTTGAATGAAACTGCCTATATGCTGATTGTGACACATTAGTTAAGACATTTGTGCTAATGTGAGACCTTAGACGATTTGCTACAACCTTTTCTAGTATTTTGGAAATTAAGCTGAGATTAGAAATAGGTCTATAACTGTTTAGGTCTTGTTTAGGCAGAGTTGACTTCTTAAGAAGTAGTGTAACATGGGTGTATTTGAAATCATCAAGAAAACAGCCAGAGCAAAGTGATGAATTTACAATATTTGTTATAGGTCCAATTAGTGTATCAAGACATGCTTTTAGCAGTATTGTTGGAAATGGATCAAGTGCACAAGATTTATTTGGGGAGGACATAATTATTTTCCTAACTTCATCAACTGTTGCAGGTTCAAATGATACAAGGTAAGAATTTACTTGTGGAAAGTCCACACTGACATTACTTATATTATGACGTGGGAAAGCAGAACGAATAATATTGATTTTATTCTTAAAGTGACTAGAGAACGAATCACATAGAGACTTAATTGACACATGATCAGGTAGCGATGGAGTAGGCCGTCTGTGTAGAATGTTACTGATTCAGTTCCATAACTGACATGGATTATTAGACTTATTTATGACCATATTTGTAAAATAATCTGATTTAGCTTTAGCCATTTGTCTGTTACAGAGGTGACATTGCTTAGAATAGCGCGATTTATCTAATTGCGCCATACATGCTCTAAATAACGACGACGCCTTTTAGATATATAATTTCGGAAGTCATCCATGGAGCCGGTGGCCTTTCTGACACCCATTTGGATTTTATAGGTGCATGTCTGTCAAGTAATGCATTGAGTACTTGACATTACTGTTTATATAAGTCAAATAGATGTTTTTTTTTATCTGTGATAAGGTCAAATATAAGGATATCAGCCATTAAAGCTGTAATGTCAATCCTATGAATGGCTCTGTAAGACACATTGCGTTTCGACTCTAAAGGGGTTATAGAAACGTTAATATTAGCAATGACAGTATGGTGGTCTGATAACCCATCTGAAACAGTAGGTGCTTGGATATTATACAAGTTGAATGGGTTACCAAGAGGTCAAGCCAATGGCCATGTATATGTGTCGAAAAGGTAACATATTGTTTCAAATCAAATGATGCCAGAATATCATCAAACGTAGTTGTAGTTGTAAAAGGTATATCCAAATGTAGATTAAAACACCAAGAATGTAAAATTCTGAATGAATAACTGCCAGATTTTCTAACATATCCTAAAAGTCTTCAAAGAAATTGGCCGGATGTCCTGGATGATTCTTATCAGGTAAAATATTTTTGTTATGGGTTTGCCATATATACAAATGTGAAATACATGAGTTCTGAAACACATCTTAAGTTGAACATTGATTGTTGAAAATATCCCATATATATATACCCGGTAGATTTGATAGCATATTATTAGATAAACACCACACTGCTCATCTACATTTTAACAAAGTTCTGATAAGAAACAACAAATTATTTCATATATGGTCTTAGTTCGGTATTAAAGTTCTGTTGATTTCATTATTAATTAATTGATATACTTGGTGTCTTGGTCATCTTAAATACTTAGCTGGCCTAAATTAAAATTGATGAACACTAACCGTATTCCTAATCCTGGCTTTGGGAACTACCTATCAGTAGACCGGGAGCCCAGCACGTTTATTTATGTAAAAAGGGCCAAAGTTTTTGACCCATGTGTTTGAGGAACCATCCCCCGACATCACAAACATGAGTTGCTGCCAGGTCTTGGGTGGTGGAATGCACCATTTTGATCAATAAAAGACAGTAAATTTAACTTTTTTATCACGTAATAATTATGTATGTGTAGAATACGTGTTGTAGATATATGATGTGAAGTGTGGTGACTGTAGGTGAGCGTTTTCATGTTTTTTTCGAGGTGCGGGCTTAAACTGCAAAAGTACCCCTAGTTGATAACTTGATTGTACACATTTAAAAATAAACGCTAACCTTACCCCGGAATCAGTGCTGTCTATACAGCTGAACTAATATTGATCGCCGGCGACCGTGAAGTTACCGTATAAGATGGAGTGACACCCCCGTTATTTCGTTAATCGTTATTTGATCGTTGGCATCGTCAATGCCACAATGGCAGAAACTCACTTGAGTAATGTTGAAACTTCTGATGTAAACTCTGTCTTCAAATCTTCTACGCCAACAACAATTCTAACTTTCTCGTCCATTCAACACTGCCGACTCCCTGGCATGCGACGAACGTCGGACAACATCGATCGTTCGGTTCAACACGAACACTTTCCCGAGAAATTCTTGGATAGTGGCAGCTGTAAAATGATGGAAGATGCGGCTGACCTACGTAGTATCCATAACCAGTTTTACCGTCTCCACATTCAGTACTGTAGTACCGTAGGCCTACAGAGAAAAAAATATCCCCATTCTATTGAATCTAACAAAATCAACTCTGTCCCAGACTGCTGTTGAATTTTTCCCCCGCCGAGTCGGTGTAACTTCAGCTTATTGTAACCTGAACGGGGGCACATTTCCAACGGTATAGGGGAGACACGGTCATGTGGGCCCAAAGGTCTACGGGCACGCCGAATTCCAAAGGTCTGGGGGGACACGTGCCACCCATGCAGGCACCCTGGATCCGCCTATGAAGACATAGGGGAGCTGTGAGCGAAAACACCCTTTGAGACACCCCCTGTAAGTTTGTTAATTAAACGTACGTACGTGGTTAGTCTAAGGAGTTTAATTAAAATTCGCACAACTGATATGGCCTATATGGATCAACGCGGCTGGCGGTTGGTCGTGTGTTAAGTACTACAACAAGTAATATTATAATAATAATAATGAAACTTCTATAGCGCCTATCCCCAGTAATCTGAGTTCAGGGGCCACTAGTGTACGAGGGCCGGTTGTCGGCGACCGTGTGCAAAACAAAATTTGGCGCCTCCCAGGCCTGTAGCCAGGGGGGGTTCATGGGGTTCAATCTCAAAATTATATCTTTAAAATGTGAACCACTAATTGTATTCCATGTTTCTCAAAAGGGTTAACCCCCCCCCCTCCTAAAAGCTGCTGGATAGTGTTCAAGCATTACAAGAAATGCCATAATCGAAAGCCTGCATGATTTGTGCAGACGATAAAGGGAGAACAGTTAGACTCTATACATTAAGTACTATAGAGGAATGTGTGTCAAATTAAGGACCATTGCATCCAATTAGCCATGCAGAAGGACTTTACACTATCCCAGGGTATCCTGTTATGAAAACGCATGGGGTAACAAATACACAAGAAGCCAGTTTTACACCAGACGTAAGATTATGAGTCCTAATTGTAGTCACTAAGAGGTGACAGATGCAAACAAAATACTGGTGAATGAACGGGTGACGATGATTTAAAAATTATGAACACATAAATTAAGCCATATCAAAATAATTCATTATTTCTGATCAGAACTCTTCTAAAAAGTGAACAAAAGGAGCGGCTTTTAATTTTTAGTATACTGATTAAGGTAACTACCGACTGTCAAAGAGGCTATTCTCAACAATCAACAACTTAAGATGTGTAGCAAGTGTATTTCTTACAAGCTGAAACCCGGTAGACAAACTCATCTGACTTACCACAAATCATAATTTTACACTATTGAGCTGGAACGCGAATTTCTATGAATAATTGTATTGCTGATGAGAAATCGAGTAGTTGTGTGGCTGTATGGTTGCCGAAATATTGTGGTTGTTAGCTAGTTGCATGTTTGTAGATCTCATAAAGGGAGCCTTATCGCTAATGAGAAGGCAATAATGTGTGAAGGGCCTTTATTATCAATTACTATGTCAATTTTGTGTCGTGTATAGTTGTAAAATACACATTGTGTTTCCTGGAGTCAGTGTGGTGTACAGGATATGGCACTTGACTGTTTGATACGTAGAATTAAATTAAATTAAATTCTACAAGAGGACAATAATTGTTTTCTAATCTAGCTTCTATTTACCAGGCATGTTTTATAAAGGTTTGTTAATTTACTAACTTAATCATGTTTATGATAAATTATGGAACTTTTGCACATCAGATCATATAAATGTAATGTATTAATTGAGTGAAAACCAGATTGTAAATGTCACGCTTTAACTGTTTATTCTGAAAAAAAACATGAACACACACAATCCTCGGTGCCTTGTTTATTACAATAATATGAATATATTCAAAACAATTGCACACACGGCGAAGGGCTTCAAGTAAATAATTCAGTTATATTAACAATACACTATCACTATCACTTTTATTAATACAATTGGGTGTAAATTAGGCTTAATCAGGCAACAAAATGGGACCAATCTCCACAGACCAGACCTCATATGAGTCCCACTTTGTTTGAAAATGCACCCCCAAAACGACCTCATTATATGCCTGTTGGAGATGCTAATGTGGTGTTTGTTTAATTATATATATAAGATGAAAGAATACAAGACAGAACCACATGGTCCACCAATCTCACACCCACTTCATTGTTCTTCCAGTTAGAAATGTAACATTCTGCATTATGAGCCCCCACGTGAACACGTGGGGCCCTCTGCATTGTGCAAAAATATAATCCCACACGAACTTGTGGCGCCCCCTGGAGTCTGAATTGGTAAAATGCGAACCCCCCATTGTAAAAAGCTGGCTACGGGACTGCCTCCCCCCGACACATATTTGACAATATGTTTGAAACGTTAATAAAGTCGCCCATTGTATGCTTAGAATTGCCAATTAAGTTATTAAGGTGATATTGTCTCATAGACGCTTGCAAACACCGGCGTATTTAAAGGGGGCGATGGGGTGGTCGCACCCCCAATGGTAGCAGCCCCTCCCCTAACGTACAGTGGCACGGCAGCTGCCAGCTCACCTATGCGCTGGACAGGGCAGTACTGGCTCGTTTCTGCCGTTTCGCAACGTCTTAAAAACAGGACCCATAAACAGAATTGGTACTGTCTCAAAACTGCCGACAACACCAGGCCTAACAATATAGCGATCCTCCGTTCCATCAACAAACTCGAGTTAGATATAAAAAAACATTGGTCATATACGTAAGACGGTGCAGTAGCCATAACAAGCGAACGCGTCGGTGTTGTTGCTATCATAACCCCACTACTTCCTATGATGCACTGTCTGAACCTGAGTGCATCAAACTTAGTGACGGTGCCATCCATTCGACACTTGCTGAAGATATCATCAAGGTTTTTTTATTTCGTTTGCATTTCGAGCAGGTGCAACACGGACCGATCTTTTCAAGCAATACATCCATGTAGATCCAGAGAAAACTGCGTCAGTAGTACTCTAAAGATGTTTAGTCATCACCGGTGGTGGGAGCAGAGCACCCATGGATACATTCTAAGATGGCATCTATCATGGTGGTCACATGACCTGCCACCTAGCGTAAAGAAGTGCAAATATTGCCACCTGGCGGAAAGTTATGGAGGTAGTGCCTCCTGTGGGAAGGTGCGATATGACGGGTATGCAGTAGTAATTAGTGAGTAATTAGGGGTAATGAGGTATTCACTTAGAGAGGTGTGTGTGTGTGAATGCGCGTGTATGAAATAACGAACGAAACACGAAAGTTTATTAACTAAAGATATAAGCGTTTAGTATATGCGTACGTGTGTGATAGCATGCGTGAAACCGTAGTATATTAAACTGAAGACAAGTGGACGATGTGATATGACTTGCGGGTGACTGAACACCATGCCAGCGGTCGTGAGTTTGCGGGTCATTACGACCACGCCAGTGGCTCGCATGGTGGTACGTCTTACGGGTGACTGAACACCGCGACAGAGGTCGTGAGCTTACGGGTGTCTGACCACCGCGCCATAGGCTCGAACGACAATGATGATGATACCTGCCCGTTAATGAAACACGGTACATCCACGATATGTCAACCACGCCGTCGGTCCTATGATGACCTAGTTATCGATAGCGAAACAGTAGTAAACATTACCGAAACACATCTTATTTCAATTGTTTAAGCCAATCAAATATACGGCAATTTTTGCTACCAGATCAGTGCCGAAACCGTTCACGAATTCCTTCATAGGAAGTCCGCGACAGCGAAACATGAGACAAGCAACACAGTATTGTCCGCAAACGTTAGACACGGGACTCTGAAGTATCTTCGAATTATGAGTACATTCTACACAATGTTTATTCATGAATCGGCGGAAGCGGCCGGGTAAGCGTCTATCGTCATCGCGAGTAGTCTGTCTTTGGCTACGATCGCGCGAACGAGAGCCTCGGCGTGTGGATCCAGGGCGAGTAGGCGGGCAATCTGCAGGGTCTCCATCAGAAGCCGTAGATGACGTTGCGAATCTTGTCGATCTCCACCATGGTCTCGAACTCGGCGTAGGTGACGTCGTTCACGTTGGTCGTCAGTACATCGCGAAAATGAATCTCGATGCGCAGGTTGTCCTTTTATACCAGATGGAAGCAGCAGTCGTCGCACACGTCGGGGGACGAAGAGGTCGTCGTCGAAATTGGGCTGGAAAGGGTTGGAGGGTATCTGTCGTCCGTCCACGTACACGGCGAGGAAGTTGATGTGGTTGTTTTTGGCGTGGAATGGATTTTTAGCGTAGGTTCCGTTGTAGGCGTCGTTATCAATGCAGCTCAGCACGAGACGTTTTAGAAGAGTGCCAAGGAAGAGATTCTCGTGCGTGTGCGACCGGGTACCCGTGGGTATGGAGTAGACTTTGCAGTCGACGGGTCGCATCGGATATTTGGCCGTGTTTTTTTCGAGGGCTATGATGTGAGCCATCTGCACGCCCGGATTCAATGTGGCCTTCTTGACGAACAGTGTGGCGTTGACTATCTTTATCTTATAGTCGGGATGGCGCCGCCGGCCATCAGCGCGAACGTATCCTTGCTGCGCACCAGACGTATCTTGACCTTTACGCCGTTGATGAAGAATTTATCCTGGAGGAAAAAGAGGACACGACCTATCATGTCGACCACGCGACTCCGAGCGGTCTTGTTGCGTCAGTTGACGAAACCTGCTTGGCCACATCGCCGGCGGCTATTTCGACAGCTTCCATGCGATTGTCCGTGTCCTTGTGCCATATCTGACTCGTCAGTTGCGTCTTCTTGGCATTGTCTCCGTAACTCAGCAACGTCTCTATGTAGGCGCGGTACGGCTACGTGTTGGTCGAGGAAGTCACGAGCGTTCCGTTCAGGTAGACGTCGACCTGACTGAACAGCGAATGGAGCCAGTTATCCTGGACCGACGGCATCGGCGGCGTTGAGGTCAGCTCCGTAGACACGGGTCACCTTCGCTTGAACGTGTAGCACCGTGCGGGCGAGATCCAGGTAATCGTCTGCCGATCCGGGTATGACGAATTCTATTGGTCCGCCCGAGTCGAACGAGGACATGGTTTGATGTTGAATCGTGTGACTATCGATGACCCTGGTCTGAGTCAGAGGCACAGTAAAGAGATTGAGCTCGTTCTTGACCCGCTCACACGATTGTTTATGCACAAAAGCCATCGTCGAATATGTCGGGCTCACGTTTCCGCGATGACGTGCGTGTCGTCTTTCGTCTCCCGGCTGTACTGATTCGTTTCGTGGCGGATGCGCGTCTTATACGCTTACGCGGTTGCACACCAGGGGTCAAAAGGTCGCTCAACATGTCCCTCCCGGCAGCGGTGACGCGACGTTTGGCAGCGATTCTTATATTCTGTCCCGACAAGACGACATCGGCTATTCGCGCGCCGGTCGATACCGCTCTCTTTCCCAACGCCAAGGCGCTCCTCTTGACGAGCGGCATGACGCTACGCAGTAGACCTCCGAATTGACTGTCTAGTCGGTGTCCTCGTTGGTATTGGGCACCCAAGAAATAGTGAAGCGCACCGCCCGCTTGACGAGTGTAGTAGTCGCTGTAATTCTTCTTTACAGTGCATTCCGTCGCCGCCGTATGGGCTTTGTGTCGGTACTGGTGACCACCGTCGTATGGAAACCTAGTATGGTCTCCATGGCACTCCCTAGGGGTACGCCAAATTCGGTTGTGGGTGTCACGTGCAAGGTCACCTTATGAGAGATGTCGCTGTAGATCAGTTTCGCCTTGACCTTATCCATCGACATTTTTAATAGTGCTCTGTTGATGGCGCGCAACAATTGGGTAACGTGTTCGATCTTGGCAGACGGAGTGTATCCTGTACTATCGGATTAGTACAGGTAGAACGTGGTATCCTCCACAAGAACGTTGTACCAAGTGTGCGGGTAGCGGAACTCTACCATACCGCAGTCCCACTCGCCGCTGCCTGACAACACGACACGATTAGGCAAGTCCGTGATGTAATGCGCCACGCTGTTATCGGGGTGCGTGCGCAAGGAAGCGTTGCTAGGCAACTTGAGATAGAAATCACTCGTCGTCATGTTTCAATGTCGGGCTGGGTAGCAGATAACCCAACGAACTGCTCAACAGGGCCGTCCACAGTGTCGGATTCCCTTGTTCGATCGACAGTTTGTAGATGTTGACCAAGATGACCTTGTACAAGACGACGATCTGACACAGAAACACGATCTCCTCTTTGGGACACGCAGTGCCGAAGATGTGCCACGGAGTCCTATCTTTCTGCGGCGGAACGTCGATTTCGTCGTGTTCGTCGCTAACGGAGACTGCTGTCGTCTCGTCCGTCATGGGTGAGCGAATGAAAGCTTGTCGGACGCGTGACTAGTCTTAATAGCCGACGAGGGCCTTGGCATCGATACAGCGGTTGAATTTCGAAAGGTATCCAAACCATTTCACCTCCGAGATCGTCCGTCAAGCGATGGACGGGCGGATCGGACGGATGCACCTCGCATATCGTGAATATATCCTCGGTCCAATTCGCCAAGTACCCTTTACGGAAGCTACTCTTGACCTTGCTGATACGCATGCGATCCGCCACGTGGTACTTAGGCACACACTTGCCGTACCGACCGCCATGCAAGCGCTGCCACACCTCTTCCTGATTCGACCCAGTCACCTGCGATGGACGCATACCGATGCAGCGGTGCGGGATGTCGTTGTACGAGCGTACCAGGTCCTGGAGTATATCTATGTATCGCCAAGTCTCGTGTTTCGTCGGGTATCACCACATCTTAGGTCATAGGTGATTTACTCCAAACAGCCCAAACTTGAGCTAACGCATGAGTTGTATGGTGCTTGTTTGTGCGCATGCGTTGTGGGTAGTTTGATTGTTTATTTTATAGGCACTTCAGATGATTTGGTGTGGTGAAAGGGAGGTTAATGATCGCTGTTTGAAACGCTATGGGGCTTTCTGGTTCAGTAATCGGTGGTGGAATCATATTCCAGATTCGAACTGCTCGAGGGTAGAAAGAGAACACTGCTGCAATGATGCGACACCTAGGGGCTTCGTAGTGGCCTAGGTCTTTTGACTGTGTTAGTATACCTGGTGGGGGTGTGATGTTGATTATGTTATTTAATATTTTGTAAAATGTCATGGCTTGTTTGATAATGCGTCGTCGTTCAAGAGTTGACCATCGACGGGTGGCTATTAGGTCTGCTGCGTTTGTTTGGCGTCTGTGGTCATTTCTGACAAATCTGGCAGCACAGTGTTGTACTCTTTCAAGGTGTTTAATTTGGGTGCCAGTGTGTGTGTTCCATATGGGAGAGGCATACTCGAGTTTTGGTCGGATTAGCATGTTATAGGCTGTTTCTTTTACTTCAGGTTTCCATGGTCCGAGGGTTCGTTTGATCATGCCTAGGACTTTTGAAGATTTGGAAGCTATGTCAGTGATATGGTTAGCCCAGGTTAGTTTAGAATCAAATATTATTCCAAGATATGTGTGACTAGAGGCGGTAGAGAGTGGTATGCCAAAGTGTGAATATGAATGTAGTCTGGGTTTGGTTTTGTTTGTTATTGGGAGATGCACACATTTAGATATGTTAAATTCCAACTGCCATTTATTAGACCATGTTTGGAGTTTGATCAGGTCAGATTGGAGAGTTTCGTGGTCGGTAGCGGATGTGATTTTGCGATATAGAATGCTGTCGTCTGCAAAGAGACGTGTGGAAGATTGGACATTTTCGGTTATGTCGTTTATATAAAGTAAAAATAGGACAGGTCCTAGGACTGACCCCTGTGGTACACCAGATGTAACATTTGTTCTGTCCGACAGGGCTCCAATGAATGAGACTCTCTGTTTTCGATTGGATAGAAACGATTTGATCCAGTTTTGTGTGTTTCCAGTTATTCCGTAGAAAGCTAATTTGGATAGGAGGCGTTTATGGGGGACTTTCTGGAAGGCTTTGGCGAAATCGAGTAGGATGGCATCTATTTGTGTCTTATTGTCCATAGCAATCATCCAGTCGTGGACTGTCTCGATGAGTTGGGATTCACAAGACAGACCAGGTTGGAATCCATGATGGAAGTGGAGGATGATGTGTTTGTGTAAGTGTTTCCACATGTTGCTTAGAATGATGTGCTCCATAACTTTGCAGAGGATGCATGTTAACGAAATTAGTCTATAATTAGCAGGGTCTGATTTGTGGCTTTTTTGTGTATTGGTGTTACTAGTGCTTGGAGCCAGTCATCTGGGAGTTTGCAAGTGTTGTATGACTGCTGGAAAATATGTGTGATGATGGGGGCAATTTCCACTGCAGTCTCTTTAAGGACTCTGGCTGGGAGTTCGTCGGGGCCTGTAGCTTTATTTTGGTTTAGGTTTTTCAGTTGCTTAATTACTCCGTCTATCCTGATTTCGAGGGAGTGCATATCGGGATAGATGGATGGAGCTAGTTGGGGGATGGGGTACATTTCTTGAGTAAACACGGAACTAAATTGGTTGTTAAGTGTATTTGTTTTGTCGTGATCATATGTGATCAGTTTGTCGTTTGCTTGCAGTGTAGGGATGACAATGTATTCTCGTTTGTTTGCTTTAATGAATGACCAGAATTGTTTTTGGTTTGTTTTTAGGCTATCTCCAATGTGATTGTTTAGATAGTCTGAGTAGGATTTGGTTGCAGCTTTAGTGGCTTGTTTTCGGAGTTGCCTAAACCTTTCCCAGTCACTATTACGTCCAGTTTGTTTTGCTTTTTTTATGGCTTTTGTTGCGTTTTCTTTGCATTCTTACTCTTTCACGTGTTATCCACGGGAGGTGGGTTTTTGCTTTGATGTTGCGGCTGGGAATATTATTGTTGAATAATGAAGTAAGATTATTCCGGAAAAAGTTCCAATTTGTGTTGACATGTGTTGAATTTGGGTTCGTGTCAAAGTATGTTGTTGTTAGTTGTTTTATGTCATCTTTAAGCTTATCCCAGTTTGCAGATTTATATTGGAACACTTTGTGTGGTGGTTTACTGTTACGGATTGGATTTAGGTTTAGGTTAAAGGTCACAGCTTCATGATCACTCATGGCGGGAGTGGTGTGAGTGTTAGCAATTATCGATGGATTAGAAGTGAGTATGAGGTCAAGGATATTGCCGGAATCAACTCATGTGGGATCGTTGACCATGTTTTGTAATCCAAATTCTCTAATTATTTCTAGCAGTTTGTTATGCTTGCTGGCAGTTCTGTTGTCAGTGGTTTGCTGCTTGCCCCAGTTAATATCAGGAAGGTTGAAGTCACCTGCTATGACTACATTAGGAGAAGTTTTTTTTATGATCTGTACAGTTCTGTTAGGGATTCGTGGAGAGCTTCAAAGGATTGAAGGTGGTCATTGGGGGGTCGGTAGTAGGATGTAAAGTAAATGGATTTGTTTCGTGTGAAATGGATTTTTGTCCATACTATTTCACAGTTTGAGTTTAGTTTTGTAAGTGGTTCTGCTACAATGTCATCGCGGAAGGCTATGAGAACTCCAACACCATGGGTGTTTCTGTCCTTTCGGATGGCGATATAGTTAGGTGGTAGGAACGAATAGGTAGGGTAGTTTTCGTCTATTTTGGTTTCGACTAGGAATATGATGTCAGGATTATTTGACTGAATAGTTGTTTTTAATTGGGTTTTCTTTGCGATGCTTTTGACACTGTTGGTATTGATTAGAATTCCGCTAAGTGATTTACGTTTGGTTTTCTTACAACGTTCAGGGGTTGATGCATTTTGAGGGTTTGGTCCAAAGGTTGGATCCCAGGTTTGGGATGTACGACTCGTGTTTGTTTGAGAGATCTGTGTGTGGGGGTCAATGTTTTGGTTATTTTGGTCTGTGTCACTAAGGCTGTTATATCGGTTGTGAGAACATTCCAATAAGTGGTCTTGGAAGAAGGAATGACTGTAGTTAGGATGGTCGCATTTCGTTGCAGGTGGAGAAGTGATGGATACCGTTCTTTTCCAATACACCTCGAACACCACGGTTCAGGAATTCCAGTCCTCTATCGGTCAGCAACGTCAGCAGACGATCATCGTCGTCGGTGAACAGTCCGTCCAACGCCCTCACTATCGACGTCGTCGACTTGGTTTTCAGCGGAACGCATCGGCCGACTTTCGAAAAGACTTCGATCATCGTGAGTAAGAACGTCGTACCGTCGTTTACTCTTTTCAGTCTGGACACATCGACGAGATCGGCCTGCCACTGTTGATTCCGGCCTCCGACGACAACGCGTCGCCTCTTGAAACGAACGCTCACCGGTTTGTGTAGGGCATAGGCGTTCTGTTCCGATACCCATTGTTCGACGAGCTTCCTCGGTACTCGCTCGATAGGTCGGAAGGTGGCTCGGCGCAAAGACTCGATTCCCCCGTAAGTCCCCCCTTTGGCAGCTGTTTACAACACCGAACCATGCTCGATGAATCAGATAGTCGAGCAGATAATCGATGGTAATTACACCCACGATTTGAAATCCAGCGTAAGCGACAGCGGCAAAGAGACCATGCCGACTATTCCATGTATCGAACAATATGCTGTCGATTCGTGACGGTGCGCCTCCTTTAAAGTCTCTCCCATTCCGATGTCTTGCGTCTTTCCATCGGTGGCGTGGCTAGGGCGGACGGGTCCATACGTCGTCGACGCGCGAAGGGTGTCCACAGTAGCCTTCGTCGTGCTATATCGAGCGATCGTGTGGCTGCCGCCGCCACTGCACTCTTTTTTGTACCTGTTGAATGTGTAGATTCCTGGCCTCGCTACTTACCAACTCCATGGGTAGATTCATGTCGGCGAGTTGGTGTGCAAACACATGCCATCCCGTGCGATAGCCGACGATCTTTCTCGCGCGCTACAAATCGTTACTTCCGGGTACCGCAGTAGTATAGAGGCTCTGTACGATCTCAAAACCCTACTTATAAAAAAGAATTTAATGACTACTAAACGATTTCGGCAACCTACTTATAAAAAAAGATCAAAGGCTTTTTTGACACTAATTAGTTTCGGTAACCTACTTATAAAAAACGTGATTGATGAGCGATGTAATTTGATACTAATTGGATGATTGATTACCCCTACACTAGAGATGCCACCTAGCGGTGAGTGCAGAGAGTATTTTAGTCCTAGCGATCAATGCCGTACCTAGAGCGTGCTGACGTAAGCAATAATGCGTTTATTGCGCTAACCACTATAAAACCATTGTATAAACGTCGACGACGGACCCTGGGAGATCGAAAGATCGACCTCAAACGCCTACTTATAAAAAGGATTTAATGACCACTAAACGTTTTCGGCAATCTACTTATAAAAAAAGATCAAAGGCTTTTTTTGACACTAATTAGTTTCGGAAACCTACTTATAAAAACGTGATTGATGAGCGTTGTAATTTGATACTAATTGGATGATTGATTACCCCTACACTAGAGATGCCACATAGCGGTGAGTGCAGAGAATATTTTAGTTCGCCTCCTAGCGATCAACGCCGTACCTAGATCGTGCTGACGTAAGCACTAATGCGTTTATTGCGCTAATATATAACCACTATAAAACCATTGTATATTTTCCCCGTCATCCTTATGTGAATGGCGCGCTGTACGGCTGCTGCTGCAGCGATAAGGCCGGCTGCTGCTCTAGTGGACTTTGACCCCTGGATGACAGCATAGCTGGCTAACGGTAAACAACGTTCTGGTGGAAGGATTAAAACGAAACCAATGCGTTGTGCGTTTAAATATACAATGAAAATCAAATGCATAAATACACTAACGTTCAGTAGGGTGTTTATGCATTGGAAATAGACGCGCGAAAACGTGAGTAGTGACTGAAATATTTATTGTGGAGCGTGATAGTGTAGCATTGGGCCGCGGCCAACGGGTCGCCTGCTCTCGGGGGAATTGAAACCTTCCCGACGATACAATTCGCTTGGAATAGGCGTTTTCCATAGTCCGTTGGGCTGTTTTATTAAGAACGATCTAGCCATGTCGGCGATGTCGTCGTCTTCATCGTCGTCAGAGTGGTGGTGGTGGTTGCAAGTTGTCGGCGTGATGGCGTGTGTAGGAGGCGACGTGGGGGTGAAAGGCGCGACCGTGCATGTTGGTTTGCTCGCCGATGATGATGATGATGATGTAGGCAGTTGGATCGGTGGTCTATGAAATAAAACCACAATACATTTTTAAACAAAGGATGAGAACCATGCATTGTTTAAATGATAAAATGAGAACCACAATGGTAAAATAAAATGATGCATTACAATGGTTGTGAAATAAAATGAGACACAATGATAAATGAGACATTGTTTAAATGGTAAAATAAAATGATGCATTGTGATGAAATAAAATGAGACATGCATGCGTGCTATTTAAACGGTAAAATGCATGCATGCATGCATGCGTACTTAACTGTAATAAAAATAAAATGAGAGATATGCACGTACACATGCATGCATGTGCGTACAATTTTTTAAATGGTAAAATAAAATGCATGCATGCATTACAACAACTGTTTAAATAGTAAAATACAATACATGCATGCGTACTATTTAAACGGTAAAATACATGCATGCATGTTGCGTACTTACAACAACTGTAGTAAAATGAGAGACATGCATGCATGCATGCATGCATGTACGCGTACTTACAATTGTTTAAATGGTAAAATAAAATGCATGCATGCATGTACGCGTAGTTACAACAACTGCTTAAATGTGTTGGGTCTTACCGTTGTGTTGACTTATGTGGCAACGTTGGTGTGGCGATGGTTGTTTAAAAGTACGGAGCGCTGTATGAACGTCGATTGCGCGTGACTGGATAAGTGTGTATGAAATGCGCGCACCGTCAAACAGCGGTGGCGGCGGCGCATGACACTACGGCTTATCTTGATTGGAATGTGAACGGAGAACAAAGGATTTTTACAAACAATAAACGAAACGTTAAAAGCATCAAATTAAACGTTGTATACGATCACTGCCAGGTCAGGAAACATGAGATGCATTGATATTAGAGAAATTTGCTGTAAAAGTCACATTTGACGATGGATGTACTGACATGAACGGTAACTTTTTTCCTAAAACAAATTCCTCGGTAGACTAGGCAGAATGCGTTAAGTGCACATGCACGTAAATGTGACATCTGTTGCGCGTGACTAATCGCGATTGGAATGTGAACGGAGAACAAAGGATTTTTACAAACAATAAACGAAACGTTAAAAGCATGAAATTAAACTTTGTATAGGTTCGGTGTGGAGTCAGGAAACGGGAGATGCATTGATATTAGAGAAATGTGATGTAAAGAGAGATTTAACGGTGAATGTACTGACGTGACCGGAAACTTTTTTCCGAAAACAAAATGCCTGGGATGAATGAAGTATGCACGCTGATAATTGAATAAGATAACGGTATTAGTATGAAGTGCGCATGCGCGTTATGTTGTAGAATAACGGTATACTAGGCAGTATGTGATAAGTGCGCATGCGCCTTATTTTGAAAAGTGTTGTAAGCACGCACGCGTACATGTATTGTGGTTTATTTCATAGAGTACTTAAGATCCAACTGCCTACAAGAACGGCCCTGTCAGCAGCAGCAGCAGCAAAGCCGGTATGCTCGATCGCTCCCATATCACGGAGTGACCCCCCTCGCCCAATCACTCCACCATCACCACCACCACCACCACCACCTATCAGCCACGACGCCGATGACTTCGATGACGACATCAGCCTCGTGTCTCCGTTCTGTCCGACTATATGTTATATATGTATGGGGGTGACTGGACACTGTCAGAGTCCCAACCTTCTGTCTATATGTTATACGTGTATGAGGGTGATTAAACCCTGTCAGAGTCCCAACCTTCCGCCTCTATGTTATATGTGTATGGGGGTGACTGGACCCTGTCAGAGTCCCAACCTTCCGCCTCTATGTTATATGTGTATGGGGTTGACTGGACACTGTCAGAGTCCCAACACAGTAGAGTGAGTAGACAGAGGACAGTAGGTAGTAGACAGTGGAGTGAGTAGACAGTGGGCAGTAGGCAGTAGACAGTGGAGTGAGTAGACAGTGGGCAGTAGGTAGTAGACAGTGGAGTGAGTAGACAGTGGGCAGTAGGCAGTAGACAGTGGAGTGAGTAGACAGTAAGTAGCAGACAGTAGACAGTGGAGTGAATGGACAGTGGGCAGTAGGTAGTAGACAGTGGAGTATGCAGACAGTAGGTAGTAGACAGTGGAGTGAGTAGACAGTGGGCAGTAGGTAGTAGACAGTGGAGTCAGTAGACAGTGGGCAGTAGACAGTGGAGTTAGCAGACAGTAGGTAGTAGACAGTAGAGTGTGTAGACAGTGGGCAGTAGGCAGTAGACAGTGGAGTGAGTAGACAGCGGGCAGTAGACAGTGGAGTGAGTGGACAGTGGGCAGTAGGTAGTAGGCAGTGGAGTGAGTAGACTGTGGGTAGTAGGTAGTAGACAGTCGAGTGATTAGACAGTGGGCAGTAGGCAGTAGACAGTGGAGTGAATAGACAGTGGGCAGTAGGTAGTAGACAGTGGAGTGAGTGGACAGTGGGCAGTAGGTAGTAGACAGTGGGCAGTAGGTAGTAGGCAGTGGAGTGAGTGGACAGTGGGCAGTAGGTAGTAGACAGTGGAGTGAGTAGACAGTGGGCAGTAGGTAGTAGACAGTGTAGTGAGTAGACAGTGGGCAGTAAGTAGTAGACAGTGGAGTGAGTAGACAGTGGGCAGTAGACAGTGGAGTGAGTAGACAGTGGGCAGTAGACAGTAGACAGTGGAGTGAGTAGACAGTGGGCAGTAGGTAGTAGACAGTGGAGTGAGCGGACAGTAGGTAGTAGACAGTGGTGTGAGTAGAAAGTGGACAGTAGACATTGGAGTGAGTAGACAGTAGACAGTGGAGTGAGTGGACAGTGGGCAGCAGGTAGTAGACAGTGAGCAGTAGGCAGTAGGTAGTAGACAGTGGAGTGAGTAGACAGTGGGCAGTAGACAGTGGAGTGAGTGGACAGTGGGCAGTAGAGTTAGTAGACAGTGGGCAGTAGGCAGTAGACAGTGGGCAGTAGGTAGTAGACAGTGGAGTGAGTAGACAGTGGGCAGTAGGTAGTAGGCAGTGGAGTGAGTAGACAGTGGAGTGAGTGGATAGTGGGCAGTAGGTAGTAGAGAGTAGAGTGAGTAGACAGTGGGCAGTAGGCAGTAGACAGTGGAGTGAGAAGACAGTGGGCAGTAGGTAGTAGACAGTGGGTAGTAGGTAGTAGACAGTGGAGTGAGTGTGCAGTGGACAGTAGGTAGTAGACAGCAGAGTGAGTAGACAGTGGGCAGTAGGCAGTAGACAGTGGAGTGAGTAGACAGTGGGTAGTAGGTAGTAGGCAGTGGAGTGAGTGGACAGTGGGCAGTAGGTAGTAGACAGTGGAGTGAGTAGACAGTGGGCAGTGGGTAGTAGGCAGTGGAGTGAGTAGACAGTGGGTAGTAGGTAGTAGACAATGGAGTAAGTGGACAGAGGACAGTAGGTAGTAGACAGTGGAGTGAGTAGACAGTGGGCAGTAGGTAGTAGACAGTGGAGTGAGTAGACAGTAGGTAGTAGACAGTGGAGTGAGTAGACAGTGGAGTGAGTGGACAGTGGGTAGTAGGTAGTAGACAGTAGACAGTAGAGTGAGTAGACTGGGAAGTAGACTGAGGACTGAGAAGACAGTGGGCAGTAGGTAGTAGACAGTGGAGTGAGTAGAGAGTGGGCAGTAGGTAGTAGGCAGTGGAGTGAGTAGACAGTGGGTAGTAGGTAGTAGACAGTGGGCAGTAGACAGTAGAGTGAGTAGACAGTGGACAGTGGGAAGTAGACAGTAGAGTGAGTAGACAGTGGGCAGTAGGCAGTAGACAGTGGAGTGAGTAGACAGTGGGTAGTAGGTAGTAGACAGTGGAGAGAGTAGACAGTAGGTAGTAGGCAGTGGAGTGAGTGGGCAGTAGGTAGTAGACAGTGGAGTGAGTGGACAGTAGGTAGTATACAGTGGAGTGAGTAGACAGCGGGTAGTAGGTAGTAGACAGTGGAGTGAGTGGACAGTGGGCAGTAGGTAGTAGACAGTGGAGTGAGTAGACAGTAGGTAGTAGACAGTGGAGTGAGTAGACAGTGGGCAGTAGGTAGTAGACAGTGGAGTGAGTGGACAGTGGGCAGTAGATAGTAGACAGTGGAGTGAGTAGAAAGTGGGCAGTAGGTAGTAGACAGTGGAGTGAGTGGACAGTGGGCAGTAGGTAGTAGGCAGTGGAGTGAGTAGACAGTGGCCAGTAGGTAGTAGACAGTGGAGTGAGTGATGTCTGTCAGGGTATTGTAGACAACTACCATCACTAGCTTGTGAGGATGTCTGCCAGAGTAGTGTAGTCAACTACCATCACTAGCTTGTGAGAATGTCTGTCAGGG